>BLBF01000022.1:40006178-40029176 GCA_015471245.1 Laticauda colubrina | reverse complement strand
AAGGAAGGAAGGAAGGAAGGAAGGAAGGAAGGAAGGAAGGAAGGAAGATTATAATGAGAGTGTGGGAGGGACTGAGGGAAGTGCTGCCTTGGCACTTGGTCACCACAGGTGCCCCTGATATGAGTGATGTCGAGCTGACCTCACCCAACCCTGATGCGGCCCTCAATAAAATCGAGTTTGACACCCTTGTCTTAGACAGCAAGACAACAGAGGAAAACTCAGAGATGTTCCAGTATCCATAATTGAGACAGGGGAAGAATAAGCCAAAATAAAGCACAAGAGGAAAGTGAAGGAAGGAAATTTGAGGAGGAGGAAAATTTAACAGACAAGGAGTTGATTTCTTAGCATCTTAATATCCAGAATAAAATTCCTCATTTGTGGAAGTACTGTGTGTTTATATCAGTTGCTATCCTGACTAACCCTCAGTAAAGGTAAGCAGAGGAAACCTCTTAATGGATGGCAGTGTAATTTTTATATCAGAGCTCATTTTTATTTATGCCAATCATGTACTTAATTACTGAACTGGAAGGATATACATAACATATAACAGTGTTTATACTGTTAATCTGTTTTCAGATTAGTGTTTCTCAGAAATTCACTTATATTTCATAATATATTGAATGTGGAGGTCACTGTGCTGCATTGGTCATATGGCATAATATAAACAGAATAGGAATGATTTTTCTCTAGAGTTATACTGTTAAAATGTGTTCTATCAAAAATGTTTAGTTCTGAGTAGGGCAGCCACTTTAATATATCTATTAAACCTGAAGCATTTTAAATTTGTAGTTTGTTTTAAGTGACCTCTAATTAACAGAACAGGAAATATTAAACTTTTTTTCTTTCAGATCATATTTTCAAGAGTATTGGTATTCAGTGTCATATCTATATTTCAGCACTTTAGGTGCTTTGATTACATTTATCGTGGGAACAGTTGTAAGTTTATTAACAGGTAATTCTATCTAATTTATATTTATGGAAATTCATATCCAGTTTATTAAAAATTATATTACAATCTTTACTGATGTTTGTATTATATCAACGATATTGTAACACACAAATAATGGATTCTTATGCATTATTTGTATGTTACAATTCTTATGTAGTATAAAAGGCCATCAAATTTGTAATTGGTGACTTGATTTATAAATTAACTTTGAGTAGAAACATGTACTTAAGATGACTAACAATGTTAAAATAAAAAGTTAAAACTTTTTTTTGAAAAAAATTAAACAAAACCCCAATGAAACGTCATTCCTTTTTTCCATATTCATTTCTTCAAAAGTCCACTTTTGGCATCAGCAGTTGTGTGACAGACCATTATCTCTGCTAATGCCAAGATAGCATGTTTGGCAACTGGAAATAGATCCTAGGGATAAAGTGTCTCTTTATTTTGTATGGCATTACTTCCAAAAACATTTCCAACTTTCATTTTTGTTTTAGCATTTTATGTTTTGAACGTTTCAAATGCTACAAAGCTCATCATATCAGTGCTTAAAGTGCAGAATTTTGATTTATATTATAAAACTTTCTTTTAGGAGGTTTAAATAAAGAGGTAGACCACAGACTTCTGTTTACAAAAAAGGATTTTATGGTGAATATTCAGTACTGGAAAGACAAATTTGTAAGTATAGTTATGCAATTAGAATATTTGGAGCTTTAAATTTCAAAGATTCATATTAGATGTCTGGTACAAATTTGAATTTACAGGACTGTTCAGTATCTTTTTTCCAAGTTTTAATTATCAGTGACGAAGTAACATTTACTAAATATATAGGTGTCAGATTCAAGATATTTATCTAAACTATATCACTCTTCTGAACTTCATGATCAGATCACAAGGCAATTTAAATAACCTTTTTACAATTAGATCACAATAAATTAGAGCAAGTGGATTTTGAGTATTCCCCAACCTCACTTGTTTTAGTGGAATTTAAGAGTACATATGAATAGAGCTGTTCAGATTTGATTTAGTAAGATAATTTGAAGAACCAAAGAATGAAAATATAGCAACTAACAGCAACAGACAGAAGTAAATGTCACAATTTTTTCCCCTGGGATTACAGCAGAGGTGGTATTCAGCAAGTTCTAACCGGTTCTGGAGAACCAGTAGCAGAGATTTTGAGTAGTTCAGAGAACTGGTAAATACAACCTCTGACTGGATATTTTATAGTATTCTTCCCCTGCCACGCCCACCAAGCCACACCCACAGAACCGATAGTAAAAAAATTTGAATCCCACTACTGGATCACAGGGTGCTTGACGAGTTCAGCCTTTGCTCAAGAAAAGCATAGTACCTGCTTTTAAAAGTTGCAGAAAAGTACTACATTTCTGCTTTAATGTACCTTGATACATTTGGAATCACATCTGAAATGCTCTTTTAAAGGCTGGAACCTTATTGGGCTTCTGTAAGTCCTTGAAGAATTGGCTTTTCATTTGAATATTGGGCTTCAATCCGGGATGAGATTCAAATTTTTTAACAACTGGTTCCGTGGGCGTGGCTTAGTTGGTGGGCATGGCTTGGTGGTCATGTTATTGGCTGGGCGTGGCTAGCTCAATATCACTCACATCGAGGCAGGCATTTCCTCACCGGGCCTTTCAAGACTGTGGGGATGCTGCAACTGTCGTAAGTGTGAAAATGGTCATAAATCACTTTTTTCAGTGCCATTGTAACTTTGAATGGTCACTCCACACAAACAAAGTACCAGCAAAGGAGGGGAAAAAAACTCCAGAGACATTCCAGAGACAGGAAGTCTAGTTTTGCCAAGAATATAATAAGGGTTAATGGAGAGGCAGTTTCTGTAAGCAACACCAGAATGTTTCCTTCCTGCCTTTCTTACAGGATTAAGCCAATAATTTCTTCTAACAACCAATGCTTAGAATGTTAACCTGTTCTAGCGAATAGGTGCAAACTGGTAGCAACCCACCCCTGGCTTTATTGTAATGATGGAAGTTGTACAAATGGAGTTGCTCTCAGTTACTTTCATCTGTTTCCTGCTATTTTTTCCTTGAAAATTTTGCTTTTGCTTTTAGTGTTGTATTAGCTGATCAGAGTCTCAGTTTGTAAGATGGGCGGTGACATAAATCAAATTGATACATGGATAAGAATGTGTCCTTGGTAAAGGAACAAAGGTTCTTTTGAATAAAGATTATGTTGTTTTTTATTTGTATTATATTTGCAGTCAGCAAAACAGGTTGCTCCTGAACAAGAGGACAAAACAGAAAAGAAGAGCATTTCTGTAAAAACTTCTGTAAATGAAACCCATGGAATACAGTAATGTAGAGCATACAGCAATCTTTGTGTTTACTCAGTGATATTTGAAGTGGAAAAACTTTTACTTTTGAATAATTATTGAAATTATTTTGGTTATGTTATTACCCAGTTATCAAAGCATAAGCATGTTTTTATGATAAACTAAATTCTATAGCAATGCAAAAAAATTATTATCAAATAATAATTAAAAGTTTAATATACAACATTTCATTATTGGTTGAAGAACCTTAATTTTATTTTATTTATGTTTTATGTAAAACAGTTAATGCTTTGATTAATTCTAAGTTTTGAACATATTTTTTTACAGTAAATATTGTTAAGTAATAAAATATTCATAGTATAAATTACAAACAGAATTTGGCACATTTTGTGTGGTTTTTCTTTTTTTCATCTCTTTTCCAAATAAACGTCATTTGTAATGCATAAAATGCATAGCATCCCACCAACTCTTATGTAGCAGAAGTATATGATGGAGGTTTTATTTTTAATGACAAGCTATTAAAGGAAGTTGCAAATGGATTTGAAAGACTAGTATGTTGAAATTAAATTTTACCATTCTGCCAATATGCACAAAATAATTTTTTAGATTAGTGCCTTCTTAGTTGAAAATTGATCAGTTATGCATGTCCTTCAACTGTCCTTATTAAGAATAAGCAAAAATCCAGTGTAAATATACTTGGTTTATGTCTAGATTAAGGTTTTTAAACTGTGTTCCATGGAACACTGAACTCCACAAGAACTTGAGCCTATTTTGTGAGAAATTAAGAATAAAATTAATCAGGAGTGTCCGTAACAATTTTCTCAAGATATAGCAGAAAAGATGGGTCATCAACTGAAGCTCTTTGTCTTGATTAAAGGTTCTGGAATTTGTTTATATATTTAAGTAACAGGTTCCTCAACCTGGAAAAAAGTTTAAAAAATTCTTCTCCCTGGTCCATTTAATTCAGATTTTGAAATATCTGCAATTTCTAATGCACATTCTCTTAAAATACAGAGAATAACGAAATCCGGGTAAACTTTTCATCTGTTTTTCATTTCTAACAAGTTAATAAGATACTTAGGAACCCTTTTCACTTTTTGAGAGAGCCCTCAATCTTTTGGAGTATTAATAAGTATTAATAATAACAAATAAGAGAAACTTTGTAACATTCCACTATTGTAGTACAATTAGACTAGTGTCAAACAGAAGTAATGAAGATGCAATTAGAGGGCAAATGGCCCTTTTGTAGGACTGTTACTTTGGATTAATGTCTTCAGTGGGTAAGCATCAGAGATTCCACTCACTCTTCTCCACTAGGTTTGTGAAGTTTGTGTTTCAGAGCCATTCTCTCCCCCCCCCCCCCCATTTCCTAAGGAGCTTTTCTCTGGAGTGCAACACTTCCAGGGATAGGCTGCTACTGGTTCTCACCGGTTCAGGTGAACCGGTAGCTAATTTTATGGTCAGTTTCAGTGAACCAGCAAATCCCACCCATGGCTGGCCCTGTCACCCCACCCCTCCCAGATGTTCCAACGCAGCCCACTGTATCGCAGGTAAGTGTGGAGGCTCGGGGAGGGTGGAAAACGGGCCTCCTGGAAGTTCTGGAAGGCCAGAAACGGGCCTGTTTTCAACCTCTGGAAAACCTCTGGAGCCTGGGGAGGCCATTTTCACCCTCCCAGAGGCTCGAGAAAAACCTCCAGAGTCTGCGGAGGACGAAAGCACCCCCCCAGCCCACTTTTGCTGCTAGACCAGGGTGGTGCAGGAGGCTGACTAGGCCACACCCACCATGGCCACGACCACCCAGAAACCAGGCAGAGAACTGGTTGCTACATTTTTGAAGCCCCCCCTTCCCTAATTAGTGCTAATAGCAAGTTAACAAGCTGTGTACCCTATGACTTTAATTGTTTCCTACAACTGGCACTGCTGCCTGAAATTAAAAAGATCCCTGCCCTGATCTTAATAAATTAATAGCTGATGGGTTTGCCTTGTAAATGTATAACAGGCAAACAACCAGCCTTACAACTTTCTTTTCATGTGGATTCCATATTACGTGCCTTGTTATTTCTTCTTTTCCAATGAATGCAAACTTGTTAAATCATGTTAGTGCTGGAATGAGAAGTCCAAAGGGTAGAGGAATGAGGAAAATCTGTATGATCTTGTGACCCTACTTCTGGAGGCTGTCCTTGTCACTTGGATTCACTAAGGCAGATTGAGGAAGGATCCCCTGGTGCTGTGGGTGTATTTCTGAATAAATTTTTATTAAGGGTCTATTGCTAGCCTGGCATCTCTCTTGATGTTCTCATTCTTTGGCAGCTATTCTTCAAATTCTAAATTAAATATTAATGCACAAACTAAGAACAACTACTTGAAGCGATAATTCCAAAGAGTGGTTTTTATTACTAATTCTTTTTAAGCAGGGAAAAGCCATCAATTATATTGGAAATATGATTGGAGTACTTCCAAGTAACAACTCACAGTTAACCATCTTAAGGCCCGGTCCCACTGGCCGACGGACGCAAAACGTATGCATAAAGGACACAGCGGACAAGCAAAATTTCAGGGGTGGCTCCATCCGTTGTCATCCGCTCCAAAAAGTGGCAAAAATTAGCATAAACAGAATGGAAAAGAACGGACGTGGGTAGTATGTAGTGGGGATGTTAAACGGATGTTCATCGGAAGCCTAGCGGATGAAAGCGGATGGAAGGGGATGACACCTCCAAAGGGATTACAGGGGATAATTTCAAAGCGGACACATAGCGGATGAAGCGGATGCATCACGTACGCCTAAAGGAAAGAAAGGGGCTGCCGCGTGGATGTATATTGGATGCAAATCGTTCACTGCGCATCCTTTCTATTTCCGTGCTACTAACAATGTATAGACGTTCCATGTACCTTTTCTTTCCTACCTCTTTCCGTTTTCATCTGCAGCGGATGTGAGTTGACGAGGATGCCCAGAGGATGCAGAGAGGATACAGCGGATGTTTAATGGATGATAACGGACATAGAACGTTTGTTGCTCGTATGTCGCAGATTTACATCGTACACGGCGGAAAGTTCATCCGTTCACAAAGTTTTGTGCAGCTCAAAACTTCTTGCATGGATGAAATCGCAATGGACGGATGCTCGATGGATAGAGCGTATAAAACATGTATGCAATGAGTACACAATGGATGCATAGCGTTTTCCAACGGATGGCAAGCTTTAACGTTTTACATCCTCTTTGCATCTGTAAATGCAGTGGGACCAGGCCTTTACTTTGAGATGGACTAATCACCTGGGAGAAAGCTTCTTGAAGATGTTTTTACTCCTTGGGAATAGAAAGGGATGAATTCCAGTAGAAATGTTATAATGTAGAAATTGTTTAAGGTGCCAGAGAATGGGTATCTGATAATTATTCTAATTTTGGGAGCAACCGATTTCTTAATACAATGTGGATTTCAATGAGTAATATGTTTTAAAAGACAAAATGATAACAAACTTTCATAAAATATGCTTTTTATTCTTTGAAAAATAAACACACAAAAGAATTCATAACACATTTTAAAATTTATTATATAATTGTAGGAATGTTAAATATAGCTTTATGATAATGATATTCTATAAGTGTAAAATTGATTTCATGTTATTTTTTGGTATTTACAAATAATATATACAGTATATATTCATGAATGATATATAGCATTTCTTTTAAAAATCACAATGCAAACAGTACTTCTAATGTACATAACAGTAAAAATGCAATTATAATATGCTTTACTAATATATATTACATTAATCAGCAATAATATTATATATATTTCTATTTCCAAACTCAAAAATGTCAGAAAAAACATAAAAGAGCAATCAGGCTGAAAAATGATCCAGGGTGTATATGTTAGATTTGTTTGTTTGTTTGTTTGTTTGCCTGTTAAGACTTTTTTTCTAGATTCAGAAATAATCATATGCAACTACCTCATTATTCCTAATAATAAAACTCCTTGAAATGTTTTGCCCCATTTTGTATTTTAAAATTGCCCATGAACTGATGTTGCATCATTTCCACTTTCCTGAAGATGGAGTTCTTAAGGAAATACAAAAAGGAAAAGAATATAGATCTGCTACTTGCAGATACGAACAACACAATATCCAAACTTTATTTTAGATTGTCAGAGTACTGCATTGTGTCCCTAATATAAATGAAGTGAATATTGAATATTTGTAACTTGTCCCCAGGCTTGAGCAGCATTAATATGGAAAAAAAGGAGTTGGTCTTATTTTTTCTGGGGGCTTGCTTCCATTCACAGAATCTCTTTGCTTGTCACAAGGATTTCAACAATAAAAAAATAATAATCCTGCCCAGCCCTACACAGCATCAACAAAAAACAGCTGAGCTCTCATTAAAAATTTTATGCATTAATTTTTTATGTCCATCTTTTCCAGTTAAATTATTAGGGTGCATATGCCTTTTCTATATTAAATGTATATTACAGTAACTAATCCTGAATCCTTAAACTTGTACTATGATTGTAATATGGTTACTAGAATGCTAAAAAATGTTTCAGTTTAATTTAAAACTGAATAGTTAATGCAATATATATTTCTTTAGTTATTTTTTCTTCTTTTTTGTGGCCTAAGAGACATAGTCAGATTGCAAATAAGTATCTTGGAGGTAGGTATCAGATACTCCTGAGTATGCATGCCATTCCCCTCTTCCTAAGAGGAGGTTCACGCATACACAGCACACAGGGAAAGTCGGTCATATTTCCAGACCCAAAACGTATTAGCAGAAAGATGACATATATGTCAAAGAGAAGAGAGGTGCTAATATCTATAAAGTATCCTGAGCCACATGGAGTAATGTTGGTGAAAATCCATCCTTAAGTATTAAAAAATCCACTTCCTCTGAAAGAAGCACAATTACTGTTTCAAAGATTTTAAATGGCTACTACCTGTGTGTGTGCCTGCATATCCAGCAGAAATGTGGCCTGGGCATGCACACATGGTGGACCGGCAGCCAGTAAAAAATCTTCAAAGTACAGGTAGTTCTTGTTTAGTAATCACAATTGGCACCAGCCAATCAATAGTTAAGCACAAAGCAGTTGCTTATGTTTCAGAATTCCTTTGCTTTACAGATTTGCAAATGTTATAAATGCAAGGACTGGTCATAAAGTTACTTTTTCCATTATAACTTTGGAGAGTTGCTAAATGAGGCATTCTCTTAAAAAAAAAAAAAAAGATTACCTTTAGTATGCCTATCGTTTTGCAGAATAGAGCCACTTTAATGTTTCAAGGAACAGTACTTCAACTGCCTTCTACAGATGCTTTGCACAGCTCTGAAAAATATATTGTTAACTCCTATCCATACTGGATATAAGTATGCTATACTGTATCCCTTAATGAAAATACACTAACTCTGGAAAACATGCAGGTTACTGATTCGTGTTCAGTAGCCCTGTTCAATAGCCTCATAAAATACTCATCTGAACTTTTATTTGAAAAATCAGTTTACTGGAGAATTTACTTTACATCTGTATTTAGAAACACTCATTCCATTAGTTATGGCCATTCCTTGTGGTAAGATTTTCCATTTTTCTTCCTCTCCTTTTGTTCTTTCTGGAGGCGCTCAAGTTCGGCTTCATACATCATTTCCTGAATCAGATATTTTTCTCTTCTCATACGATCCCTTAGATCTTTAGGAAGATCTGGGATTAAATAGGAAATCAAGTGTTTTATGCAAAACACAAGGTGCTGTAAATAAAGTTTTAAAAGCAAGTGAGTTCACTAGCATAAAAACCTGAACACTTATACAGTAATCTTTATTATTAATAATGGGGAAAATACAATTATGTCTCAAACACACTCTTTATATTTCTGTATTTTCTTTTTGTAAAGCATCACTTAATTTCTATTAACACCCTCATATTCCAAAAAGACCAAGAACAACTACCAGTATCCATTCCTTACAGTATTCAAATAGCAACGTTCATTGCTAACTGTACTTACTAGTGTCAATTCATTTAGTTCACTACAATAAAGAAATAGATAGGAGGAGGAAATAATTCAGATACATTTAAGAATTTTATTTTTTTTTATTTTTAATACTGTTTACAGTAACTTTTAATATGTTGAAATTTAGTGAATTAGCTGTGCATCCATGGTACTATGAGCCATCCTACATACAAACAACAGCTATTTTGAAATAATAGATTTACATAGGAAGATCTTATACTGTGAATTTATATGAATAGTGTTGTGAAAAAAAAAAAAGATTTCAGCAACCTTTCAATAGAGATTGGAAACCACTATTAGGAAACCAGAATTTATTATACAGGGTCAGCCTATCCAGTGTTAACAGTATCAACATTTTACACCTTGACACTGAACAACTAAGTGGCAGTTCAATCATTTTTCAGTTTTACATTTGGAATGCTGCAAAACTGAAACTTACCTCAAAAACAATAATAAATGCCAACCGTGCAGCTAAGACATGCCAGAACTGTAGCGTGTAACCATAGGGCACTGGAGAATGAGGGGGATCACGATAGTCTCTGTACCTGAAAGGACAAGCAAAAAAAGATAAAATTTGTCTGTTAAAATGCAAAATATCTATTGAATGTATATCAACACTACTATGATACTAAGTCTGTCTTAAAGCCTTTGTTCACCATTGAGCCAATTAATAACTGAAATTAAAGGTAATGAAAGGATTGTGGAATTTCCCAATAAACTGAGCTTCTGGACAAACAACAAGATGATTTAACCATTTATGTTTGCATAATCTTGTTTGCCATTAAAGAGAACAGCATGACAGTTGTAAATTACTGTATAAGTAATAATTTGAAGTATAATAGCATACCAATCCTGTCTGTTATTGTCATCTTATTCCACTGAGTACATAACTTTGTGAGGGACAAATGGAATGATAAGGAAGAAAGGGAAAGCTCGTGAGACCAATCAGATCAACCATGATAATCAATAGGTTCGGTCATCATGTCACAGGTTGCTACATTTACCTACATAAATGGCTGATTTTTACCTTACCGCTTGTGTTCCTCATCTATTTCTTGTGTTTCTACCCCTCTTCTATCGACAGTATATCTTGCTCTTCTTCACCTTTAGTAATTCCAATTCTGGCAGTACCAGTTGCCATTGTTAAAAGAAGATCACACAGATCTCTTTCTCTCTCTCTCTCTCCTAACCTGCTTTTCAGCTCTATTCGGGGGGCGGGGGGGGGGGGAAGAGAGAGATGATATCTTGCAATCCCAAATAAAGAACAATCGATCAGTAGGAAAACTGGGTGAGGAATTTTATTGCAGACAGAGACCCTGGAAAATCCCAAAAAAAGTCTGCAGGAAAATTTCCCACCCTTTTCCTATAGATCGATCATTCTTTATTCAGGATCGCAGGATATCATCTCTCTCTCCTCCTTCTGAACAGAAGCTGAAAAGCAGGTTAGAATGTGGCTGCCTTGGAGGGAGTGGGGGTGTGTGAGGGATGTGTGTGTGTGGGGGGGAGAAAACATCACCGCCAGCCCTCTGAGGTTAGATAGGATCTCTCTCCCACCAATGTCAGCAAGCCACTATTAGTCAAAATTCATATTACAGATAACATCAGAATTGGAGTCCAACCCTCTGCCCAACCCTACACCATTTCTGACAGATGAGAGTCCAATCTCTTCTTGAAAGTCTTAAATGATGGCGCTCCCACAACTTTCGAGGGCACGCTGTTCATATTAGTGGTCCGCAGGATTTAAAATTATGAGTTTGGTGGTCCCTGAGGTCCAAAAGGTTGGCAACCCCTGGTCTAGGGAACAGTCAGATAAGAGACAGCATAGCCCACAGCTGCAAAGTGGGCAGAGAAAAGCTCAACTGTACTTTCACACTTAACAAGATTCTGTTAATATAGTTCTACAATAAAGTAGAAATAGCTTATGTTTCTTGTTGGGTCTACTTGGTAAGGCTGACATTGTTACTTCTGACTTCCCGCTGGCTTCCCCATTGTCTTTGCCTGTGGGAAACGAGCAGGGAATGTTGGAAATTGTGCTCATGTGACCAGCAGGACATGGCAAAAGCCGGAATTCTGAGGACCTATCCTAGGTCTCCCTTATTCAATGCCAATGTAACTTTGAACAGTTGTTGAATGAATAGTCATAATCTTAACTACCTGTACAAGTCACATCTTAAAGGCAGGCACTTATGGTCTACATAGCTACTAACGTCTCTCATATCTGTGGGAGGGTGTCAGAACAAGCACGATGGTAATTGTGGTATGATTGAGGCTCTATCAGTTTCTATATGATTCAGTGTCATGTATATGGGTTTTTATCATCTACCTTGCCTATTTGTCCTTCACTGTGGATGTTAGTGGATAATGTTCTAGCTTTTTCTGTAATAAAATGGTATCCATTCAGTATCTTAGTAGTTTGCTTCATATGTACTACATTGGATAAATTAGTATTTTTACCATCCCATATTGCTGATGGAAATTGAGATGCAGATCTAAGAATAACTCAGGAAAATCCTGTTTTGATTTCATATGGCATAAAAGCTTTTATTTTATTCAGGCAAGCATTTAAAGTTGTCTCTTTCTGAATATGGATTTTTGTAGCTACTGTTGCTTTAGGTCAGGGGTATCAAACTGGGAGCCCGCGAGCTGAATGAATCACATACAGGCCATGTCCAATGTCATATAACAGTAACGTGACACTGTGAGTTTGACACCTGTCTTTTAGGTCAGTGTTAATTTTTTTAAAAAATGATGTATACTGTCTTGAATAAAAATAACGATAGTAAAGCAGTAAAAATTCTGATAAACATACAGAATTTTCACACATATTTCTTTACCTGCAATATTTTAAAGATGCATCAGAAAGCTCACTTCCATTTGATGATGGTTCTGAACGATGTTCAAAATCAGACACCAGAAATAGTGATAAACTTGCATTAACATAGCCAACCATACACCTGGAAAGAATGGTTTTATTCAGAAGTCATCCTTCTTTCACCAGATTCTGTAACAAGTACTCACAAAAATTGAGGTCCACATTACTTAGATCATTTGCTAACAATGAACATCCTAGGAAGAGCTGTTGGATTTAATTCTGGAAGGATGAAAGTAATACAGAAATTATCTGCCAAGCTTCTGATCATTTACAATTGGAAAATAAGAGTAAACATGCCTTCCAAAGCATTAGTCAGGTTATTTGTATGTTGAGATACATTTACACCGAGGATTTTATTATCTGGAAAAACCACAAAGTCGTTCAGTTTTTTGCATTTTTTGTTTTGTTTCATAACTTCAAGAGAAAAATACTGATTCTCAATTACAATATTTGTTCTGTAATCATGTTATATACAATTATTTAAAAAGAAATCCCAGTCACTGGAGACTTGCACATGGGATTCTTGTTAGTTATGCAGTAAATGAATACACTTTATTCTGGTCTCTGACCAATTTTTAGTTAATTTATTTTTAATATGTAGCCAAACGGCTACTAGGAAAAGATACTTTTTTTGACAGTTGGAATAAAGAACAAACTTAACAAAATTTAAATTATAGCATATCCACAGGACTCAATGGAATCTTTATCAAGGCTAATTTAAATGATATTGATTTCAGTTGAAATGAATGGGATGAAGTGAATAGGATACACAGAATGCAGTATGGATCCAACCATTCTTATGTTACTAAATTCTTCCTAAATAGTACTTTTTATTTTCAAACTATTACAATAGATCTAGTTAAATATTTATTTGTGAATATGCTAAATATATACTTCTCTCATGCTGATTTTTTTTGTATTTTCAACTTCAACTGGCTTGACACAGGTATGAATTTTTTAAACTTCAAATCAGTTTACTAATCCTAGGAAAAAATGACATATAACAATGAAATGTCATTAAAGACAAATGACAATATTGTAGAATTGCCTTGTCTTAGAATTACCTTCATTTATCCTCAGATATAGCATATGATCAGATCATTAGCTACATGAGACTTCATTATTTCCAAGAATTAAAAAAAATATTGCCATTCCACCCATAATAAAGCCCCTTTCTGCACTTATATGGGATGACACAAACAACTCAAGCTCGTCCATCATAGGAAGAGGGGCAGCTTTGAAAAAGCCCCCGGGTACAGCAATCTTTTGCCAGTGATTGGTTGACAGCTAAAACTAGAATGGAGTTCAAGTACTTTCTACCAGTCACTGATGGATTAAATAACTTTACCGACTTTCTTGTAACTTGTATTGTTTAATCTGCTACGCTTCTACCAATGGTCACTGCTGTTCTCAATATAGCAGCTTAAGATGAAAAACTTCATATAATGCAGCTTCAAAATGTTTTTCCTCAGAAAAGAAATGCAGCTATACATTGCTAGAAAGGATAATCAATAGTTCAGCTGCTCACACTCAGCTTTAAAGGAAATTTGTTCAATAGAAATTAAAACAGGAGAATATAGGCTGTCTGTAATTAAGTGCCAAATCCTTGACTCATTAATGAATGAGCATAAATGCAAACCCAAAATTGTAATGTTGTGTCTTTTATCCTTCTATAACAAAGCTGCAATAATATCCAAATATATTCACTCATAAGAAAATTCAAATTTCCAAAATAGCTTTCTGTATAACAGGAATGCAAAATATAATACATCTAAATGGTTAATGAACAAATGCTCTCTAGCTTATTCTGATTCAGACACATAGATATGCCATATTAGTGAGATATTTATTCCATAGAAAAGAAATATCAAAATAGAAACAATAGATCTTATTGGTTTCAGAGAAACATATTGTTTTATGTGGTGGTGTTATTTAATATTTTTAAAAGTATAGTTATCTTTAATATGGCAATCACATGTTCAGTAATCTTAAACCAGTTATTTGTTCAGTGATTGGCATAAGAATACGTGTTCTTTCTAAAAAGCTTAATGGCCTGCTTTCCATAAGTAGCTAATAAAAGCTGATTATATTGAGGATTTAGCCTTCAAATTATTATTATTTTTGCAGTAGAGTCAAACCGCAGAATAATTTGGATGCAAAGAAAAAGTTTAACGATACTTCTCTTTAAATATTTTATTAAAAAATTCATAGTCCTATCGATGAAAAACTGAATGTTAGACATGTTGCTATGAGGTTCTAAAACTGAAATTGCAAAAGATATTTGGGTTATTTTGTAGCATATTTCTTAAAAAATTACTTTTGTCCAGCCTCTCCTTGACCTGCACACGGTCCATATTTGTAAGCATAAACAAGCCGTGGGATGAAATCTGAAGTCACAGCAATAACAAATGCATTTGTGATGACAGAAAGAATTCCAATGCCTTCAAGAATTCCATACCAGATTCCTAACAAAAGAAAAGAATAGGCATGTCAGTTTCAGCTTCTGAAATTGTTAGCTAAATTGTAGCATTTATGCACTTCTTTAAAAAACATTGTTTATGTTCCAGTTCTATATAGGTCTAACAGATGCCTACAAAATGTCAATACCAAAGATTTCCCCATTAGATGTTTTTTCAAATGAATTAAAAAATCAGAATCTGATAGTACCCATCAATAAATCTTATTAATAATGATATTTTAACATTGGACTATATGATCTATAATGATGGTACAACTCTGCTATTTAAGGAGAAGCTTGAAACAGAAAATGTGTTTTGTGGACATGTATGCATTGTTTCGGAAGTTCTGTTGGACATTCTGGAAGTGCTATGGCTCTGCAGAACTGAAACACAAAATTTTGGTTGTTTTGGGTTTCAACCAAGATAAAATCTGGATAAGTTTTTTTTTTTGTCCTTCCCATGGGGTGTGAATTGGCCCTCCTGCTGATCTGACCTTCTTTTCCTTCCTTTATAACAAAGTTTGAAGCTAAGGACATTGATAGCAACTAAGGAGAAGCAGGGAGAGAAGAGTCTTTGAAATGTTCAGTGACAGGCAAACTAACTGAATCAAGGAAATGAAATTAATGAATGGGTTCAACCAATCTTACCTTTCCAACATCTTTCTTTCGCCACCTTTACTTTGACACCATTGTATCCCCATTTGGCTCCCCCCCCCCCAATTTCTGCCTGGTACACACTATTCCAGATGTTCACTAAATATTTGTTTTGGTTTGGATAGAAATAACTGGAAATTGCCATCGTTTTTGGCCTCAAACATTTTCCACATCACTACAATTCAATGCTACAGTTCAATTGGAAAAGGCAAGGTCCAAGATAGCAAGCTTATTAAAAATGGTCTCTTCAAAGTATGAAATGCCTTGTAGTATTAGCTATCAGATACTTTATTGGCTATCACTTGACACTTAATTCATTTTTTTTTTTTCTGATGTGAAAATGAGTGAACAAAATTGTCTCAGAAATAAGCCATTCCTTGAACACTATTTCTGGAAATCACAGCTAGGATGATATATGTTTGTTTGAATAGTCTATATTGTTAAGGAAAGGCTTTGTACCAGTAATGAGCTGGCACATTTGGATTATGGCTCTACTTATTGTCTAAACACTAGTAGTTGATTTTAGCTAATCTTGAAACAAAGCTAAGTAAGACTGGACCCTGACACTTCTTGGATGAGGCAGGATTTGATAGGTTAGTCTGCAAAACTCCCAGAAGATTAGATTATTTTAGATTACAAATGTCAACTTCAATTTGCTATCACACCAACACTTTGCATCCATTCTGTTTACCAATATCTTTTGCTCTGGAAGCTAATGGCCGTCTCCACTGGGTGACAAATTTATATGCATCAAGACGTATTTCGATGATATTGTTCAATAAAGCCAGAAGTGGAGCAAGTGGAAAAGCTGCTACAAATATGGTCGTGAATCCAAACTGAAGGACTGATAAGAAAAATGAGAGAAGGAATGAATATTTAGCCACGTATATTTTAATGCATATTGTGTATGATCAAATACCAGTAAAAAGTACATTCAGAATAAAAGACAAATACAAAGCTTATGATTTCTATACAGAAATAACATTTCTTTAGTAACCCCAACATTAAATACTAATGATGGCAGATTCATATGACTAGATATTCTTTCTGTATAGATCGGAATCATCAAGAAAGTATATCCAAGAATAAACAGCATACCTACAGATTTGAAGACGACATTGCTGCTTAAAATGGCAAGGTACAAATCAAAATATACAATGCTTTATCATCATCAAAATAATTAAAAGAATCTAAGCTTCTAGATTAAATCAGTTTCTTCTTTTAGTACCTCCTCTTTATCAATGCTATAGTTCAAAATGCGAGAAGGCATAGTATCTATTCCTAGAATCAAACTGCCTGGTTAACCTAATTTCATTTACACTTAGGTCTGTGATGCCTCAGAATTTATATCACAATGCCACAAGAGATGTTTTTGCTGCAAAATGGCTGTCTGAAAATAATTTTACAAACTTACAAGAATGGATGCAACACTGTCCTGGAAGTTTTTATTAAAAAAAAAACCACTTTATTATATTGGATCATGGGTAATATATAAACAACACCAGAATCAGGCAACAAAGAAAGAATTGTTCATACTCATTTCAAGGTATTCATCAAAGAGTCCATAGGCATTCAAAGGCAGCAAATTGTAGTCTTTTTCCCATTGTGGTAAAGTTGTTTTTTGCTGTGAACCATACTCTTGCCGCAGTTTTCGTCTGGTCCACCAGTTCTGAATTATCCTGCATATGTGAATATTATTTTTAAATATTTTCCAGATCACTCATATTTCAACATTTTCATTTTTGCTATATATGTTTTTTTTATAGAGGTATTCATTTTCACACAATTCCAATAAAAATAAAATAATAAAAATAAAAATAACAGAAACATAATTAAAATAAACACCTTAAAGTATAAAATAAAAAATGGAATAACCAATGTGTTATAACCAATAACAACCAATCTGATTGCCAAAAATGCGAAGTTTGGGTGTGGCAGACCAAGCAGTAAATGTCTGAATCTGAATCTCTTCTCAGCAAGATTGGCCCTTAGCTGAGCTCCTATCGAAAAAACTGGTGGGATGCTGAACATTCCTCTGGATGGAATAAAAACATAT
Organism: Laticauda colubrina; assembly: GCA_015471245.1. Lineage (NCBI taxonomy): Eukaryota > Metazoa > Chordata > Lepidosauria > Squamata > Elapidae > Laticauda > Laticauda colubrina. The sequence continues at coordinate 40,011,897 of BLBF01000022.1, read as the reverse complement.
CCATGCCATGGGCATATAGTTTGAGAGAGCTCTATAACTCGTCACTGCTGGAACTTCATCAAAATGACTATTGTTTAAGACTTGGAGCTATCCTGGAGGATCCAGATGAAAACATCCAGGAAAAGGTGATCCAAGCCCTCCCTGGCTGATTTCTTTGCTTGGCAGGTAGATTCCCCCCCAAAAAAAATCCATGTATGACAAAACATATAGAATTAACTCTTTTTACATGACAATAAGAAAGGTTCCAAGAGATTTGTTGTTGCATTTTTTTAAAAGGAAACTAACAAGAGAACAAATCCTCCAATGCCATTTCAAATCCAAATTGAAGCCCAACAATGCAGAGATAATTATTTTGAAATAAATTCCTATTAGAATCCTATATATAAGAAAAGCCTACTCTTTCCTGACCGAAATATTAAAACCACTCATTTTGTTGGGAAAAGTTAGAAGATATAGATTTTGCCTTCCAATAAAACAGATTTAGACTAAATACTGTGCAAAAGGCCAGAGAATTTCTAGAAAAATACAATTACAACAGAGTCAGAAAGGCATTGAGAAGAAAACACCCAAACAAATTGAGAACAAGTATATGACCAGCAAGAAATAAGAAAAAATGATGAGTTGAAGGCTATGGACATGGACTTTTCAAAAACAATTCATTAACTATGTAATAAGATGCTTAATCTGGAACATAAATGGTGCTGACTCCCCCCAAAAAGGGGGGGAAAAAACACCTTAAAAAAAAGGATATAATGTGTCTTCAAGAAACATATATTAGAAATATAGATGTAAAATGTTTAATTTACCATGAATTTACGATGAATTTAGCTCAGAAGAATCAAATAAAACCAATGGCAGTGTTCGATATATCAACCTCCCAATTAAAACCATAATGAATAACTGCTGTTCAGGATGGTAAATATGTAAGAGTAGAAACAGAACTGATGACCAAAAATCCGGTGTGCTATGAATTTATCCACTGAACAATAGAAATACTTTCTACAAACATATGATGGACCTAATGTTAAATCTACCATACCAAAGTTGGTGTCTGATAGGTGACTGGAATGCTATAGTGTTTCAACAATTGGATAGAACATCTGAAAAAATAATCAAAACTACCTAAAGAAAATTGCCAAAGTGCTTCTAGCAGAAAATGTAACATTAATTAATATCTACAGATAAAAAAATGATAATTCTGGAGAATACACCTATTTTTCACCAATCATTTACAAGATAGACATGATAAGAATTAAAACAAAGTTACTCTGGCCTCAAAGGCTTTCTTTGATCACAATCCAGTTAAATTGACTATAAGAAAGAAATCAGCAAACTTTAGATGGATGCTTAATGAAACTTTATTACAGAAAGAGTGAATAGTAACGATGTCAAAGAGAAGTTAATTGTTTGACAAAAACCTAAACAAAGGTATAGACATAAAAAGAGTATGGGATGCAAGCAGACTGAAAAAGAAAGCCAAGGAAAAATCTAGGAGAATTTACAAGAAATTAAAAGGAAAAAAGAATTAAAGAAATATCTACAAAAATAAACATTCTAAATCAAACTTATGTATTTCGATAATTAGAGAATAAATTGAACACCCCTAAACAAAATAACTTTGAATATGCAAATATACCAAGAAGGTGTTTGGCCTATATATTAAGGAATGAAAAATAGAAGATTTTGAAATACCAGGAGGATGACACAGTATAACAAATAATTTGGCAATACAGAAACCTTTCATTATTATTATTCCAATTTATATAAAGCGGGGTCCCCAACCCTGGGACCACGACCCACTACTGGGCCATAGCCTATCTGCAGCTGGGCCACGTGCGTGGTAGGCTAGCGCAAGCACAACTCGATGCGTACAAGTGGCAGGCTGGACCACACATGCAAGTCGAGCTGCACGTGCATCAGCATCAGCCTCTCACCTGAGTTGAGATGTATACGCACCGGCCCACTGCTTGCGCAGCCCAGTTCCCCTCTCCCCTACAGCCGGGCTGCCAAGCCAGCTGTAAAAAAGTTGTAAAAAAGCTTCAAAAGTTGGGCATCGCTGATATCAAGAATCTGACATCTCTTCACAATAAATAGGATATTATCTCCAAAAGCAGAACAAACAGGTTACATTGCCCAGGAGATATCTGTCAGCAAGGCTTCAGTATTTTGTACATGTTACAATAAGCAAACATTAATATGCATATTTTAAAAAAGCACATACGTACGGGTAGCCTAATTCCATTAAGTTGTTCCAAGTCTGCTTTAGCACCATTATAATACCCATCTGCATACAGAGATCAATAAGGCATCCACTAGGGTGGCACTGCAGAAGAAGCAGGCAACAAGGAAACAAAGGGAAGTTTAAGCCATGCTGACTGGTAATTATTGGAAGGAAACCCCAGCATTTATACTGAGGAATACTGCCAATATAAATTTCATAGAACTCTTGTATGTATCTTTATTGTATCATTATTATGTACACCTTTCACTTTCTTGTACCTTGCTGTTTAAAATTGCACTAAGATATTTATGGAGGAAGAGTTTACATACTGCTGTGTAAAGTATAAGTGCTTTTGCTCGGTTGGGCAATTAGGAATCCATAGAAGAGTTTTTTGAGCCAGAGAGGCTAGGATATGAGCTTTGGGAATATCAGTTTTAGGTGATGTTTTGCCTTGATATTTATAACAGAAGCTACAAGGATTGAAGTGGGGAATTAAGGAAATCAGTTTTTATCTATATGACTGATTGGCTGTAAAATTTGAAAATCTTCCCAAACCTATTAATGATTAGCTGTGCAGACACACATTTTCACCTTCTAGGAAGATGATTTCTGCAGAATGGGCAATGAGGTCTACAGACTGGTCAGTCTGGGAGTGATCAACACCTAAGCTTTACTGACACCTGCTTACTACCATGGACAATACAAAGCCAGAAAAAGCTTGAGCGGTAGCAATCAGTCAAATGGGTACAGTAAAGTTTTTGTCTTGTCAGCTGCTATAGAAAAAACTTGGAAGGACTGGAGATGTCTATGCAAAAACAGTTCCAGATAAAAGAATATAGGGTTGCAAATTAAATATTTGATGAAGGATGTTGTTTGTCCTCCAAAAATATTAATATATATTTCTATACCATATAATATGTGCAATTATAGTTTTAGTAGAAATTACATAGCAATTACCTAAAGGCAGCCGTCTCTATACTGAACTACAACTTTACTATGCAAAGTAATAATGCAATAATAATTCTGAAATATGTATTACAATCCATGCATGCACACACACACATACACCGCCCCCCAACACAGCTAAAGAAACTTAATTCCAGGACTCAGGACAATTAAAAGCATTAAAGTTGTTTGTGATTTCCCTATGCCGCTTAATAGCAAAACTTCAGTTTTCTGAATTTAACTTTAATGTTAAAATGCAAGCATATTTGGATACCCTGCTTACTACCTACCTACCTACTGGCCTGTTTGCCTGCCTGTCTCCCTGATAAAACCATTTCATTCCAAAGGCTCTAGTCTAGAGGATGTATAAAATATAAAAAATGAAGAACAACATAATAAACAAAAAATAAAGTACAGAAAACTATAATGGTGCAGATCTTCCTCTAACTGCATAATACCTATACATTAAACTGGATTTAATTGAATTTAAACTGCAATGCATCCTTTTACTACAATTCCATGTGCATTTATATAGGAGTAGGGCACATTAACTCAACAGCAATTACTTACAATAAATTGCACTGTTAATTATTTCAAACATTATTTTTAGTATATTAGATATATTTTAGATACTATAAATTATGATATACTTCTGCATAACTTATTTCAACCCTAAGAATGTATGTGTTGAAATGCTGTACAATATGCTTCAATATGAATATAAAACACTTACTTCTTCCAGTCTCCATCTGTTTATCAGCCTGAGGTAGGCACCAGGGTGACCTGTAAACCTTCAATATAGGAGAGGTCATCAAGTCTTTGCAGGTACGTATTTGATCAAAACAATAGGAATGTAAGAGGAGAAGATCAAAGACAAGAGGCACAACTGTATTTTTCCATGGAAAAGGGCATTCAATTTGCGTTAAAGTTAGTATTTGAATGTACAATGTACCAATTGTTTTTTTTTTAAATATTTTGTGGTTTATATAAGAATCTAGATGAAGCATAAAAGTTATTTTTCCTATCTGGGTAAAAACAAGATATTGGTTAACAATAATAATTTTGTTCTTGGTTTTGATTCATGGATAACTTTCAGCTTAGCCATATCGAAATATTCATGATAAAGCACATACTAATCTTTCAAACAAATGATAAATTTGATAGTTTCAGGTGTTTGTAAACACCCCCAGAACATTTGATGCATTGATGTTTTAAAAGACAATAGAGTCTTTACAGTTGCAGTACACTGCTGACTCATACTTAAGCAGCGGTCCACTAGGACACCTAGATACATCTTTTCATTCATATTGTTAATAAGTATTCTGACAGGCAGTCAATACACTGCACATAATACAATGCACTGTTTGTGGAGTTAGTTTGCAATATAGCATTTAGACTACCGGTAGAGATCTTATCTTGTGTAGTATAGCTTCAGCACACTTGGAATAAAACTGGGCTTAAGTTATGCTTGTGACATATTGCCCCAAATACAGGTAGCTCTTGGGTTATGATGGCAGTTGGGACTGGAATTTCCATCATTAAGTGATGCAATTGTAAAGGGTAATATTACATGAGCACATTATGTAGCAATCACAGTCCTTGCAATCTTAGTTGTTGCCACAACTCAAGAATCACATGGGTCGGAAGGCGGAGCTTCGTCTTGGTGCTACAGCTGCGATCTCGGGGCTCTGAGATCGCAGCTGATATTTTCGACCCTGGTCGGTCCTAACGGACCTAAACCGTCCCGTAGAGACGGGGATTGTGAAGGGCACAGTCCCAGGATCCCAGAGATATCGCAAAATCTCTGGTTTGATCTGGGAGAAGCCCTTTTGCTGGCGGTAGAAAGGCAGCCTCCAAAGCTGCTGAAGTCGGGCCAGCTCCGAAAAGAAAGTGGCTTGAGCGGTGTGTGTCGGTTGGGTGAGAAACCTCTTTTGTATTGTAAATTGGTTGAGACCTGAAAGGATATCCTGAACAAAGAAGAAACCTGTGACTTTTTGTTTGACTGGAATTGTTTGAGCGGCGTTTTTTAAAGTGATGTCAAATTGAGGCTTGGATTCTTTCCTTACTACTTCTTTTTCTGAGGACTTTAATGTGACTTTGTAGGTAACCAGATTGAATTTTTTCTTATATATATTTTTATGCTTCTTTTGATTTTTTAATTTTCTTTAGGATAGAGGCCCCCTTTGTTTTTGTTTTTCTTTTCCTCTGAGTTTTGTATACATTACTCTTCTTTCTGGCTGGGGGGGGGGAAAGTATTAAGAGATCTTGCAACACTGCCAACTAGAGGCTTGAAAGTACTTTATTTGAATTGGGGAGAAATGTATAAACACTCCTTCTCAAGGACATTTTAATGTGATAAGATGGAGGGAGAGCACAGAAAAATATTATTACAGGTGTTTTCCTGGACTCATCAATATTTCAACACTTGAGGCTTGGCTTTGAAGCTGCTGGAGAAGAGAGTCATAATAAGAGCCTTGGATAAATAAATAAAGTGCAGTGTGCAGTCTATATATATATATATATATATATATATATATATATATATATATATAT
>BLBF01000022.1:39962726-40006168 GCA_015471245.1 Laticauda colubrina | reverse complement strand
ATATATATACTTGTGAAATCTCTACTCGCCAGCCTTTTTGTATATTTTAATTCTAGTATTATTTTTATTTTTGCTTTTTATTTTATCCTTTTTCTTCTTTGGTTTTGGGCCTTTTTACTATTGGATTTTTTCATTTTGGATCATAATTGGCTACTCTATCAGATGGATTGAAGGTCAAAAAGAATTTGAAGTTTTTTGAAGCATTAAAATGAAAAAAAAAGTGAAAAAAAGAAGAAAGTGTTAAATGAAATAGACTGTGTGTATTTGGATTGTTTGGTGACTTTGGGACTTTTGGAAACTCTTATTTGAATGATTAAAATCATTTGGGTTGTTTAAATTTTTTTTTTTTTTTTACAATGGCATTACTTATGGATGAACTGAAAATGGAATTTATAAAATATAAACAAGAGAAACTAGAAGGGAAGGATTCTTTTGGCTCTGTTTTTCATTTTTTAGAAATGGCAATTTCTACATATGAGAAACTACAAGAACAAGAAGATTGGGATGAAGAAGAAACCATCCTTAATGAACAAGCAACTTTATTTGGGGAAGAAAGGGGAAAGGGGAGAAAGAGAATGGAGAATTTAAGACTTAAAAAAACAACCAAAAAAGGGAAAAACAAGGTGAAAAGTGGACACAACATCAGAAAGCAACAGAAAAGAGGAATACACAAGAGGGTGGAGATTAAGAGACAAGGGGGTAAAAAGGGTAGAGTGGAGAAGCAAGGGAGGAAAGAAGGGAAGAGAAGCTACAAAGGTTTGAAACAAGATGTAAAGAAACAGAATTTATTTAGAGATAATGGGTAAACATATAACTGAAAAAGAGATTCTGCAAAGGTACATAAGACTGTGTTGTTGTATTTGTATTTGAAATAATGTTAGAAAATTGGAATAATATATGATTATAAAATGGGACAAAATATTTAATGTAACTTAGCGAATTTTTTTTTTTTAAATAAAATAAATGAAATCAAATATGAGAGAATTGAATTAAAGAAAAATGGGAACATTGTCATTGTATAATATTTTAAAATATAAGTGAAATAGGGGGAAGTAACTAAGCAAAATCTATAAGTGTTCCCATAGAAGCATGATACTTATTTAGAAAGGATTGTGTAAAATGTTTAAGACTTAAATGAATATTAATTTTAATGATATAATTTCAATTGCTATGGATTGTTGTTTTAATTATATTATATATTTTAAAAAATTTTTTTCTTGTTTTAAAATATTGAGTCTATCTTTAGAATGTACTACGCAGAATCCGAATGAAAATTATGTGTTATGTTAAGCTTTAAAACTAGGGGAAGGATAAGTATGACAAGGCATTATACTCCAATCAGTCATTACAGAAGAAATTTTGTGTTAATGAGAAAAGATAATAGACAGCTGAAACAGGACAGACAAAGGATATAAGTATAATGATTTAAATTGAGATGAAATAAATATAATAGAATTAAGAGAGTGAAAAGAGGGGAGAAGCTATATAGAAAATGTAAAATAGAAAATAAGAAATGGAATACTATATAAAAGTAAGCATGAACTTGAATTTATGTCTGTACAAAAAGATGTAACTCGGGATCAAACTGCCGTCCAAAAAGATATTTTATGTTTTTTATGTTTTGTGTTTTGTTTGTATATGTTTGTTTGTTAAAAATTAATAAAATTCTTTCAAAAAAAAAAAAGAATCACATGGGTCATTAAGCATAGACTGTCATGTGATAAGATAGGAAATAAGATAAGCAGGATGGCAGGTGAGAGCGAAGATCAAGTGGGAGAGTGCTTTAGGAGAGCATTATAAAGGTGGGAGAATATCAGAGGTAGGCACTACAGACGTGCATGAGTGGGGAGGCAGGCAGGTGTGGTACTGACTGTAGGGAGGTGGGTACCATGGGAAAGTGTTATAGAGCGTAGCTGGGTATAAACCTCAAATGGACTTATAGAATGAGTCTAAAATCTGGGACTCATGATTCATGTAGAATTAAAAGTTGGTACATTTTATAAAATGCATTATGATATAAAACTACCTTAAACAGTTATGACATAATAGAAAATGTCATAAAAGATTCCCTGTGCTGATTGATGTTTGATGGGCTATATACATGAAAGTATATACTATATACATGAATGTATCCCAACTTTTCCATTGAAGGCAGTGCATTATAAGCTATGCCATTGTTAAAGGCACTGAGGAATCTGGTAAGGAAACATCTCTGAAATGATGACCCGAGGGATTTTAGATTGCTTGGTATTTATTAAAGATGGGAAAAAATTGATGGAGAGATATAGATTTTGCAAATGATGGCGATACATAATATGTATGCAAGGAATTTACATTGATTAAAAGAAGCAAAAATAGCTGCTTATAATATACTTTCTTCCACTTCATTACAAGAAAGCTATATAAGGAGAAATTTAAAAGGAAGTTCAATGCAGGAGGAAGATTTAACCAAGAAATATGTGGTAAATTTAAAACAGATAGTGTCAAGAATGAATGGGGACTGAATACTGAAAAAGGCTGATATTATGGAATACAAAATGGTATATGATTTATTTATTTACTTATTAAATTTATTTGCTGCTCATCTCACTGTGGTTCAACAGTGTAATGGAAGATGTGATGGAAATAAAGTATGCATGGGAATAATTGAAATGCTTAATTATGAGAGTAAGATAATATTTCTTTACTTGTTTAACATTTTTATGGATACAGTACAAAAGAAATGTGTTGAAAGGGCTTGGTTTTATATAGAGAATGAATTATTAAATCATACAAAGAAGATTGAATGGGTTGATAGTAAGAAGAAGATTGACAAGGTGGGTTTGGATGGAATTAAGCTGTAAAATTTAAATAACCAAAGGCTTGTATGAGTTAATGTATGGACATAGTGAAAGAGTGATAGAATTTATGGAGAAATATAGTGTATGGGGATGGGAATATTTCCACTATCTTCTACCTTTCGTTACCCTTTCTTACTGTTTTTCTGCACTTGCTGTAACATTGCTTAACCGCAAGGAAATAGCATGTTCTAATGTAAGTGGTATTACAGATAAAAATACAGAACGTATTCGACAATATTATTTCCTAAATGTGCCTTTCATAATCACAATTAATCTACATTTAGGAACTCTTGAGGGACATTTTAATTAATCTTACCTTCCAAGGAAAAATGCTATGTAAAAGGTAGAACTGTTCAGATTAACAAACTGAAAAAGAAACATTTTCAAAGTAAAGCTGTTTTCCCACTCAGATTCAGTACGAGGCTGCTCTGTAATGAAAAAAAAAAATGGACATCTTTGTTGAAATTTGAATGCTGGATTTGGGGAAACTGCATGCACCCTACACGTCTACAAATGTCCTGATGCAGCCCATATTCAAGGAAAGTCCTAGTTTCCGAGACATTATTTTCCAGCCTTGGCAATGTTAAGATGTTAAGATGAGCTTCAACTTCCAGAATTCTCCAGCCAGAAAGGCTGGCTGGGGAATTCTTAGTATTGAACGCACATATCTTAACATTACCATGGCTGAGAAACACTGCAGGATATGTAGTATACATAGTGCAGGCAGGCAGCAGGAACTTGCAGGTTCTGCCTGCTCTCTATAGAGAAAGCTTCTTGCTTTCAGTTTTCCAGTTCAAGATGCTTGTAACTAAACAGAGAGATACCTGGACCTGGAACTATTCCAGGCCTTTAAAAGTGCCAAACATGCACATTACTGAAAGGACATGGGATGTGTATGGATTGACTCATGTCTCTCAGCAGCTCTATTGTATTTAGGATCCAGATACATAGAATAGCCAGGTGCTGGTACTCTGGAGAGAGAGAGAAGTTCCCCAAGATAATGGGCTACAGCACAAGCCCAGAAATTTAGAAGAATAAACCTTCGATCTCACTGACTAACTCAGATAGGGGTGTAGCTTTAAGTTGTTAATTAGGATTGATAGCTATTAAGTCATTGATTTTTGCTTCCTTGTGTCCCTTGGCTCCTATGTACCTGATAAGTTGGTGGTAAATCTGATTGCATCCTGTAACATTATCCTGGGACATGTAGGTTTATCTTCACTTGCAAAACTACTAGGTTTATAAACATTCTACTCAATGACGAATAACAGAGTTCTAACAAATAAATACTGTTTTACGGAAAGAATGTTTGGTCCCACAACGGTATCCTTTGGATTTGGACCAAAGTCTGACAGAACACGTTCTAAAATGCTGGACGATAGGTTTCAGAGGGAATTAGTTTGAAGGAACTTTCCTTCCACTGCTTATTAATACTGCTGAGAAAACAACACTAAAATATCTTAAAGATGCTCGCTGAAAAATTCAAGCACTTAGTTGGTTAGTTAGGCAAAGCATGCCACATACATACTTGGTTAACAAACTCTGAGAAATAAAGCAGCACATGTATTGTTTAATGTAGTGAAGGAGAAATTTCAATCTGAAATCAAAGACTTCTTTTTGACATAGCAAAAACTACAGATTTTTACAAAGTCTGTCTCACACTGGTGGCTCTTACATAGTTTGTGCAAGTTTAGAACTAGTTCTGAGTCCATGTTAAGTTCTTTAGAACAAATAACGTAAGTTACAATCCATTCTAATCGTGTGAGTAGAGTTTTTCTGCAAAAATGTTAATGCATATGAAACTGTACCACATAGGAGTTCAACTAGTTACCTCTTTTGTTTACTATTGTCTATTATACAAGGAATTGTTCTTTGCATCCTTACTCTGTAGAATGGAAGATTGAATAAATGGGAAAACTGGCTTATAGAAAAGTAAGTCGATTTTATGCAAACATAAACACATACAAATACTCATACATACACAGAGAAACAAATAATACAGGATTTCATTAGCTCCATTTAAGCAGGAAATGAAAATGCATGATGACCATAAACATATTACTTCATTTTCCTTACTTACCTAAATTTGTCAGAAAAAGAGCAACCTTTTCATGCAACTGCAAAAAATGAAAAACAGCATATAATTTTAATGTAATATATAAATCAGATTTGATGAACATTATGTGCTTATTATCTTTATTCCTTGTTTCTCTATTCTATCGGTGATAATGACAGCTTATAGAGGCAAAACCTTACTGACTTTTCTTTTAAAAATGCCTACAGAGTTAGAGCATTTTAAATCCCACTGAATTTGGATATTAAATTTTGCTTTGCATTTATACAAATCTATATTTCGAATCAACTGAGACAGTACTTTGAGAAAGGTATATCTGAGACTTTTATTTATGTTTTGGGTTTATTATAATTACAAATATGCACTTTCTTTTAAAGTTAAAACTCTGATCATTGGAGGAAGAGCAGGAATAGAAAAGAAGGACAATTTATTCCTGCTCAAATATTTGTATGGCCTTGGTCTGAGAAGAAACAATGATTTCATCCAAAAATATGGCTAAACTTTGGCTAAACTACCATATAATACAAGTTGTTCTATCGTTTTGATGAGGCTATTCCTTATTACAGAAGTCTGAGTACAACTAAGAAACAACCTAAACACAGACTGAAATTAATCAACATGTGAAAAAGCTTCCTTACAACATTCAGCAGCATGATGATGCAAAAGTTGATGCATACTGCAGTCCCAGTTGTTGCAACCTGAGAATTATTCTTGATTAAAGCCCATTTAAAGGCAGCAAAAGTACTGACAGTCACAACACGATAAATAACAATCCCAAAAACAGCGGCGATCACCACACAGATCTAGAAAAAGGGGCGATAGAAAGAACATACAACTTATAGCTTACCATCAGTACGGTAGCTCTCAAAAATTGAATAATAAATCCAAGTAAGTAATCTATAAATGTACTCTGATTTTCTTAAATGGGACATGTGTTGGGATTTGTCATAGATTTCCTTACTCATTTTAATGTGATCTCTTCCTATTATTAGTGTCATGGCAAGAATTAATGTTCAAGGATCGAAGTGTCAGAGTAACAGGGTCAATTATGCTATTTAATTTTCTGAAGATAAAATTTCATGCTTGGAGGACTTTGTGTTCTGTGAGTTTTCACTTCTCAGTGAAATTATTTAACCTTGCATCATATCCAAGGGCTCACAGTTTTTTCTGAATGATTCAGGTGGGCTGAGATTCAGAGAAGCAATTAAACTAATAGTTTGTTAATTGCTGCTCTGATTAAAAGAGAAAGAAATTGGCTTAATTGCTCTACTGAACTGAGATTTTATTACAAGAACAGAACCTATTATAATGAACTGTTCCTCTCAGAAAGGTAAATTAACACTGATCCGCAATAACAAAAAAACATGCCAAGTCTCAGATGAGAATTGAGAAAGGAAGTAATGACCATTACCGTAAATATGGATATACAATTCTTGGAGTAATCTCAGCAGAGGTGGTATTCAGCAGGTTCTGGGGGCAAAGGATCCTCAGTACTGGTGTTGCCTCCTGCCTCAGTGCATCAAGGAGGCCGAGCAGCTGCCAGTGATGCCCTCAGGTGAAGATATTGCGAGGGGGAAGCTCGATCCCTCACCTCAGGAGCCACAGAGCTCACCGCCCCTTTGGCAGCCACCAAGCCTCCTCCTTCCCGCTTGTGAGCACTTCTGGTGATGAGGAAGAGAAGCACAGTGGAAGGAGGTTTGGCAGGTGCCAAAGGGGCGGCAAGTGCTTTGCGGCTCCTGATGGGAGGTGTTGAGCCTCCTCCTCAGAACATCTTCACCTGATGGCATCGCTGGCAGCTGTTTGGCCTCCTCAATGCGGAGAAAGGAGGTAACGCCAGTTCCAAGGTTCCTTTCCCCCCACCCTATTGCAGGCCAGGAACACGGGAAGGGTTCTGATGCCGCAATCTCCTGCATGCTACTCTCCCTCCCCACATGCATCAGTCCATCCGTCGCTGGTATCATCCCTGTTGCAGACACGGGTGTGCTGCGGACCACCAAAATTTTCTCACGGACCACCAGTGATCTGTGGACCACTGGTTGGCAACCTCTGCTTTAGGGAATCAGCACAATACCCCCCTCCTCTAGGAAAGGAGGCTTTCCTAGAAACAAATCATACACTTCTCTCCATTACCAGGAAAACACTCCAGGCAGTCCCTCCAACAGTTAAGTTTTATGAATGAGATACTTTTGCATCTATTGAGAAAATTGGAGCATTCCATTCTATTCATTATACATTTACAGAAAGCCAGACAGCTCCATTCATAAACAAAATGCTTTCAGCTACAGCTCCCACAAAAGGCTGAAGCTGATGGGATTAAAAGCAGAAAAACAAAGACTCCTAAAATCTACATTCCCTACCCAGCTCCAACCACAGGGCCTCCCAGCTACAATGGGAGTCAAGCAACAATAATTAGAATACTATAAAAATCACTCATGGATTTCATTTTTATTAAATATGACAGCAAGTAAATGTTTCAATGATAATATTACTGAATATTACATTCCTTTATATTTTTAGAACATAAGATAACTCTGTGACACAAATGATTTTAAAATAGGAAAACAAAGCTAAAAAAAGTCAAGATGGCATAATGCTACTTTAAAATATATATGCTCTCCATTTTGCTGATATTTTTTAAAAATCTAGTTTTTAGGAAAAACAATGAATTAAAATTTTCAAACCATAAAAAATATTCCAGATGCAGAAACAATCATTCTGCTGCATTTATCTGCAAATGCTTGATAAGGCTCTGGTTTTCCAGATATAGGATTCATTCTCTCTCTCTTGGAGTACTTGGCTTCAAACTGGGGGCGTATTTCTTCCTAAAGAATACAAAATATTTAAAAAGAATTAGATATAATTGTGTAGAGAGCTTAAGCTTTTAGTAATTTTATGAAGCTTTTATTAATACATTATATTCAGCCAAGCCAGTAGACCAAGATGTTAATTTTAAAAAATTGCTAAGAAACTAATAAAATAGTATTGTAATCCTTCAGAAAGAGGTAGAAATAGCTTTACAAAGCTAAAGGATTATTTAGTTTTTGACAGTATGGTACAGGAAACTTCTTCAAAGTTCAGGAAAATGACTGCTTCCTCTCTCTTGTTGCCTTTCACTATAAAAACATAACAATAGAAAGTTAATTATGATATTCTAACTAAGTATTTTGCAGCAAGGCCAAAGAATTAATGTGGTTGGGGCAGCATCAGAGAACCAAAAATCACAAAAGGACCCTTTATAAACTGTCCTCAATTGCCTGGCCTACTTGATCTAAGATAAACATCTTTGCCCTACTGCTACTTTTGGTCATTAATTCATTAACTGCACTCACTTCTTTCATTGGCATCTGAGACCTATTTTATTAAAAGCTGCACTTATTATGGGAGCTGATTCTGAGGTGGTGCTTTGCTTGATTCTGTAATGGCAGTTACCTTAGATGGCCTAAGCCCTAAGATAACACTGATTTTTGGTATTGCCTCAAGGCAAATTAACATATTGGCAATTACTGCTACAAGCAGAGTGCTGACCTGGTTCTTACATTGAAGGGTTTTATACATGCTTATTATACCAAAAGAATTCCAAATGAACACATAATTTAGTTTTTCACATCCCTTCATTTATCTAAAAACTAACAACTGATGCATTGTATTATTAGGTCCTTATTTTCTTGGAAAAAATGCATGATTTGCTGCCAGTAAGAGAAACTACTTTGTTATATTAATATTTGCAACTAAAATTATGTTTTGCCACAATATTGAATCAATTCATTTTTGAGAATTGAGAATAGATGTTAGTAATCAATGGACCAAAGTGCTAAAGCTATCATGAAAGGAGCTAAGGAAAAAAGGCCTATGAAAGCTATCATGAAAAGAGCTAAGGAAAAGGCCTATGCCTAGCCCCAATGTTTTCTCCAAATTAGAACTATAGAATAGTTGATGACTAAACTGTTATATGTTTCTTCTCTGCAAGAAATGGATATAAGATTCTTTAACATTGCTTGGTCTTTTTTTAAAAAAAAAAACAATCGCCCATCATTTTCTGTTCACTGTTCCACATTGGTCAGACTGTTGACTAATTTGTGTTTTCTGCTCCTCAGCTAAAATGAGATAGTCCAGAACAGCTACAAGAGATACAAGGAAAAAAGCTAAACTCTACGCGACAGGCAATCATCTCCAGTATTTTCTGTTTATACTATAACCCAGTCTGTTAATAGTACATTAATATTAGTTAAAATTTGACATATTATCCATACAAACCTCCTCTTCTTCCCAGTCAATTAAGTCCCAGTCATAAGCAATTACTGCTCGTCTTCTTTTCCAAAATTCCAAAAAAACAGTGGCTACGGCAGAAAAATAGAAGGAAAAACATATTTCTAATGAAGGATATTTATTCTTGGAAATGTAGGAAATAAACAACGTATGAAGGTATTTCATCTAATTTACTCTGTAGGTATGGCTAGTGGTGATAATCCTTCATATTTCAGAAAGGAAATATCTTCATGAAGAAAACGTCTGCATTTTTCTGATTATTTTTTCTCTGCAGTCCTGACCAGATCTAGGTAAGCATGAAGCTGGCCCATTTTCAGTCTTTTTTTTTTTTTTGCTGGCTACTATTCTCACAAAATTTGGTGCTCTTCAGAGTGTTATTCTGCCAATAGCACAGACCCATAGACAGACAAATACAGTACTGAACCCCTTCATATAATTGCAATAGCAATAGCACTTACTTATATACCACTTTACAGTGCTTTACAGCCCTCTCTAAGCAGTTCACAGTCAGCATATTGCCTCTCAACAATAAGGGTCCTCATTTTACCAACTTTGGAAGGATGGAAGGCTGAGTCAATCTTGAGCTCATGAGTATTGAACTGCTGGCAGTCAACAGAATTAGCCTGCAATACTACGTATATTCTAACCACTGGTGCCACCTTCCTCTCAATGTTTTGTTCGGTTGAAAAGAACGGAAAAAAATGTTTATGGAATACTGTGTATAATTTGATCCTATAATGTGATCTAGAATTCTGTAGCAGAGATTCAAGTTGAAAGGATCCTAAAAATAAAGCATGAATTCTATTGTATTTCATAGAAGGAATAGATAAATTGAAATATACAAATCAGTCAAAATTTGGTCAATGTTGGTGTAACATGTTTCCATGTATTATTTTGTGTTGTTAATTTTGTTTTGCACCTAAAAGTATGAGAAGGGGGAAGAAGAAGAAGAAAAACCCTATAGATTGCTATTCATGTTTCCTCTTAATATATGGTGTTTTGTTTAAAACTTTTTCTAATGTGTCAATCGAAAGTGTTTTCATTTTCATTGCCAGCAAATCTATTTTGGATACATATTTCTAACATATGTCATTATTGCAATAATTTAGGTGGATAATGACAGTTTATGCATTCTGTTCATTGCTGCCAATCTGCTTTAGAATACAATCAAAAAATTCATATATTTCCGATCTCTAGTTTAATTATCTGGGATAATTCAATTATGTCCCTTAATAACAAAAGAAAGCTACATTTATCTTGCTGTGCGAAACTAACTAACTTCAGTGGAACAAATGGTGAACCGAAGACAGCTCCATGAAAAACTAATGATCACAGTGAAATGAAGAACCAGTGAGTAGAACAGTTCTGCGTAGATCTGTGTGATCAACCCTGATCCTCCTGAAGAGTTTAAAAACCTGGCTCTGCAAGTTGGCTTGGAGCTCCAATGGGGGAATATCACAGTGGAGGTGGTTGATCAATTAACAAGAGATACCACCTCCACCCCCATCCTGCTCTCACCATCCCCATTTTTTAACTGGACCACAAAGTTCTGGATTCTATACAAGCTTATTTATGTTTATACAAGCTCATTTATGTTTTATACATGCTTATTTATGTTTTAAGGGAACTTGAGATCACCTACAAGTGCTCCAGACACTTTATTTTCTGAGGAGACTGCAAGACAGTGGTCTCTGGTAGGTTTAGAGCCCTGGGAGATGAGCAAAAACCATCTTGTTTAAACTGTGGTCAATGCCTCTGAAAATTTACTGGATTTGCATACTTCTTTTTTTAATCGCTTTTGGAAATTGCTTGTTAACTGTTTTTCAGTTATTAGGGGTGCTTGAATTAGGGGTGCTTGAGGAAACCAGGTAACTTTCCTTCAATCCAAATAGCAAATGAAGTTTTAAATACAAATTTAAGGCTTTTTTTTCATGGAATAAAGAGCAAAAGGGTGATTAAATCTTTGATTTTTAGAAAGCTACAGACAAACTAAGGGTATAGAAAAGTTTGAAACAAGATTTTGGAATTAATTATAAAGAAGCCTCCCTATGGGAAACACTTTTGTTTTAATTTCTTTAAAAAAATAAGATAAGATAAATGTCTTGCTGTCCTATACTTTCCTGTTAAGTTTACAAAGATGAGAGCAGATAAAAATAGAAGTGTTCACTTTTAAAGGACAGAACAGAAGAGTAGAAGTATGAATATGAATAATTCATATCACTGAGCTCTGCTGAAGTTAAGTACATCCTCCATTTAGTTATTTTAAACATGATTACATTGATATTATTCCCTTATCATCACTTACCCCATACTGCCATGAAAACAGCAAAAAATACAGTTGCTCCATTATCAAAAAGATGTGATACCTGGAGAAAAATAATTTTAACTTAAATTCATTTAATTTTTCTTAATTCACATTGGTTTGTGATTTGTAAACTACACAGTCTATTTTTTTTTATTTCTACCTATTCTTAGGAATTTTTAAAAACTTTTCTGTCTAGCGCCAGGAAAATCAGGAGACCCAGACAGCTCAAATGGGGGTACAAAGATTTATTGTAAGCTTACTGAAATTTAAAGCTAAATGTTATTTTATTGGAAGGAATTGTTCGATAATTTTTCATAGTTCTAAAATGTTTTCACTAGATTCTACCTGTGAGGTTCTCATGGGAACACAGTAGAGAATCTTTGCTTATAATATTAAATCAAGTATATTTTGTAGGACAATGCAGTTAAAAAATGGGCTTCATAGCACATGAGGGCTTAAATGTAGCACCTGTCTGAAACTCTTTAAAGCAGCTGTATCTTTCTCAGGATCAAGGGGCAAATGCAAAGTGTTGCAAGTAAACTCTCACAAACTGTGAAATATATTTTCAAATTATTTCTTAAGCTTAGCATAACTCTTAGTCCCTGTTCAACAATTGCCTTCAAAACCTCACATGTAAAAACATAAACAGAATCCCTATCTCCATCAAAAGGCTCATGACTTTCAATAATAAAGGCGATATAAAACAGTAATAATTTTATATAACCTTTAATATAATATAGTGACCTATAGACATTAAAAACTTGTTGTTCTCTCCTTGTTCCTCACTTATTGTATTTATCTATCAGCAAATCCTTTTTAAAAACTAAGTATGCTTAATACTTTAATACTTAAGCAAGATCTTTGAAGGTGTTGCATTCAACTCCACAGACTTAAATATCTAGCATTTTTAAATGCAATGCCTTTATTTAGAATACATACACATACCATTATATACATACATACCTACATACATACATACATACATACATACACGTATTGGTAGAAAAAGAAAAGCAGCATTTTTTGTACCTTGGCATAAATGCAGCTATCTGACAACCTCATGAAGGGACAGTATTTATCACAAATTGGGCACATTATAATCTCTGTAGCCTGGCAAATTTCTTTACTGCACAAGAGAAGAGATAATGATTACTAGCCCAAGCTCTAACTATTTTACTTAAAAATAATACCCTCCCATTATTTAGACACTAGTGGAGTTGTAAAAAAAGGTGTAATAACTGCACCAATGAAATGTTTTCTTTTTGGCTTAAAATTAATATAAAGGCACATCAATCAATAGTTCAGGACATTAAATTCAATATGTGTACAATTCTCCACATTTATGTACCAATTCCGATCTGCAAAGATGTTACACATAACTTGACACTGTTTCCTCACAGTTTCCTTAAATATATATTTATTTTGTAGAACCCTGAGATGTTTCCTTATGCTGCACACAGGAATAAGGGGAGGAACATTTTCTGGGTATGTGTTCTTGTTGCGTCTCTAAATTTACTGCCTTCTTTGCTATGATAAGAAGCACTGATGTTAGATTTTGCTTTCTGACCATTCTTTAGACTTTTTTTTGTGCGTTTCATTGAAATTATTGTAATAATTCTCCTGAGATGATTCACTATTTTGTTATTTAGAACATTTAGACTACATTAGCCTATATAATAACCTTTAGTGTTTCATCCCAGTACAAATGGCACTTTGGAAGATCATACTTTGTAACAAAGATATCCATCTTTACAAGTCAGAGTAGGACAAAATCCTTATTTTACAAAAAACAACAATCCTGCATACAGAATAAATAAATCAAGATAATGAAACAAACAAATCAATCTATACTATGTAATGCATTTTTATTGCTGACTGACAAGGAATTAACTATTTACAGAATATTTACAGAATATTCTGGAAAATATTTGCCCCATTTTGACTGATAATCATTTTGGCTGATAAAGGAACAACCTAAATCAATTAAAGCATCTGAGAAAATGATAGAGAGTATGGGAAGATAGAAGTAGGATAAAGGACATAGACAGAGAGTAAGATATGAGCAGAGAAGGAGAGAGAAAAATCTGATTAGTTTTTTAAATCATATTAAGTTATTTAAAAGTTGGAACCGAAATAGCTGTGTAGTTTTTTTAAAAGAGCATACGGAATTTATGATCAATCAATAAATCAGTATCTAATCTGGGCTGCTCACTGGGGCCAGAGATTTTGTCTTCCAAGCTTTTGGATTCGTGGTGGAGCCCATCTTCAGTAAACTTCTCTCTAGTTTGATTTAGAGAGAGAAGTTTTCTGAAGCTGAGCTCCAGCACAAGTCCGAAAGCTCAGAAGACAAAACCTATGGTCCCAGTGACTGACCCAGATTGGATCCTGTAACATTACCCTGGGACATATATATCTGCCTTCATTTGCAATAAATCAGTGTTTGAATGACAGAATGATTCAGTTATTACTGAATAGTATTGGATTGGATTTTGACCTGTTAAACAAATAATACATTTTTTCTGATATAAAGATAGCAAGTTTTATCAGCAGATGCAAAGTACTATATGGTTGCCCATTGAAAGTAATTTAGGGTTCATTTGTGTAGCAAGAAAAAAGAGAAATTTTCATATTGCAGGAGCATAACAGCAATATATAATGGGTCAGAAAGGGGAAGTTAGGTACATATAGGTTATTAAAAGAAATCATACAAAGAGAAAAATAAATGTATCTCAGAATGTGAAGACCTTTAGCAATGCTACCACCCTCCTGACTACTCATAAGCACATTCTCTACCATCTTCTCTGTCAAAAAATTAGACATAATATAATAATTTAATTTTTTTAAAGTAACAATTCATATAATTATTTTAGAGGTAAGCATATTGACTTCACCTGACTTGGCAGTAGTTCAGTGTGGCTACTCCATATAAAAAGACAAACAGTCCAATGAAGGCAGCTGGAAAGAGCATTCCTGTATACCAGCCTAACCAGGCAAAATATAACCCAATTTTTTCACCAAAATACCGTCTGTTCAAAAACACAAAAGCAAATAATTTTATTAACATTTTTGAAGTAGAATTTGTTAGTGGTTCTTAATATAAAATGATTCAGAATATTTGAATAAGATCACATGTCCACATCTTTTCATCCTTATTTTTTTAAAAAATGTTTTATTGATGCAGTTGCATTATCAGTGCAGATAAGCAATATTGAATATCATGTTACCACTTGTTTCACAAACTGATTATCACTAGTGAAAGAATACTCAGTTCATTCCTTATACATAATTAGACTAATAGCCCTGCCTCTTCATTCATTTAGAGATGTTTGCTATTGTTAGAGAAGTTTGCTATTAATTTTGACAGATTGAGTTTTGCCATTCTATGCCCAAAAGTATTAAAAACAAAGAACAATTAGTTTCATGAGGTAATTTCAATTTTCATGAGAGTTTTGGCAATACTGCTTCTCAGTTTTTCACCCAATTAGAACTAATTTTCATAGCAAAATTGGTCATATAAAATATGATTTCTATGGGTATGGACGCCCCTTTCAACCTCGATATTGTTCCAAAATGATTTTATAGTGTTATTAAATTCTACTATTTGCCATTGTCAGAATTTGCCATTTTATGGCATGTGATTTCAGAAATTTAACTAGATCCTAGAGTTAGAAACCTTGAGAATCTCTAGATAAACCTCTGCACAGCTGGATGCAGTGTACATGGGCAAAGTGTCCTTGGGCTGTTTTTTTCACTTCGTTAACCCTGGTAGAATTATTTAGCAGTAGAAAGATCATTTTAACCAGTTAGAAATAAATATACAAAGGGAAATAAGTAGAATTTCCTCCAAAAGGCAGGAAAAAGATATTCAATCCATATAAATATATCTTCTGTATATTTAATTGAACGTGCATTGCTTTCTGTGCTTCTGCTGTAAACCCATTTTAAACTGTTTGAAATTTTTCATTGCACGAATATTGTAGGTGCTAAAGGCTTTCGGGAATAATTTTTCATATTCCTCTCTTAGTGCCACAGTTTTCACAAGAACAACATCTGTCAGAGGAGGCCTTCCTAAATGGAGTTTACCATCTTAACTATCACTTTGATAAATCAGAAAAATGTGTAATGACATATTACACCATTTTGATATGATATTAATATGCAGATATAACACTAGCTTCATTCCCGGAGAAAGCAGCAATAGGACATATTTTTCAATTTGTCAGTGAAAAAGTAACAGGGCAGGTGTGATGACCAAGGGTGGGATACAAAATAAACACAGTCACAAAAATCCAGAGAAACCCCTTTGATTCCAAGCTCCAAATATTCTTCACTTGAGACAAAATTTCCCACACAAGCAAGTACAAGAAGGAGGAAATGGCATTTAAATGATAAAGAGTAAAAAAACAACACAAACCAGGCATGAAAAGGGCTTGAAGATGTCCACAGATATCAGAACACACACTGGGAAGGATGCCAAACTCAGAGAGGAACAATAAACTATAGATTTTTCCACGCTTTGTTTCCAGCATTAGCCCCTATGCATGTCTGTCCTCTTATCCAGTTGTCACAGCTGCAGCCCATGAAGAGGATCAAGGCCCTCTCCTCCCAAATAGACCACGTCTCTCCCTTATCCTCTCCTCCCTGCATGTTTTAGGATAGAGGGGGGGTGGGCCTGGGTCCAGCCGGCCTCTGCCCTTCCTCAGCCTCCTCCACAACCTCCGGACCCACACTTCTACTCCCTGTTGGCTGTTCCTCCTCTCCGTCAGAGTCAATCTCCACCAGGGGCATGACAGCAGATTAGTCTCCTGGCACTTACAAGAATTTCAAATACATATTGTGAATTGCCTCAAATAAAACCCCAAAATATATTTCAGTATTTTAGGTTAGCTATACATTCACAATACAAATAGATTTTTAAAAAATCACCGTATAAGATCCAAAGGTTGGTATTTATACCAAGCTCTCCATGAGGCCCAGCATTCATAAAGTAGATGCCTGTGGTTTTCTGCTCCATGACTTCGTATGGAATTTTTACTTTTGTAACTACCCTAAGATACAAGTAATTAAAGAATAATTAGTTTATAGATATTCATAAATGTCCATGAATAATATTTTAGAGTATTAAATTCATAAATATAGATTTAACCTTTCACTGAAATTAACTGTTATCATTGAAATTATGATTAGCTTGTGATCTATATCATCTCAGAAACTTAAGACTGAAGCTATACATCTGTATACAATTTTCTGAGAATAAATCTTACTGAACACAATGGAGTTCATACTTGAGTAGACCTCATATTTCAAAGAAGCAGTCATAATTTTTGAAGTTTATTTTTTAAGAATGGAGGTCTTTTTAGTTCCAGATCTTTACTCAGTGTAAAAATAAGTGCAGTGTCCATACTGAATTTGGTATTTTGTAGTAAAGCTATACATATAAATTTAAACAAAAAGAGAAAATACTAGTTATTACATATGTGTAGAAACCTTTTCCCAAACGTCCATTTCTCTTAAAATATGTAATTTTGTCCAACAATTACAGGTAAGTCTTCAACTTATGACCACAATTGAGCCCAAAATTTATGTTGCTAAGTGAGACATTTGTTAAGAGAACTTTGTCCCATTTTATGACCTTTCTTGCCACAGCTGTTAACAGTTGTTAAATTATTAACATAGTTGTTAAGTGAGCCTGACTTCCTCACTGATTTGCTTGTCAGAAAATCACAAAAGGTGATTGGGACACTGCAACCATCATCAATATGAGTCAGTTGATAAGCTTCTTAATTTTGATCACATGACATGGAGGTGTCATTTTCTTCACTAGTGTTGTAATTTTGAACAGTCTCAAAATGAACTACTGTAAGTTGAGGACTACCTGTACACAAAATTAAGCTAGGTTCACATAGAACAGCTGTCTCGCATGTGCAAAGTTATACCTATCCTAGACAAAAATTTGAAAGGCATGATGATTGTGAATTATTGTATATTTAGTTGTTAATTGTTGTTATTGATTATAAATTTTGTACTTGCTGGATTTATTTCTTCTGTAATGTCAGTTAGGCAAGCATCAGAATAACCTATTCATATGACTTTAATTTCAAGCACATGAGGAATATATATTGGTAAATTCATGATTTGATTATAAAGGTTCTCATTCATGTGGGAACAAAAGTAACATGTGAAACAATTTGCTTCCTGAAGTTGTGAATGCTCCAACACTGGAAGTTTTTAAGAAGAAATTGGACAACCATTTGTCTGAAATGATATAGGGTTCCTGCCTGAGCAGGGGGTTGAACTAAAACCAGGGTCCCTTACAATGTAGTTATTCTGTTACTTGGACATAACACCATTCTCCTGAAATTTCCACAGAGGGCCCTGAATTTATATCCTTCATTGTTTTTGATTTAAAAAGCTGTAAGTCACATTTTATGAACATCATCTTCAGATATATTTTCTTAAATATGAGTTTATACCTCAAACCTTTAAATTACTTTGCCTTTGACTTTTTTGGTCATTATTTGTTGTGAATTCAAAGGCATATCTTTCTAAAAAAGAATCTGAGATTGCATTTTGTTTCATTTGCCAAATAAAGTGACCTAAATGGGTTCTGCCCTTAATATAGTGAAAATCAGAATTAATGAACCAACAATAATGGTGGGAAGTAATTTGGTTTAAAAAAATAAAAAGGAATACCTCATGAAGAGGAAATGCAGCTTCATATGAACCATTATTAAGCAACCGATTGAGACCTAGAAATAGAAATATGTAACATATAACAGAAAAAGCTGGAATGAATATAATATATTGCATCCAATATTAATCTAGAGTCAATGTGCTTAAATTGAATCAATCAATCTAATATGACTGTGTATTCAAAGAGTGGGCAGCAGGTGTAAGCATGAGAAGATACAACTTACAAATGGTACACACACATTTTAGTAATTTTTCTTAAAGTTATTATTGAATTAAAATGTACAAAAAGGAACAATTTTGGGAGCTAATAATTTTATCAAGAAATATACTAGTATTGGTAGTCTTCAACTTAGAACTACAATATCTGTTAAGTAAGACATTTGTTAAATGAGTTTTGCCTGAATTTATGACCATTTTGGCCACAGTTGTTAAGTGAATCACTGCAATTGATAAAATAGTAACCAGGTTGTTCAATGAATCTGGCTTCCCCATTGATTTTGCTTGTCAGAAGGTTGCAAAATGGGATCACATGACCTTGGGACATAGCAACGGTCATAAATATGAACCAGCTGCCTAAATCTGAATTTTGATCAATAATCATGGAGATGCTACAAAGGTTGCAACTGTGAAAAACAGTCATAAGTCACTTTTTTCAGTACTGTTGTAACTTTGAACAGTCAATGAACTGCTGTACCTGTAGTGCTGCTTCTCTTAACTCTATTCTATGTAATAGGAAAGATTGAAATGGAGTAAGATATGCAGAAATCCCATGCTTACCGATTTTATTTTTTCCTTCTTCATATTTCACTCTTTGTAAAATATGATGAACAATTCTACTTCTTATAGCATTGTTAAAAAATGTGTCCTTATTGTGAATGATAAAGCTGTTTTGAAAATACAAGCAAGAAAATGCAATTATTGTTTCTGACAACTGAAAAAGTCTCACAAATATTTTTTTTTTACAAATTTTTATTAGTTTTCAATAAACAAACATACACAAACAAAACACAAAACATCAAAACATAAAACATATTTTTGGAAAGCAGCTTAGTCCCAGGTTACATCTTTTTATACAGACATAAATTCAAAATTCATGCTCGCTTTTTATCCAATTTCATATCTTATTTACTATTTTACATTTTCTATATAGCTTCTCCCCTTTTCACTCTCTTAATTCTATTTTATTTATTTCATTTCAATTTAAATCATTATACATATTTCTTTTGTCTGTTCTATTTCAATTTTCTATTATCTTTTCTCATTAACACAAAATTTCTCCTGTAATCAATGATTGAAGTATGACGCCTTTGAATCTTTCCCCTAAATTTAACACTTAAAATAATATATACTTTTCATTCTGATTCTGCTTAGTACATTCTAAAGCTACTTACTATATTATAAAATAAAATAAGAAAATAATAAGTTTCTAATATAATTACAACAATAATCCCTAGCAAATTAAACTCTATTATTAAATCCAGTTTTCTAACATTATTTCAGGTATAAATACAATATAATTTTATGTACTTTTGCAGAGTCTCTTTTTTAAATCATATTTTTACCCACTATTTCTGAATAAATCTTGTTTCTCTACATCTTATTTTAAACCTTTATAACTTCTCTTCCCTTTTTCCTTTCCTTTCTTCTTCTATTTCAGTTTTCTATTTATTTTTTCTCATTAACACAAAGTTTCTCCTGTAATCACAGATTGAAATATTAGAATAATATATACTTTTCATTCTGATTCTACTTAGTGCATTTTGAAGTTTCTTACTATATGATAAAATAGAAAAGAATAATAAGTTTATAATATGATTAAAACAATAATCCATAGCAAATTAAACTGTATTGTTCAATCCAATTTTCTAACATTATTTCAAATATAAATACAACAATACAATCTTGTGTACTTTTCTTTTTTAATTATATTTTTACCCAGTATCACAAAATAGATCTTGTTTCTTTACATCTTGTTTTAACCCTTTATAACTTCTCTTCCCTTTGTCCCTTCTTTTCCTCTCCAATCCTGCCTTTACCCCCTTGTCTCCTAGTATATCTTTTATCTGTTCTATTTCAATTTTCTGTTTGTTTTTCTCTTTAACACAAAAATTCTCCTGTAATCACAGATTAAAGTATAACACCTTTAAATCTTTCCCCTAGATTTAACACTTAAAATAATATATACTTTTCATTCTGGTTCTGCTTAGTACATTCTGAAACTACTTACTGTATTATAAAATAAGTTTATAACATAGTTAAAACAATAATCCATAACAAATTAAGCTCAATTATTAAATCCAATTTTCTAACATTTCAAACATAAATACAACAATACAATCTTATGTACTTTGCAGAATCTCTTTTTTAATCATATTTTTACCCACGATCTCTGAATAGATCTTGTTTCTTTACATCTTGTTTTAAACCTTTGTAACTTCTCTTCCCTTTTTCCCTTCCTTTCTTCTGCAATCCTCTTTTTACCCCCTTATCTCTTAATCTCCACCTTCTTGATCTCCACCTTCTTCTGTATTTCTCTTTTCTGTTGCTTTCTAACATTATATCAATTTTTCATCTTATTTTTCCCTTTTTTGGTTGTTTTTTTAAATCTTAAATTCTCCATTTTCTTTTCCTTCTTTCCCTTTTCTTCCCCAGCTAAAATTGTTTGTTCATTAAAGGTGGCTTCTTCTTCATCACAATCTTCTTGTTCTTGTAGTTTCTGGTAGGTATAAATCGCCATTTCTAAAAAATGGAAAACAGATCCAGAAGAGCCCTTCCCTTCTTGGTCCTCTTCTTTTAGCTTTTTAAATTCAATTTTCAGTTCATCAACAAGTAGTGCCATTGTAAAAAGTTTTTTTTAAACAACCCAAATATTTTTAGTCTTTCAAATAGTAATTTCCAAAAAGTCCCAAAGTCACCAAGTAATCCAGATACACAGTCTGTTTCATTTAACACTTTCTTCT
The DNA here is from genome assembly GCA_015471245.1 of Laticauda colubrina. Classification (NCBI taxonomy): domain Eukaryota; kingdom Metazoa; phylum Chordata; class Lepidosauria; order Squamata; family Elapidae; genus Laticauda; species Laticauda colubrina. Next base: position 39,985,030 of record BLBF01000022.1, on the reverse strand, counting down.
TTTTATATTTTCTCTTCCTGGGGTTATAGTTATAAAGCTCCAGTTGAAATATATCTTTTAGAAGTTTTGTTACAATTTCGCTCTAATCTTGTAAATTCCAAGCAGCCTCCTCCAAGAAAATCTTAATGTTAGTTCTTTTCCTCTCCCTTCCCACTTATAGCAAAAAAAATTTTTTTTTTCAATGCTCAGAAATCTTTATTGTCCCCTTAGCTTCAATTTTCAATTTAATTACCTGCTGATGCCAAAACGGGTTTTTCCGATTTCTCCAATCATTTGCTATCACCGTAAGGAAGGAAAGTGTAAAAAACAAAATTTCCCTTTTTACTTTCATTCGCCACTTCTTCCGTCTTCATAGGGAATGATGTATCTTTAATAATACTTAACGTCCAGGGCATTTAGGTATTACTTGTCATCCCGGTTAGCCAAAAACTTTCACTTTCTCAGCTTCCTCCTGCACATTCTTATCCGGATGAAAGCTTCTTAGTGGCAGCCATTACTGACTGCCGCTCCACCACTTTTGGAAAAGGGAGTTAAGCCAGCTGAGGAGGGGGGGTTGCGATTCCCCCGGATCCCTGCTGAATCTCCCCTGTCTTCAGTTATCTCTACAGGGTAACTATAGCCCCAAAATCCAGCTGGATAGGGGGCACTCCAGCGGCGAGCGCAGCAGGAACCGCGCACGATCGCGGATTCCTGCCGCCGCCGCCGCCTTGCAAACCGAAAGTCTCACAAATATTTCTGAGATACCAACAGTAAAACATAATATAAATAAATGAATCTTCTATAAAACTTCTAATCAATATTTAAAAATATTGCAAATAAAAGCTATTGTTTATTAGAGCTTGTAAGATATATAGTCACAAAGAAGTAAATCAGCTTCAGTGTCTTTGTAAAATGAAAGAAAGGATCATACCAATTTTTTTTGTGATGAAGCAAATGGTGAGTTATCTTGCCAATTCTATGCTAACCAAATTGGCCACTGAATCTTAAATCAATATCAAACCTAAATGAAAAAGTATCATGTGATTCCTTACCAGATATGACAAGTCAACATTAAGGCTGTGCTTAGAATACAAAGGCAAAAAGATGTTCCAAAATACAGGAAAACCTGCAACTGCTTTAAGAAATTGTATCCTACATATACTGAAATACTTTTTTGCCTTCAAATTCAAAATGCTTGGATCAGAAACATTTCAGAATCATTGAGCCCTCACTCCAGTTAGTATATAACCAAATGTACCTGCAAGACATGGAAACAACTGAAATGCCTAGCATAAGACAAATTATAGGAGGCAAACTGGACAATGCAATTTGGGATTACAAAATGTCATTCTGTTCACTTTTTAGACACATTCCTTTTTAAAAATATTGAATACTAGAAATACTATATTTTCATTTGTTATATGGTAGACTAGATAGTGGTTGTTTAGATATCTGAAAGTGCTCTCAATGTGACATAAAAAAGCAGAACAGATGTGCAGCAGACAGTCATATAAAGAATAGCTTTGACTGCAGCCGGCAATAAATCAGTCAATTAATTAATTTTAATTTTTCTAGATTGGAAATGTTCTAGACTAAAAACCACAGATTTGGGTCGAATGTACTAATTTCCTGTAAGAAAATTTAGGCAACACATTTTTATTTACTGCAAGACATGCAAAGATAGATTGAACCTGTTTTACTTCACTATAATTCTTCCAGAACACTAAGATATATAGAGCATTATATCAAATAAAAATAGCCAGTTTTAAAAATATCACGCATGTACTGTATGCACCAGAAAGGTGCTTAACAAGGTTTTCATTTTCTTTTCCTATTGTGGTAGTAATGGTTAGTGTAGAATTCAACATGAAATTTCCAAAAATAAGATAATTCAAAATTTATTTTCATATTAAAACATCTATTTTCTTTCAAACAATATTTATTTGTTACAATTAATTCAAGCACTAATTTTTTTTCATTTTCCATTTATGTACATTCTAAATATTGATGAAATAATAATGATGTCAGCTCTGGGCAAATGTGAGTTTCTGAGGCTGATGGTAAACTTGATCCTTGATCTCTATAGGCCTAGACTAAAATCTCAACTATTGTACTATACACTAATTCTCCAACCTTTTATTTTCAGAGGAGATAGAAAAGTAAATGTTTTTATAAAATGGAATAAGATATATATCTTGATCAAGTTAAGGACCTCTTTATGTCAGAAAACTATTTGTTTCTTTGACAGATATAATGGAAATCCATAAATGCATTTGTTATTGCTGTTAATTTTTTATATAAGGAGCTTTGTAAAATGTAGATTTGAATTATGAACTATATGCAGAAAATTATAAGCATTTAAGTAGATCAGCTATTTCAGTTTTTTATTTTGATGTTTTGGTCTTTACTTCATAATTCATGTATTGATGTTATATAATATACTGCATATGGTAGATTTTATATGGAAAAGTTGGACCAAAGGGTAATGAAAAAACAGAACTAAATACATTGCTAACCTAGTGTTTTCATTTAGCTATTATGCACCCAGCAAATACTTAGATGGTAAAAAATGAGTGGACTTTTTTTAGTATAAAGAAGGATTCAGAATTCAGTATTTGAAAAATTCTTAAGCATTATATCCCATTTTTCACGTAAATATAAATATTTCCCCCTTCACATTTGTTTTAATAAAACTCACTGATGAATCCTTTGTTGACTGAATGGAGCCGTGTAGCAGTCATTTTCTTCCAAATCTGGCAGCCTTTCCTTGTCCAGACTCATTGGCTTTCTAGGTAACCATCCTTGAAACCTGCTTAATTGCTTCTCAATTCTGCAGGAGATGAAAGGAAAGGCAAACCTAATGATACCAATACATTTAAGTGGAAATAAGCACTTTCTATACATAAACATTATGGATGCAAGGGATATTAAATGCAATAATTTTTCAGACATTAATCACAATTAACCTTGGGCAATTAACTCTGACATGACTAAACAGACTATACCTGTGTGTGTATACAATCTCTATATAAAATAACTGTAAATCTAGCTTGTTTCACAATCGGTAGCATGGAGGATTTTTCAGATACATCTGTTAGAATCACGTCTTTGCTTTGACAAAGATTTTGAAAAGGAAAAGCAAAGGAATGAAGCATTTAGATTTCTCTTTCTCTTAAGTGTCTCAGTTCAAAAAGGTAGCAAGAGCTTGTAGCAAATAAGAAAAGATGCTATGGTAGGGGTGTCAAACTTGCCTCATCATGGCAGCGTTACATGACATATCAGAACTTTTTTTCCCTTCATTAAACTGGGTGGGGGTGTGGCCAGCATGTGATGCATCCAGTCTGTGGGCTGCAAGTTTGACAGCTCTGTGCTATGGCAATAATTCCAGGATGCTTTCTCCATTAATTTTTAGTACAAGATTTCAATACGGATCATTTATTAGCAATTTCATTTTCCAAAGGTTTAACTCTGATTAAAAATGTAAACTTATCTGAAAAACTGCATAAAATACAATAAAAACTTCCTAGAATCATTATGAAAGATTCTGGCAGCAGAACTTTCGGAAAATTATTTTGCTGCCATTTTCTTCCTGATCATGTGTCACAAAGAGAGCTTTTTAAAAAGCATTGCTATCTTAGTTTGTTTCAATAGCACTTGTTTTGGTCCAGCTAGGTGATTATGAAAAGCTAATCAGGATAATGTATGGTAAGTATTTGAATAAGAAATTGAGAATAATACGCTAGTCTAGGAAGGAAAAATGTGGAAGAAAACAATCCCAAAGCACTACCAAGAAAACTTCCTGGATGTATCAATATACAGATAGACACCAAATGCTGAGTTTTATGTATCAACTGTCAGAAGATGTCATGCACACTGGTTTTCCATTCCCACTCCCAAAATTCTGAATTTGTTTTTAATAAAAGCTAAACAGTTACTAGAAGAGTAGTCAGTCATTTATATACTGTATTGTTCAATCAAGTTTGCAACTCTACAAATAGCAAACCGAAGCAACATGAACTACACGGCTTGGGATCAGATTACCTGAGACTTTTTCCAAGAATCTCTACCCATTCAACTTGGTCCAGAAGATCCCACCAGAGTGTTGGCTGACAGGGATCAGAAGACAGGCATTTTCTTTTGTAGACCCTGCTTAGTTAAATATTCTCCTTTTGGAGATTAGAATGGCCCCAGCCCTGTTGGCCTTCTGTAAGGCTTTATAAACTTGGCTCTGTAACCGTGGTCTGGGGCTCTGAATATGTTAAAGGCCCCATTTTTTGGCTTTACTGTTAATTGATTAATTATCGTAGCTATCATATATTTAGTTTGGGGTTGTTTTTACATTTTTATATTTAAATATTTTATTGTTTTAGAACTATAAGCCACTCAGAGTCACTTGGTTGAGAAGGATGACTATAGAAAATAAATAACCAAATTATGTTAATGTTAATATTTGGTTTTGTTTTCTTGTTACATTGTACTGAAAAATAATGGCATTAATATCAGTGGCATATAATCTGTTGAAAGGTGAAAAAACAACAAAATCTAGAACATTCTTGTGATTGTCTGAATATCTATTCCTAGCTGAAATGTCCTATCTTTATTCTTATTTATCATCGTTTTGTAGAATATTTCAAATTAACATTTGGAGAATACTCTGAAATATGTTTACTTTCATCATAATTTATTTTACAAACAAGTATGTGTCTTGTTTGGGCTGATCATATATTCAGAGACTCTATGAGGTACAATTCTTTAACAGTTTATTTGTTTCTTTCAAAATGTTATACTTTTATCTATTATGCTTTTAATCATAAAACCTTGGCTTCTTAGGGGAAGAAACAAAATAACACATTAAAGGCCATGTCACACTGCCCAACGGATGCAAAAAGGACACAACGGACGAGCAAAATGTTCCATCCGTTGTTATCCGCTCTCAAAAGGGGCAAAAATTTGCATAAGCAGAGCGGATAACACGGAAAGGAACGGATGTGGAGAGGACGCAAGCAGATGTATAGAGGATGCAGAGTGGATGTATAGAGGATGCGTAGAGGATGCGTAGAGGATGCAGAGCGGATGCGTAGAGGATGCAGAGCGGATGCAGAGCGGATGAGCTGCATCCGCTTTCATCCTTTCTCCATCCGTGCTACTAACGCTGCGTGTCCGTTCTGCTTCCTCCCTGCGTCCGTTTACCGCTGGAACGGATTTGAGTTGTGCGGATGCACAGCAGATGCCTAGCGGATACAGCAGATGCGTAATGGATGCAGAACGGATGTCCCCCGTATGCCTAGAGGATGCAGAACGGATGCATTGGATACATTTTCCGCTCAAAAGTTTTGGGCAGCTCAAAACTTTCTGAGCGGATGAAACGTCAATAAACGGATGCTGGATGGATAGAGAGGAAGCAAAATGGAGGCAGTGAGTACATCGCGTTAACCAGCGGATGGCAAGATTTTTTGTCCGTTTTACATCCTCTTTGCATCCGTTGGTGCAGTGTGACATGGGCTTTAGATGCATGATGAGAGGTGTTTTTTTTGTTTTTTTTTTTGCTAAATGTGGAAAGCAGATACAACAGCTCCATTTTATCTTAAGAATCAGGTGGAAGAAAAAGCAAATAACTCCAAAACCTACTCTCTACCTATAAAGATCTGAGCAGTGCAAGCAACTGTATTCCCTGTGACAAGCCATTTAACTGAAAGTTGGATTTTGGAAAAGCAGGATACAAAAATAACAGATAGTCCTTGCCTTATGACCTTTTATTTAGCAACTGTTCAAAGTTATGGTGGCATTGAAAAAGTGACTTATGACCACTCCTTGCACTTATGATGGCATTCCCGCAGTCATATGATTACAATTTCGGTGCATGGCAGCCAAGATGTATTTGTAACAATCGCAGTTTCCTGGGGTCATGTGATCACTATTTGTGGCTTTCCCAACTGGGTTCCAACAAGCAAAGTTAATGAGGGAAAATAGGCTTGCCTAACAAGCATGTGATTGCTTAACAACCTGTGGTTTGCTTAAAACCCAGTTTAGATTTTTCTTCTATGATTTAACTTTTTGATTAAACTGAATTCCCAAAAGATAAAACAAAACCCACTAACTTGTTCAGGATCTTGTAGCGTCGATGCAGGTAATAGATTTTTCTCCTGGAAGAACAGCAAAAATGAAGCCAGTCGAGAAGAAAACCGATCATCAGTTACAGTATGAACTAGCAAGGAAGGAAAGGAGATTGAAGATAGAATCCTGTAAGAGGTGGAAGAAGACACTAAAAAGGGATTAACAGTTAGAACCATCAAAAACATCCTTAACCTCTCTTTCTCACTTTTTCTGTATGTGTGCATGCATGATCATTACTTTCTTTTTTTCCAATTAAGTCATGCACCTTGAAGCATTTTTTGTTCAATGAATCATGGAAAACCTGAAATGAAATAAAATGCTAAGCTTTTATGTTGAAAATAAAATGCTTTAAACATGAGAATATAAATAAAATTGTTATAGTTATGCATGCAATACATAATCAGGTGACCTTGGTGCCAGTGATGCAGTTTTGAAAAGATTACATTCATGCACAATAGTATGATATTGTGGTATTTAATATTGTTCTCCATACCAATTTTTATATTTCCTATATTTGTGATGTGAGTATGAGATTATATGAATTAGAATGACTTTTGCATCCTCCATTAGGAATGTGATATAAGAGATCATGGGACAATGTTACTAGTTCAAACTAGCATTAGCATTTTTTTGTTCTGAAGAGAAAATAACACAACTGATGTAATGGGCTTAAGTTAACTCAATCAAGAGCAAAAAAACAATATAGTAGGGGCTTATTTACACTGCCACCTTGCCCAGTGACCATATGGCCAGCAGCCATATTGAGGGCACAAATCAAGGCATTACTTTGTACTCTCTCCTCTCCCCCTACTCCCCGCAATGCAACCTCTGGGCATAACTTATTGCTCCCCTTTCAAAGTCTTGTTGCCTGTTTCCTTCAACTCAAACATTGTCATCTGGTTTGCTCATTGTGCTTTAATTTATTCTAGGCCAATACTTAATTTTGATTAATTGCCTTGCAGAGACAGAATTGTCCTATCAAGTGGGTAAATGTTTGTTGCCATGGATGCATTTTGGAGTTAGAGTTGAAAGATGACAGAGTGTATTGATACATTTATTAAAAATAAGAATAAAGTACAGTGGAAAAATCACTCAGGAAAAAAAGTTATTTAAAAACATTTCTGTTATGAACCATCTGCTATCTATATCTCATACAAGTTGTGTCTCTTGCATTATTACTAGTAATAGTTCTAAAACTACTGAAGTTAGAGATCTACAGTGGGGCAATATAGTTTTTTTTATTTCAGGTGATATGGAATTCTGCTCAATTAAGATTAGTGATAGTGGTATATTAACAATAGATCTTAAGCTTTAAAAAAATGCCTCACTGCTTTAAGGAAAGTATTGTTAAGAAAATTGAGATGCAATTTTTCATAGGGCTTATGGATTATTGTATTTTGAAGTCTATAAGAACATTACATGATTAACTTAGGTAACAATTTGGTTATTAGAAGTAGAAATATCTTTCCCTTTCTGGATGTCAGAATTGCCAATGGAAAGGAAAAGCTGCATAATTCATTTATGAAATTCGCTACAATAATATGAGATGATAGCTATTTTAGTAGGTCCTACGCAGGAGAACAATTGGAGAACAAGATTATGTAGAGGTGTCCCATATTTGTTGGGCCGGTTCAGTTTCAACACATTACTTGGCTTTTCTAATCTAGTGTTGTATCATAAAGATCTTATCGTTTGGGGAACTTGGTAGATCTAAACTAAGGGAACTTAGTGTCCCATAGGGACCGTATATGCCCATATTCATGAATATATGCACCATCATTCAGCAACTAAATTATCAAGAGAAAAAGCTATAGAAAATGGACTTCACCTTCATATTTTTTTCATAAATTTTCCAAAACATATTCATCATTCTTTTCAAATCATTTCCCTTTTTGTTAAACAATGCTGGAAACAAAATGCTAGCTATAAAGCATTTTGGTCAGCATTAAACTTATAGACACACTTTATTACCCAAACTTTTTTAGAATTAAGATTATAGCTTACAATGAAAATTCAGTCAATGATGAAATCATTACAGTTTTAATTCCAACATTGTATTTTTACAGAAGGGAATTAAAATTTTAAAAAATCGTGCCTTTGAAATTAGCTCTGCACATTAATACCTATTTAGAACAAAATTCAGTTGGAAAAATTTCCATAGTAAGAATTTAATTTTTGTTTATGTAGTGTACCCTTTGTAAAATTTAAATTAAATAAATGTCTTTTAGAACATATAAATCAATAGAGATGACAGAAGAACTAAGGTATGTGTTATGTTATGTCACTTTTAACTGCTTTATGCTAATGTAACATATGCCAAATGTATCTTGGAATACCACATTTCTAACAATATAGGAATATTAGTCAATTACAATTCTTGTAATATATTCAATTTTAGAAAAAATATAGTTAAATATATCAAGATTGTAATAATGGTATATTGTTAATTGAGCATTATTATCACATCACATTTTAACAATTCTTCTTCAATAAGCAATAAATATTTAATTACTCCCATCTGAATTCTTGAATGTTTAGGTGAACTTTGTTTCTAATAATGCAAGTTACATTATAGCTCATCATCGCCATTAAATATGCCAGATAGTTCTGACAGACAGGCACTTGGAAGTTTGTTTCCTTTCACTGATTTTAAACAGCAGGGCATAATTTGGGCTCTAATAATGAAGGGCATTTATTAATAATAATAAAGGGCAGAATCCTCCATGAAATATATCTGCAGAATATCATACTGAGTCAAAGTCAAAACCAATTGGATCAAAATTGCAGCAGAACTATAATTATTTCAACTGAAACATAATCACTTCAACTTCATGTTCATGTTAAATTCTCCATGATTGTAATTAAACCTACCTGAAAGGCATTCTTACATTCATAAGTTCTGCAAATTTTCCCAGGACTTCCCAAGGGGCATGGAACTTTACAAAGATGATATCACTGTTTGATAAAGATGACTGAAACAGATAAAAGATAATAAATTAAATCCCTACATGTAAAAATCGTTAATTTTCATTTTAAAACCTCTGCAAACCTTGGGAATCTCCCTATTCTTCTGATACTTTTTCTGATGGGTAATACCATCTTAGCTGTTACTAATATGATCAATTATTCCGAAGCACAAGGAAAGATCTGAAGAAGGAAAAGGTTTGTTTTAGTGTATAAACCATTTAGAAAATAGGAATATGATGACCCTATAAAAATTAAACAGGATATTTTGAAAGTAAATATTCTAAAAATAAACTGAATGAAAAAATTGATACATAGTTTAAAAATCACAGAATATTTTAAAAATTATTCTCAAATATTTTCTTAATATAAATGGTTAAGTATTTAAGAGTGTAGAAGGCCACAAAATATGAATCATCATTTAAGACTCAAGGCAAATCTGTTTCATGTGTTTCATTCACAGACTCATTAATGAAATATATGAAAATCCATTCAGAACTGGCTTTCTGCAAGGTTTGAGTTGCAAGTTGTAGAATACTGGAAAGTTTGTGATGATGCTTGTAAATCAGTTTTAGTACATGTTTTTGTGGTTTCCAACTTGTGAATTCACAATTCTTTCATTGCTTGATTGTAGAACACTATTGAAATTATTACATATTACATATGTTTGTGATGGAAACATTTTTCAAAGGTGCTTCATAAAGCATCAAGTCCATTTATTCTTAGGCATACTAACTTCTTTTGCATTTGCTCCAAGTCAACTGGAACAAGAAAAACTGATCAAAATTATAACTGCTTTTCAACTGATCAGATTTACTATTGAATTACCTAGTTATCATCCAGTTATAGGAATATTCATTAATAGCCATAAGCCTTGCACACATTTTTTACAAAGCAAAACACAAAACAATCAAGTTAGTGTTTCTTGATTCAGTATAAAGTGCATATTACCCCTAACTACCTCAATTCCAACTACTGCTGGTCTTAAGGCTAGGTAACACTGGCCGACGGATGCAAAATGAATGCAAAAAGGACACAGCGGATGAGCAAAATTTCGGGGGTGGCTCCATCCGTTGTTATACGCTCTCAAAAGTGCCCCAAATTTACATAAACAGAACATCCGCTGGAGCAGATGTGAGTTGCGTGGATGCCCAGAGGATGCCGAGAGGATACAGCGGACGTTTAACGGATGACAACGGATGTAGAACGTTTGTTGCCCGTATGTGTCGCGGATGTAGATCGTACGCAGCGGAAAGTTCATCTGCTCAAAAAGTTTTGTGCAGCTCAAAATACTGAAATCCGTCTACTGAAATAGCAGTAGACGGATGCTCGACGGATAGAGCGGATGAAAGATGTACGCAGTGAGTACACAACAGATGCATCGCGTTTTCCAACGGATGGCAAGCATTTTTCTCTGTTTTACATCCTCTTTGCATCCGTTGGTGCAGTGTGACATGGGCTTTAAATGCAAGCTACTCAATACAAGAAGCCTTGTGAATAAAATACCTGAATTTCTCCTCTTACTAAATATGGCTAAAATCGACCTCATATTTGTTTGTGAAACATGGCTCCATGCATTTCTCCCTGACTCCATTACCACAGTAAGAGACTATCATGTTTACCGATCAGATCATGAAATTCATAGAGGAGGTGGTGTTGCTATCTTCTATAAAAAGTCCTTACATCTAAAAAACATCCAAGTTACCCAGGAGCTGGCTCTTCCTGAGCCCATCATCTGTGAACTTTCCTTAAATATCACATTTTGAATCTTACCATGTTACAGAGCACCTGATTATGACACTGAACATGTAAACAAGCTAAATTCACTACTAACATGGGCAAAATCATGCCCATACACTTTTATCTTTCTTGGTGACTTCAATCTACCTCATATTAACTGGACCCTAAACGAATGTACAACTGAACCCAGACATGCAACCTTCTACAATGCTGTTACAAATCTGGGACTGGAACAATTGATAACCAACAATACTAGACTTAACAACTGCCTCGATCTCATATTTTGCAATAGTTTGAATTTAATTTACGGAATACAAACTAAAGAACCCTTTTCCAACAGTGACCACAATATGATTGACTTTTGTCTCAACATACGCCCACACAAAAATCATCACAATGATGTAAACCCCAATTATAACTTTAAAAAAGGCAGCTATAATCTTATAGACAACGATCTCTCATCCCTTGATTGGCAATCTCTATTCACTGGATGCAATACTGTTCAAGACCATTACAATATATTTTTATTTGAAATCAAAAGAGTCATCAAAACATATATGTACATCATGTACATATACGATACATATATGTATCGTATATGTACCAACAACAACTCCCAAAACAAACAAAGAAAACAGATTACCCATAACAATAAGGAAACTTCAATCCAAAAAGAGATCACTCTGGCGGAAAAACAAATCTGGTCACATTGCCAACTTGAAAAACCGATACAAAAATTTATGCCACCAGATAAAGACTGAATGCACCAATTATAACATAAAACAAGAGGAAAACCTTCTACACACCAATTCTACCCGTGCTTTCTAAACAAACTAAAAGACTCAAGGTCCATCCACTCCTGATGGTAAAGACTGCAACAACGACACAATTAAAGCCAACATCTTTAACACATTATTTGGCTCAGAATTTGTAAACAGCAATGGATCATGCCCAATATTTCCTAGTCGAACAACAGACAACTACAATGATCTAATACATATCGATTTTACAGAAGACAATGTTGAAAAAGCACTACGCGATCTGAAACCATATCTATCTATTGGACCAGACAGAATATGTGCCTACTTCTTAAAAAAGCTAGCCACTGCCATAGCAGACCCTCTAAGAATAATCTTTGAAAAATCTTTCAGGACCAGTTCCTTGCCTAACCTATGGTCACAAGCCATGGTCATCCCCATCTTCAAAAAGGGAGACCCCAGCCTAGTTGAAAATTACAGACCAATCTCCTTATGCTGCATCACCTGTAAAGTCATGGAATCAATTATTAACCAATCCATCATCCTCCACTTAGAAACAAACAACCTGCTCTCTAATAAACAATTTGGTTTCAGAAAAAAACTATCCTGTAATCTGCAACTCTTACACTGCAAAAACATATGGACTACACAACTGGATCAAGAAAAAACAATGGATACAATCTACATAGACTTGTGTAAAACCTTTGATTCAGTGGTATACGACAAACTACTCCTAAAACTAAAATCTTATGGTATCTCTGGACAACTGCATAACTGGATAGTAGCATTCCTGTCAAACAGACAACAAATGGTCAAAATTGGGAGCGTGCTATCAAATTCTGTACCTGTCAATAGTGGTGTCCCTCAAGGCAGTGTTCTAGGACCAACTCTCTTCCTACTCTACATAATTGACCTCTGTGATCATATTAAGAGCAACTGCGTTCTCTTCACTGATGATGTAAAGCTGTTCAATACCACAGACAATACTGCTACCCTTCAAAAAGACCTCGACTATGTATCAGAATGGTCAAACAAATGGCAACTTCAAATCTCAACAAATATGCTGGCAAAAAAAAAAATCAGAAAATAAAATACGAGCTGAATAGTCAAGACCTTGTTGATGATCCAAGCTCTGTAAAAGACCTTGGAATACTCATCTCTAATGATCTAAGTGCTAGAGCCCACTGTAACTACACAGCCAAAAAGGCATTAAGTGTTGTTAACCTAATCTTATGTAGCTTTTTCTCTGGTGATATCACACTACTAACTAGAGCATACAAAACATTTGCTAGACCAATACTCGAATACAGTTTATCAGTCTGGAACCCACATTACGTATCTGATATTAGCACAGTTGAGAAAGTCCAGAAATATTTCACAAGAAGAGTTCACCACTCCTCTACTTGTTGTAGAATACCTTATGCTACCAGACTTGAAATTCTAGACCTAGAAAACCTTGAATTATGCAGTCTTGGTCTGATCGAAGTATGGTATGTAAAATCATAATGACTTACCTGTCAATGAATACTTCAACTTCACCCATAACAACACAAGAGCACACAATAGATACAAACTCAAGGTTAACCGCACCAAACTTGATTGCAGGAAATACGACTTCAACAACAGAGTGGTCAATGTCTGGAATACTCTACCTGACTCTGTGATATCTTTCCGAACCCCCAAAACTTTAACCTTAGACTGTCTACTATTGACCCCACCCCTTTCCTAAGAGGTCTGTAGGGGGCGTGCATAAGCGCACCACCATGCCTACCGCCCCTTCCTATTGTTTCTTTTATTTATTTTTTTATATGTACCCATTTCATGTATTTGTAACTATGTATATACTTATACCTATTATCTTGTAAGCGATTGACAAATCAAAATAAATAAACAAATGAAAAATAAATGAACAACATAGGTATTGGTTTTGTGTTAGTGTGCTTTTTATAGTACGGTATATTAAATTCATACACACTCTAACCAGAAAGAGAATCAAGCACTAACTATGCTTCTTTCTAATGTGCTTTAATTCATACTCTATTTATGAAAACCGCAAATAGACAAGTGTGGTCAGCATATTTTAGAGGCTTTAATGGAATACAGATGAGGAATTAATCCCTTTGCAAGAAGGCAACAATCTAAGGCAGGTTGTTGTGTACAGCATATTGTAGTTTCAAAGCAATCTTTAAAGAGATTCAGACTTTAAAAAATGAGAAGGTTTAATTTCTGGAAAACAACCAAAGGGGGACTAAAATATTGATTTTGGAAAATTAAGGGGCTAGATGGACTTGAAATAATATTTCCTGTGGGTGATTACAAATATATGAGACAATCTTTGAAATCAATTGTAAGAAATCCTTCTATGAGAAAGTTTTGCTGGTTGGAAAATAAGCAAGATAATAAGAAGAGAATGGAAGGCTGGCTATAGGAAACCAAAAGAGCAAAGGATTACTCTTGAAGGAAGACAAGTCCTTTATTAAAATGGACTACAATGATTATTAAAAAAATACGAATGTTTCTGAACAATGCACTCAGAACTTACTTTCAAGATTATTTAATATTATAGAAGTGAATATAAGAACAAAATATTTTATTGGATAAACATAAACTGAGACTGCTGTCAATGTGCATCTGGAGTTCTTTAAAAAATCTGGATTATAAAAGTGATATAGAAAAAGATGTGGTACAAATATAGAATCATAGGGCTGGAAAGCTCCTCAGAGGTCTTCTAGTCAAAGCTCACAACAGCTTCTGTCTTAAAACATAAAGTATGATTTTTGAGAAAATTTACAAAGGCTGATCCTGAATATAACTTTATTTTGCTTTGTTTGTGTTGCATATCAGATTTTATGTCACATTATTATATTCCATTTCAAAGATGTGGTTTTTCAGACCTTATTTTGGATCAAGTTTTTGGTCAAATCAGGAAGCCACTGAAATCTGCTGTAAATTATAAATTGCAATTAAATACTCTTGCTTCCAGCCCTCCTACCTCTTTCTCCATTTGAAGTCCTTCTGCTCTAATATTTCTTTCAAATACTTCTCTTTTCTCTGCTTGCAAGTTAGATTTTCTGTATACCAAGATATAGTCAATGCAGCATTTTCCATCTCTGAAGTATAGTCCACTGGATTTTTTTTTTTCTGGATTATCCTGTAAAGGCAGTCAGTGCAGTTGTCAAATAAACCTCCCCAACATCAGTTGTAGGAAAAAAGGATTTCAGAACAAAATATCTGAAAACTAGTACAGAGCATATAAATAATCATAACATAACACAACATAACACTAAAATCAGATGTATTAAACCATGTCATGTATAGTTATGATCACCAGATAGTTGTTCTCCTATTGCAGTTATTTTCTGAGTGTGCCTATTACCTGTTTTCAAAATTTCACATTATCTGTCCCAGTGGTTGCTCTGACAGATCTTTTTGAAAAATAACTTGGAACCATTACAATTTAAAATATAATTACTGCTGAGATGTACTCTTGCAAAAGAAGCTGATCCAGAATTGATTGATTCTTTTGGAATTTGGAATTAGAGGGTATAAACTTTGGTCTATACAGGAATACTTGATACAACTGTTTCTGAAAGAAGATACCCTTGTAACTATCACTCATGCCCTCATCATCACACATTTGTAATGCGCTTTACTTGGCGTTGCCTTTGAAAGGAAAGGCTGCCTTATTTGGGAACTGTAACTAGTCCAAAATGTTATCGTTCGCCGGCAGCCGGGGCAAACAGCAGTAGAATCGGACAGTGGGCAACAATGGGGACCAGTCCGGGAGTCTGGAGAGGACTCAGACAAGGCTCTTGCATCCGATGCAGGGATGGGCCCAGGACCATCTGAGAGTGGGGTGCTGCCTCTGGAGCCTTCGGAGTCTGGCAACAGGGAAGCAGAGGACCCAAGGGAGCCTGTTCCCAGTTTACATGTAAGCAGAGCTGCTAGAAGGCAAGAGCAGCTAAAACAAAAGGGGCAACTCAGGAGTAAGGCTGGGAGGTGATTGCCCCTCCCATAAGGGATAAAAGTCAGGCCTAAATGAAGAAACCTTGGCAGGAAGCAAAGTATTTTGATTGGTTCCAAGTCCTCCTTGAAGCTCTGTGTACTTTGGTTGGTTTCTTTTATAGTTAATTGGATACGCCATTTTTTGGCAGCATTCCACAGAACTGAAAGGGGACTGTATAAGCTTAGCTCCAGCTGGGAATGAAAACAATTTCCAGCATTGCAATAAAATAGGTTTTGCTTTTAAAACAAGTTTGTGAATAATTACAATTTACAAAGCCTGGGTCAGAACACAAAATACTACAGCCTGGAAGTAAGCTTCTCAATACATTTTGAAGTACAAGTCACTGCCTACATAGCTTTTTATGTCTTTTGTCATTGATCTGCATGGGATCCCTTCCTCTGATAGAATCTTCCAAGTGGCATATTCTATTTAGGAATATTTATTAATTGTTCCTTCTGCATGGATACATTAGGAGATGGTAACATAGAGGCCAGTTCCTCTGTAATCCTTTGGAATTCTTTTTCCATGAAGATACAATGGCTCCCTTCATATTTGTTTCAGAAACAAGTAAAGATGAAATTTTTATCATGTCTTCAGAAGATAAAATGAATATTGGTTTTAATTTTGTTCCTGGAGGTTATAGTTTTCATGATTGGAGGTAATTATTCTCTATTTGTTATTTTGTTTTTAGTAGGCTGCATATAAATAGTTTTAAATAAATAAATAAATTGCCATTCCATGATCTATTTTAATATATTTGTTTAACTTTCTGTCACTCGTATGACAAAGCAAATGTTTATTTTCCACAGAAGAATTAAGTATGCTGTTAGGGGAATCCGGAGGTATAGTTTAGCACATAATCTGCAAAATACAAGGATGAAATCATTGTTTTATAGTATATTGAATACACAGCTCTATCTGGAAAGTAAATTGAAAAGTTCAGTACTAACAACTGAGTTATCAACTCAGAGCTACCTAAAGGAAATCTATAAATAAAATATTTGTATGAAATGTCTTACCTCTTCAATTGATTCCAATCTACTAGTATCATCTGAAGTACTAATCAAGTTTCCATGGTGAAGCAAAGACTCATCATCTTTGGAAGAGTTTGTTATTTCTTCTAATTCATCAAAGATAATATTGACATCCTTAGCTACTAAAAAGCAATGACAAAGAATTAAAACATTTGTGCTTTAAATAATAAAAAGTCAAGTATCTTCAAAACTGGCATAGATGAGCTCAGCACATCTGGTAGGAACAAGATCAGTCTGGCTTCTGCAATAATTATATAATATAAAATAATTACATAATATGTATCATTTATAACAGATTTAATTATTTAGCATATGACATCTACAGAAATCATTCAATCATTGAAAAACAAATTGTCAGGACTCCAGCATGCACCCCTATTCAAATCATAAGTCTCTAGCCGCATCTCTCAGAGTAGAAAAGATTGATTAGGAGTTGACATGTCGGTATTTCCCGGTTGCAGCTGACTCTGACACATCATTCATTGCACCCTTGACCCTGGTCTTCTCCCCACCCCTGGATGAGACACATCCATAGCCAAGAGTCATCAATCATGCTCTCCAGTAATTATTTTGTGTGCCAGAAGCTTCAGTTGCCAAAGCAATTATCTGAAGCATTTAAGGAATGCATATGTATGTATTTATGTTTGTATGTATGTATGTATGTATGTACATATACATATACATATATATATATATATATATATGTTTTTTTAAGTTTTCGCGGGTACTTACATGTGTGCTGTTCAGCTTCCTTCGGGTATTATCCCACGTCATTGTAGTTGTGCTTTTAAAGTTGTAGCAACGTTTCAGCAGAATCTCATCTGCCATCATCAGGCTTCTGTATTATATCTACATATCTGTATCTATACCTATCTATCTATCTATCTATCTATCTATCTATCTATCTATCTATCTATCTATCTATATGTTTTCTGAGGTTTTCGCGGGTATTTGTATGTATAATCTTTGGTTATTCGGGTTTTCTCCCACGTAGAATTGGAAGTATCTAGGCAACGTTTCGATGAAGTCTCATTCATCATCTTCAGGCTTATTTCTTCAGCTCTGTGCTTCTCAGAGTAATGTGAGCTTGCAGCTGCTTCTTCCTTTTAACTGCTAGTGGGTGTGTGACTTGATTGGGTGGGGGCTTGGCTGTGTTCTCATTGGTTGGGGTTTTGGCTGTGTTCTGATTGGTAGGGGGGTTGGCTGTGCTCTGATTGACTGGGGGTGTGTTCTGTTCAGGTGGGAGCTTGCTTGTGCTCAGGTTAGTCTTAGTTGCTGGGGGATTTGAGCTGGTGAGCTGTGATCCTGTCGTTTGGCTTCGTGTTCGTGGTCGTGCCACATCTTCATGGTGGGTGTCAGTTCGCTTCATGTATGGGTCGGAGGGATTTGAAGCGGGTAGTGGTGCAGCTGCGGTATGGCTTCTGGTTTGTGGTCGTGTCTCATCTTCTGTGTGGGTGTGAGTCTTTTTTCTAGGTGGAAGTGTAGTGGTAGCATCTTGTGTGGCCCTCGTGGGTGTGGGTCTGGTGTCATTCTTCATGTTAGGTACTCATTTATTAATGAGGGTAGTTTTCCAAATGGCTGGTAGGTGGGAGGTATCATCTCGTTTATTCATGCTGTGTGGGAGTTTTTCTATCTCTTTGGCCATAGGAAGGATACTGTAAAATCTCCAGTCAGAGGTAGTATTTACCGGTTCTCCAAACTACTCAAAATTTCTGCTACCAGTTCTCCAGAACTGATCAGAACCTGATGAATACCACTTCTGGTAAGTATGATACATAAATACATCCAATAATAATGGCTTTGTGTTGAGGCAATACAGAATAAGCAGAGATATTCAGTATATTTAATGGGTTTCTCTTTAAGCGAAGGACTTCCAATAATTAATTATAATAAATATCTATATTATTTATAACAGCAGAAGAAGTAGTTTATATTGAGGCCTTTTCACATGAATCATGGTCTAATGGACTCTATAGCTATAATAAAAAAAAGCTTTAACAAAATAAATATTTGTTTCTTGTCTATTAAGAAAAGGTTTAATAACAGCAGCCTATGACATAAAAATCTGGTCCCTGTTTTCTAGAGCCATATAATAGCATTAGGAAGATACAAAGAGGGTAATAAAATAATCTCTACAACTGTCACCTTATGAAAGAAAGCAAAAAGTTTAATACTTTACTCTAAAATATATTGAGACAAAGTATATAGCATTTTCCTTCATCATGCTAGAAATCAGTTTCCTCAAATTCATTGGCAGCAAGTTCAGAACAAACAAAATGAAATATCATTTAACAGGATGAATAACTGATGCATCGAATCCATTGATACCAGAACCAGTAATGGCTACTAACTTGAACAGCAATAACATAAAGAAAAAGATTATTTATCAACAGTTATAATGATGTTGACTAATTGAAAGTAAGCTGTTGGCATTTTGGAAGTAGACAGGATCTCTAGAAGCCTGTTCCAACCTCTACTTACTAAGCAAGTCATTATGCTGTAGCTTCAAAAGGCCTGGATGAAGTAGATTACTTGGAGTCCTTTCAGTCGGGTTTTAGACCAAGGCACAGCATTGGCTGAATTTGTTTTTATTTTAATAAACTTTATTAGTCTTTAAAAACTGAACCAAAATATATATATATATTATGACATTAACAGTATGTGGCATCTATCTCATAAACTTCTATTTTGTGCTTATTTACAAATATATACAATTTATGCAAATGTAAACCTTTAATCTATGTTGCTTATCATTAATTCTTTCATCATCCATTTGTCTTAATTCAATCCATTCATATCATTTTTCCCAAATTCTATAATATTCAGTCCCCTTTCTCTTGTAACTTCAGGGTTAATTTATCCATTTCAGCACACACCATTATTTTTTGAATGATTAGTTCGTGTGATGGTATATAATTGTGCTTACAACATTGAGTGTATGCAATTCTAGCAGCTGTTAAAATGTGTAATATTATATATTTTATATTTTTCCCACATTTCTTTTTAAATGTCCCTAACAACAATTCTGGTTCCAATTCTATTTGTTCCTTAAGGATCTCTTGCAACCATTTTTTAATTTTAAGCCATACTTTTGGGCTTCTGGACAAGACCACCACATATGATAAAAAGTACTCTCTTTCTTTTTGCACTTCCAACATACAAGAGCATTGGCTGCATTTGTTAATGATCTGTGAAATCATTAACATGTGACTCTGCATGTGGATTTGATGTGCCAGTTAAGCCCATTTCCAGATGGGGACGCCCTGCTGATAGTCATTCATGCCTTTGTCACCTCACAATTGGATCACTGCAATATATGGAGCTGCCCTTGATGATCACTTGGAAACTTCAGCTTGAATCATTAAAAGCATAATTCAATGGGTTCATTTGACACCTCTACTTTGTGAGTTGCAATGATTACCAGTCCACTTTCTGGATCCAATTCTAGGTGTTGGTTAACTGCTTCATGAAGCTGAGCTAAGCTACTCATCTACTTCCATCTACTCATCAACTTCCAATTATTTCTGTCTATTCAATAAGAATGGACAGGGTTGGCATGTTCCATTCCTTTAGGCAATGCTATCTCTGTGAAACAGGAGACCTGCCTTCTCTGTTGTCCTACTGTACTTTGGAATGATATTCCTCTGATATTTGTCTAGTTCTGTGACTGCCTGCTTATCTTTCAGAAGCTATTAAAGTTCTGATTATTTTTCAAGCACTGGTTCTGGTAATGGCCTGTCTCATTGTTTTCCCCCCTCACCCAAACATCACACATTTGTGTTTCCAATTTAGTTTATGTTATTATGCTTGAAAGATAAGGTGGAAGGCCTGTCATCTATGTTAGTATTTCAAGTATCTTACCTCTAGAAGTCTTTTCCCGACATTCATTTTTCATCAAAATGAAGCAACCTTCAATTCTCGTAATTATAACCACTCTAGCTCATTTTTCAAATCTCATATATAAACACATATTATATAAATTAAGGCTCATAAAATAACTTACTTTCTTGTATTGCATTAAAAATCTCTGAAAAGTCCACATGTGTCTTCTGAGCATCAGGCCTTATTGGTATTTGTGTTTCCAGTTCATAACCATGATATTGCTCTCTTCTATCTAAAGAAATTGAAGAGATTGGTGGAGTTTGCAACAATTTAGTAGTTACTGCAACAGCAATAAATGGAAAAGATACCATGGCAGCAACTACTATTGGGATGTGTGTGTGTGTGTGTGTAGATAGACAGTAATATCTGTCTATTATAGTGCAGGGAAATATCAGCCCAACAATCAAATTACAATGTATTTCCCATTCCCAGCAGCATACAACATGTAAAACTACATGTCAAAACAACATGTAAAACTAAGTTATGACACAAATATCATGATTATCATAATATGATGTAATACATTTTGTTGGAATTTGTATGAAGTAATTACATACATGTTATTATTTGTCCTCCTTACCTCTCCATAGACATTTGTCACCAGCTATTTGCATTTGCAAATAAAATTGCAGTTTCAAAGCACATCTCTTTAGCTAGGTTTGCCAAATATACCCTATTTCTCCAACAATATGGCCTCCCCCAATAGGAAATCCCAGCATGTTTTCTAGGCATGAAATGAAATTAAGCCCCTTCCCCCAAATTAAGGCCTATATTAAAACATGCGAAATGGGAGGGAATGATGGTGGGGCTTGCCGGTAGGAAGTACTTTTGTTGCACACCCGGATATGATGCTGCTTGCATTGACCCCAATACAAAGTGCCCCACCAATGCCAAGGTCAACATCCAAGCCGTCGCCACCCACCCATCCGAAAATGCAAGGGGGGGGGAATTAAGTTACCCCCGAAAAGATGGCCTAGCCATTTTTTCGGGGCTCAAAAAAAATAAGACCCAGCCTTATTATATGAGAAACACGGGTATATATAATGTAGCATTTATTTTGAACCAGTAAAAATTGTACTGCTTAACAAAATTTTATAAAATATAACAGAGGCTAAATTATCCATTTTCCAAAATTTATTATTGATAAACTATCTTTTCACATGTGCAGTTTTAATAATATATATTAAAAGAGTTATTTCTGCATATAAACTGCAATACCAAATAAATGTAATCAAGATCTAAATTAGTCATAAATAAGTTGCCTGCCAATGATCTGGAAACTGAAGGCTGATATATTTATAATATATAGTTGTAGTAGAGAAGACCTGGCACCAACAAGGTGTGTCTGTATGTGATATATAATGACACAAGCACCATGATATCATCACACAAATGCTGCTACGCGTACTTTGCAGGTATGTCATAATGATGTTTGTGTGATGACAACATTATATGTCTCTGATCATTTTGCCTACTTTGCAAGTATGTCATAATGATGTTTGTGTGATGACAACATTATATGTGATCATTTTGCCCTCTGGATTTATGGATACTGCTGGCAAAGAAGTGAGGGGACTTGGTCATCACCACATTATCAAGCTTACCAAATTCATCCCTGGATCTCTACACATTACTAGAAGTTGTATAACTCTAGTGCTTATTTAACACTGAAGTAATAGCAAGCAAAAGAAAAAAGACAATAAAGAAAGGTATGTTACAATATTACATGAAGCTGAGATCCACATACAAAACTGGCACTTATTTGTTCAAAGATAAACCAGTAAAGAATGGGGACATATACAGGTGAAACTCAAAAAATTAGAATAT
>BLBF01000022.1:39839351-39962716 GCA_015471245.1 Laticauda colubrina | reverse complement strand
ATATTCTAATTTTTTGAGTTTCACCTGTAGTTGTAAAGGCAACACTGCATAAACTATCCTGTCATAACTGCTCTCTGATTTCCTTGCCAATGTTATCTATCTGATTCCAGTTTTCTGATTTGTTTTGGCACAGAGCCTGAATCTTAGTATCAAATCAGACAAAATCTGTGTTTTGTTGTCCTTGTTTCTATGGGAACTTTAAACCAAGACTTCCTGGGGACAAAAAAACCCTTATAACTTCCTTCCCTTCCCAGTCCCCCCCCTTACTGAAGGAGGGCAGGAGCTTAGAATTATAATATAAGGCTCTTCATGTTCTGATAGGCGCTCATTTAAGAGTCAAGAATTAACTTGAAGGCTTCTGGATCTTCTACTTTTCTTCCTTTAGACTGAGACTAGGTCTCAGTGAAACTGAAGGTCTAAGATTCAGAGAAGCTTTTCAGAAGTTTAGAATTCTTATCTTAAACATAAATCATAATGAAGCTTTGGCATTAGCATTTTATATTCTCCACATTAAGTGATCTACATCCCATGAGGAATTATGAGAATTCATTTTGTGATTACAAAATTATATACAATTACCGTTGGTTTATAAATTGTACAAGTACAATTTATACTAAGGTACTAATATTTGTATAAAATGTACAAGTTCAATGGGAAATTAAGACAAACTAATACAGACAAAAGTGGAACATCACCCCCTTCCACTAGCAGAATGTATAATACCAAGCCCAACATTAGGTCTACCAGATTAAGGTTTCAAAAATATGCACAGCTACTAGAGATAGCAGCAAAACATTGCCCCAGCATGCTGTCCTTTAATAAACCTTACTTTGTAGAAGTGTTGTATTATAGTATTATCATTGTTTTGTATATGATGTGGACATAGGATGAGTTAATTGCAAAAACAAAGAAATGTACTTTTTTCAGTGAGATAAACTATAGTAAGACTTGGAACAGGCATTTCATCCAAATGCTGTATCCAAATGTTTTCCACACTGAAACTAATATACTTTCCATATTTAGATGCTCAACTAAAATATACCTCCTGATAATTGAATACTTGACTTTCCAGCATTCTTACAACATTGTTTATTACCAGCCAAACTTTCAACACACTTGAAAATGCACATTTTTGTCAAATGGGCTAAATATGGGCTAAATTTCTCCTTTACAGTTCATACCAGCACCATATCTCCTAGCAACTAAAGAGGTGGAATTCCCTCAGAGCTTTATCCCCCATTATCTATATGCAAGATTTGGGCAATGGAAATGCTATTTACATTCTTAAATTAAATATCTTTCACATTTGATGTTTCAAATTATAAACAGGAGAATGAATACCTCAGTACTGAAACGAGATATTCTTGGTACTCTCTTTGTTTGACTGTTTTCTTGCAGATGTTTCATTTTCCAAACTAGGTAATATCAGTGCAATAATTTGGGTAATGAAAGGTCAGTAAGAAAACAGAGAGCACCAAAAATTCCTCAATCACAATAGCATTATGAAATATATCAAGTTGGATTAAATCAATTTTCAACTTCATTTACACATGTTGTGCATTGACAATAAATGTTTTATTGGTTGACTGATTGATCAGCAAGCAAAGCTGACCCTCGTTTTAGTGTCTCCAGGTTTGATTTAAGTATGTTCAAGATCTTTTCAATAAACCTATTGAGCCAGATTGGGAATTGTATTATCAGGCCTCAGTACTTACATGGGTGAAAGAATGGGTTAATTTGAGGCATTAAAGACGATTAACTTTAGAGGGACATGACCTTCAATTAGGTTGGCATGCTTTATTATGGTATGGGAAAAATAAGATATATAGCTATTTTCAAAGACATTATATTAGAAATGCACTACTATCAGTATGGGTAAAAATTAAAGAACAACATTATTTGAAAATACCAGTCTGGCTTTCCACAATGGAAGCACTGATACATCCTAATTTTATTAATAAGGTAAAAATTATAGGATATAAAACTATTTTGAATGAAAAGGGGGAATTAAAAAATAAGCAACAACTGAGTAGCCAAGGGGTGGATATATCATGGTGGCTACAAGTGCAGAAACAGTCTCAATATGACAAAAATGCTAAAATGTATGGTTTTAATAAAGAATTAACAGAATTAGACCAGATATTAACTGGGACAGATGAAAAATTAATGAAGAAAATAAATAGCTATTATTAATATATAGCTATTAGCATCAAATTGGAAAGCGAGCAAGTAAAGGAGACAATAAAGTTTGAGCTAAAAACTTTGGATATGTAATAGAACTGGATAAATGACAGAAATTGTGGGATAGACATGTTCAATTATCTATGTCAACTGCATATAAAGAAAACTTGTATAAAGTATTATATAGATGGCATTTTTCACCAGCAACATTGGCAAGATTGGATTTTAGTTCTGCATTTAACACAATTCTTCCACATAGACTAGGCTCTAAACTTCCGGACCTTGGACTTTCTTATTTAATCTGCCTTTGGATTATGAACTTCCTGTCTGATTGGTCACAGAGGGTCAGATTAGATAATCATACCTCTTCAGCCCTTATTCTTAACACTGGTACACCATAAGGTTGCATGTTGTACTCTATAATCTTTATGTACTTGACTGCATTCCCACTCGTGCTAGTAATACTGTTACTAAATTTGCAGATGATACAATAGTGGTGGGACTCATCTCGGGGGGGGGGGATGAGTCTGCCTACAGAAATGAGGTGGACCAGTTGCTTTCATGGTGTGGAGACAATAACATGGTTCTCAACACCAATAAGACCAAGGAGCTTATAGTGGACTATAGAAGTAACAGATCAGACATCCAGCCCTTGCTTATTAATGGAGACCCAGTGGAGTAAGTGGCCAGTTTGGGGGGTTTCAATTCAATGTGTGGAGTGTGAAGGATGTGTGTTTGTGTTTATTTTCATGGTCATGATGTGCACTGAAGATGGTGTTTGATTTCGTTGATTGAGATGCAATGACAATAAAGTAAACTAAACTAAACTAAATAAAGATGTTTAAAGACATGTCCGCTAAATGTTGGAAGTGTAACCAGATACCTGGTTCGTATTATAACATGTGGTATAAAAAATATTGGACAAAAATACATACTTAATTGGAAAAAATGATAAAGCAGCATATAGATTTGTTGGGCATCCTGCCAGAAAAGTATGACAAAAGGAACATATAATGATTTTACATGCAGCCAGAATTGTATCTGCACAACAATGGAAAAGTGAAGAGATTCCAACAGATGAGAGTGTAATTTTAAAAATATTAGAATGTTAGAAATTGACAGATTAACACTTACAATTAAGGAAAAAAAAGGAACTGAATATTTCTTGACATGGGATTTATTTTACCAATTGTTAGGTAATAATAACAGAAGTTAGAAACATGGGGTTAAAAAAGGATTAATGTTATAAAGGAGTTGTGTTAAAGTAGATAAGTAAATTATTATTATTATTATTATTGTTGTTGTTGTTATTATTATTATTATTCGCAAAAATGACAGTATACACAGCAAACGAGATAACCATGCTGGGTTTCGTATCACAAATCACTAGTTGAACACTTCCCAAGTATTTAAGACTACGTGATGTATCGGGGGATTATGCAATCCCAGTAAGGTGGCCTTCTGCAGCTGAGCAAATCATTATGATTATAATTTTCTATAATTATTAGTAGAAACTACCATTTATGAAACAAAACTTTCTTACTATCCCTCATTATCCCTCATGTCAGTACACAAAGATTCAGAAGGTCACAAGTTTATCTAACTGGGACCACAGTTGTAAATCAGGCGAAATCAAGGAGAAAGAGAATTCCTTGAAACCTAGTTTTCCACCAATAAGTCAATAAATAGATGCACTGACATCGAACCTGTGTACCAATCACTGAGAATGAAAGAACTGCATCAACTACAATCCCAAAGGTAGCATTAAAAAAACAAACAGGCACCCCACTACATAACAACTAAATTATAAGACACTGTCTCACAAGAAATAGGCATTGGTAGAAGTTACTATCTATGCTGCGAGAGAGCCCAGGATGGGTTGATTCCTTCCTATGATGTCATTTAGCTGAGTCTGTACTAAGATATAAAAGCCAGCCCCCGGAAGAGACCCCAGCTTTGGCGAAGATACTTGACAGACTGAAAGGTGTCTCTGAAAGCACAAATGAACACAGGAATATGACTTACCCTCTCCGGACGAATCAAGGGAGGGGCAGCACAGATAGAAAGGGTGTTCAGGGTAATTTCTACCAATACCCATTCTCCTCCATGCTGCATCAAGAGCCCAGGATGGGACATACCAAAGCTTGCATGTCCATGGGCAGGTCCTCATCTGGCTCATCACACCGACTGTTGAACCATTCGTTAAAGCACCCATCTGCCAAAGGTTGCAGTTGCCAAAACAAAGACATCCAGACGGTAGTATCTGATGAAAGGAGACAGAGATGTCCATGTGGCCGCACGACAGATCTCCTCCAAGGATGCTTGGGTCGCCCAGGCAGCCGAAGTGGCCATGTTTCTGGTAGAGTGAGCTGTCAGACCTCGAGGAACCAGAAGGGCCGCAGCTTTGTAGGCCTGCTCAATGCAAGATCTGACCCATCTGTTAATTGTAGAAGAGGTCTTGTGCCCCAATGAGAAGGAAAAAGGAAACAAAATGGCTTCTGATTTTCTGAAGGAGGAAGTGTGCTTAATGTATATTCTAAGAGCCATACCTTCGTCTAGCGTGTGCCACTGCTGCTCTAAGTCATGGTGCGGGAGGGGGCAGAAGCCAGGCAACATAATGTCCTTGGACCTGTGAAACAGATGTTAACCCTTGGAATAAATGTGGGGTCCAGACTGAGTACAACCCTATCATCATGAAAGAACAAAGGTCCTGTCTGATGGAAAGAGCAGCGAGCTCGGATACCCGCCTGGCTGAAATGATGGAAATGGGGAACACACTACCTTCAGAGTCAGGAAATGGAGAGACAATTTTGTAAGGGGTTCAAAGGGGGGCTTCGTAAGTGCATTAAGGACCATATGAAGATCCCAGGAAGGATACCTGTGAATCACCGGTGGGTGCAGGTTGGAAGCCCCTTTCAAAAACCTCCTGATTGAAGGGTGATGGGATAAGGAAGGGATAAGGAACCCCATGAAAGAACGGAGGAGAGGGCCTCAACCTGCCTGTGTAAGGTGTTGGGGGCCAAACCTTTCTCCAGATCATGCTGAAGGAATCTAAGAACCTCTGCCGATTGACCTAAACCAGAAGAGAGAGACCCTCCCTAAGGCACCATCAGGAAAGGGCCTTCCAGGTGGCATCATTGATGCGCCTTGTGGAAGATCAGCCAACTCTAGCCACTGCTGCTCAAGTGCCACATGGTCTGCTTGAGCCACTGGGGCTCCGGTGGAGAAGAATCCCCTGATGAAGGGAGATTAGATGGGCTGGGATCCTCCAAGGAGAAGCCACCAATAGGTTGACTAGGTCCGCAAACCAGTGCATCCTTGGCCAATAGGGTGCCAGGAGGAGGAGCTCCGCTCGTTACTCCAACATCTTTCAAATTACTGCCAGAATGATGGGAAGCGGGGCAAAAGCATAGAGGAGACCTTTGTGCCATCTGCACTGAAGAACATTGGTCCCCTCCACTCGCTGGCAAGGAAACCTGGTGAAGAATCTGGTGACCTGGGCAATTTGAGGATTGGAGAAGAGATCCACCTCCGGTGTTCTGAATTTGAGGGAAAGGTCCCTGAATAGAGACGGAGAAATGGACCGTTCTGCCTGGTCGACTAGGCTCCTGCTGGGCCAGTCGGCCTGGGAGTTGTCGACCCCGGAGATGTGGTCCACCAAAATCGACAACAGGCGTTTCTCTGCCCATAACCCCAACCATAGACCCTCTCCCGTGAGGGCTCTGGACTTCATCCCCCCTTGCTGGTTGACATCAGCCATTGAGGCCATGTTGTCCATAAGGACTAGAACATGAGAGCCAGTCACCGAGTGCCTGAAATGCTTGAGAGACAGAAAAATGGCTCTGAGCTCTAGCCAATTTATGGGAAGGGCCTGCTCTGACCTGGACCAAGGTCCTGAGCTATCTGGCCCTGCATATGGGAACCCCCACCCAGGAGGCTGGCATTGGTGGGTATCACTAGTCTGTCTGGGACTCTGAAAAGGAGTCCCTTCCAGATTAACGGGGAACACCACCAATTGAGATCTCCAGATTTGTGGAGGGACCGGGACCTTGATGGATGAGTGGCTGGTTCCTGCCTGCTGGTAGGGAAGCAGGAACCATTGGAGTGGATGGGAGTGGAAAAATCCGTGGCTCTGGAGATACGACATGGTAATTTGCAGATCCCGACGGGCTGCATGGATGGAGGAGGACAGAATCAAAATGTTGTCCAAGTAGCATTGGATCCTCACTGGAACAGAAAACAGAGATGCCATCAATACTGCCAGAACCTTTGTGAAGACCCTTGAAGCCGATGAGAGGCCAAAGGGAAGTGCTTGATACTGGAAATGGGTATTCTGATTACAGAAACGGAGAAACTGGTGATGATAAGGCCAAATGGGGATGTGGAAGAAGCCTCCATGAGATCAATGGAAGAGGAGATCGCCCTCCCGAACGCTCTCTAAAATAGAACATAGAGTCTGCATTTAAATTGCCTGTATTTTACAAATTGGTTGAGAAATTTTAGGTCCATAGGATGGTTCGCTACCCCCCATGAGGCTTTGGGAACGATGAAAAGGTGAGAGTAAGCCCATGTCCCCATTGAGAGGGGGAACAGGTTTGAATAGCTCGGATTTCAAGAAGGAGTTGAATGGCCTGATTCATGAGGGCTTGTCTTGAAATGTCCCGAGAGACAGGACAGATCAAAAAAATTTCTGGGGGTGGTATTAGGAAGTCCAATTGTAATCCTGTCCTAATAGTGCTGAGCATGCAGGCATCCGCCATGACTCCTCCCATTTGAAGGCAAAGAAGGCGAGGCGACCTCCGATGGGTGGGGAGAATGAGGGATTACTTAGAGCAATGGAAGGAATGACCCCCACCCTCCCGAAAGGGTGGTTTACCAGTATAAGGAGCTGGGCGATAATCGGCTCTCTTCCCAGAGGAAGAGAGAATTTTATGTTTATCTCTGGTTTCAATGAGATAAGATTCCAGAGCATTGCCAAAATGCTTATCACCTGTGAATGGAACTGAAGCCAGCTTCCATTTACGGTGTGACCCCGCCTGCCAATTTCTGATCCATAACAGTCTTTTTGCTGCTACTGAAGATGCCGTGGCCCTAGATGCAAATTTGGCGGAATTGAGAGTGGCATCTGCAGTGAATTACACCGCTGTGATAATCTTATTAAGGTCTCGGTGAGACCGAAGGTCAGATGTAGGCAATCTAATCTGCCTTTGGTGCAGCCATCGTATGGATGCTCACGTGAGAGTGCCAGGAGATGAGAACGATGCCAGAACCGGAATGTCAACAGAAGGCACTGGCAGGGTATTGTCCAGGCTGCGCTGATGTTGTAGAAACACTTATCCAGAGAAGATGGGCAAGGACCTGCCGAAGGGGAAGCGCACTGTTCCTTGACCATGTCCAGGAACAAAGTGGGAGAAGGCAAAACCCCTGCATGCACTACAGGCTTGGAGAAGAGTGAGTCTCCCTGGCTTGAGGGACTTCCTTGTGGCTCAGGAGCCACTTCCTCTGGTGACAGCTTGGCAGTGACCAAGGCCTTGCTGAGTAATAGCCTGAAGAGAGAAGGATTGAAGATCAATGCAGAGGATGTCTGCTCTGGGCGAGAGTCCTCTTCCTCTGAAAGATTTTGGTCAAAGGTCTCGCCCTCTTCATGTTCTGAACGAGAGGAGTAACTGTGTTTAGATGGTGAAGCCCTTCCCTCCTAATCAACCTCCTCCCATTCTGGTAGAGAAGAATGGACCCTGAGGTCCTGGGGCCTGTGTAAATCAAGGTGATGAGGCAAGGAACTTATAGATTGAGAAGGGAGAAGGGCCTCAACCCTTTCCAGAGGTCAAAGAATTTGCTTGAAGCCTTCAGCCAATCCCTGCCTAATGGCCAAAGAGACAACATCTTGGATATCCCCTGGTCTATGCTCAAAGGGAGAGGCAGAAGGCAGAAGGCCCACTGCTGTGGGAATGAAGGTGGCTTCAGGCCTAGATTGAGAAGAAGTTCGAGGCCTGGAGGGAAGGGGAGGAGCATAGGACCCAGAAACCTGTTGGAAATAAGGCCCAGATCTTCTGAGATCCTGAGGATCATATTGTACTGCAAAGGCTTCAGGAGACCAGGATGGAGGATGGAAAGACTCATAGATAACTTCTCCTCCCTGGGAGGGCTTGGCTGGGGCCCACGGGTATCACCTGAAACATGCTGTTGTTGCGCTCCCTTCTATTGAATAGTTCTGTTGAACTGCCTCTCTAGGGCTGCATGTCTGCACTTTTCTGCCCTCAACTCAGCCTGAGTTGCCTTCTTAGGGGATAGAACCTTAGCTCTCATTTTAGCAGCCACCTCCCTCTGGACTGATTGGGTGCATTGCCTGTGACTTTTTCTCTTATTGGGCTTAAGAGACTGTTCCACTGGGGGAGGGACTCTGCCTGACCCTTATCTTGCTCCATTTGAAGAATAAAGGCTCTTACGATGGAAAAAACTGTAAATTTTTTGTATTAATCCCCTTAGGGTATAAATTGGCCCCCAGGCTTACAAGATGACCACTCACCTCATGATGGAAGGCTTCAATCCAAGATGGCCACTGACTATGGGAAACAGACTCTGAGATCGAAGAATCTCTCCTTAGGCTATAAAGATCCCCAAGTGAAGTCAGCAAAGGAAAGGGCAGCCGCTGGCCACACGGTCAGCTGGCTGACGCTGGTTTCAGTTTGCAGATCGCTTTTTACAACCGCTCAAACCGCAGGCTTGGGGGAGGTCTACAGATGCTGCCCAACTTGCTTGAACAGCACTCTGGCAACGCTGCTCCCTGTGCTGCAGGAGAGAGAGCCTGCTCTCCTGGAAGAGTAGCTGCCCAGATCCTGGGAGCTGCTGAACCGAGGAAAAAAGGTACTGAAGATCACTGGTGAGTGCTATCTACAGAACCTCAGCTGGCTGAAGCTGTTATCAGTTTGCTGATCGTGAGTGTTATCTAACAGAAGCTTCCAGAGACACAGCTACTGACTGAAAGCTGGGGTCTCTTCTGGGGGCTGGCTTTTATATCATAGTACAGACTCAGCTAAATGACATCATAGGAAGAAATCAACCCATCCACGGCTCTCGATGCAGCATGGAGGAGAATCGAACCACATTTTAGTTACAACAGCCAGCCACTCAAACTATCAAACAAGCCAAAACCAGACTATGACTCAGATGCACCCAGATAAACAACTCTAATCTTAATCTGCATCACAGACTGTACTTAACTATAGCCCAGCAACAACAGCCAGCCAATCAAACAGTCCGAAATCAGACCATGAGTTAGAAATATCCAACAACATACAGACTAATTTGCATCTCATAAAAATGTATTTAAAGACCTGTGTTCTGACAGATGAGCACAATTCAAAACACATTGACGATGTCTCTTCAAATGGTGATGAAACATTTGCAACCAAATTGCCAAGCTTGGAGCTCAAACTAACAGCCTAATTACCAACCCAAGTTACTAATATTCAAACACATTTCAAAACTTTCTTATGTCTAGCCTCTTCTTCCCAGTTTGGTACTGGTGATAAATGGAATGTTTAGAAAAAAATGTATCAGTTATTGGAAACAGGATTATGAGATTTCAGGAGGTTTCAGATTTATATTTAACTGATTTTGGATAAGGCTCATTTTGATTCAGACATTTGTTGGACGAATGCAAAACATGCTTCTAGAAAATACTACATGCTTCATAAGCAAAGTTTACCACTGTCCCTAAATTTATTTAGAAATGTCAGAACTATGCTTTTAATCCTTAAAAACAATTTTTAAAACTTAGCCTCATTTATAGTTCTAATTCAATGCCCTCTGTTGTGGACTCATGTCCTTGAATGTCTTTAATCATTTTGAAACTTTAGGTTAAATCACATTATGAGCCCTTTCTAGGCCAAATGGTCACTTATAAATACTGTTAATGTGTTCATGCCTCTTGGCTACATCGTTAATTGGCTCTGCATGCCTGGTAGTCATCAGTCAACTGGATAATAATCACAGAGTGAAATGATATAACAAAGATAGGCAATGCTCTTTACTTATTTGAAACTATATAGATACACCTGCATATATAAAGATATAATTTAAGTTATTCCTATATAGATTTAAAATATTAGACTGAGGTGACTCTCTAACAACTGCACAATAATTGGATGCTTGTGAATATTTTGAGTGTCACTAATTTGAAAGTGATCTTGAAAGAAAAAAAATAAAAATAAATGTTCTTGCTGCTCAAGAACTCAGAATCGCCAGAATGACCAGAAAGCCCAATGATATTTTAAAAAAGATTCCCAGGAGATACTGTTGTCTCTACTGGTGTGAAAATCCTTTTGATGCATGTTTGAAGTACATGTTGCCTGAGTAACAAGCAATTATATCCATAAATTAGGTTAACGTGAAATTATCTGTATATTACAAATATAATATACAGATTATAATTATCTAATTTGTTTGTATTCAGAGAAGAAATATAGTTATTTTGGCATGACTTTTTAAAAATATAGCAAGTGGGCATAATAATACTGTATGATGATAATAGAGTATTTTAGAAACAAAATGAAATCTCTCAGTTTCTCTAAGATCTTCCAGTCATCTATGTTCCTGCTCTTCTTATCAATCATTGTGACAATTGCAAATAACTGTATTTTTTTAAAAGAAAATCAGTCTATTAATTGATCTAGAGATTAATTCTATGGAGGTTGATAGAGAAACACAGTATTTCACAGCAGGGATAATTTTTGTAAAGCAGTTAGGAAAACAAAAGAACTAAATACCTGAGTGATGAGAAATTGGTGATGTAACAAATCCAGAAGATGAAGCTTCCATGTTTATTGGCCTTCTGACTTGTGGAAATGAAAAATGCCTAACCACAGATGGATGTCGTAATAACCAATTATTTTCTGAACTTCTCCTCTGATAGACCCATGTACAATTTTCAGCCCCATGAATACACAAGCTTTTACCTACCAAGAAGGAAAAGAGAAAAGTTTATAGGAGGCAAACTTTGAATAACTATTACAAATTTTGGTGTAGAATCTGAAATGAAAAGTTTCAAAGAAATGAGTAAATTTTATGCTAATCTGGATTCATAATTTAAATCTGAATATTTCCCAATTTTGAGAATTACTGTTGCAATATACAAAGTAGGTATGCTTAAGTATCACTTCTTTCTGAACGTTCTCTTAGAGTGCTTCCAGATGAATAGTTCCCAGGGTGGGATGCAAATATTTTTACTACCGGTTCTGTGGGCCTGGCCATATGGGCATGGCCATGTGACTGGGTGGACGTGGCTTTTTTGCTGCAGGAGCAGGAGGCCCCTCTGTTTTTTTTGCCTCCTGGGCCATAGGGAAGCCTCCTTTTTTTGCTCCCAGGAGGCTTCCGTGAGGCCCAGGAGGCAAAAAATGGAGCACCGGGGGGGTGGGTGCATCAGAGGAAGCCTTCTGGGCAAAGCAGTAAGACAGATCCTGGAACAGCTGATCATCAGAATAGCTGATCGTTGCGAGGAAAAAAAGAAAAAAGTAGCTGTTTCTTACAACCGGTTCGGCCGAATGGTAACATTTTTTACGACCAGTTCGCTCTTCAGTATGAAAAAGGTAGATGGGAAACTGGCAAAATAACAATAGACTTTATTAGCAGCTAATAAAATTCCCACATCTATGCAAATATTAAAGATACAAGATCCTGTCTCTTTTGCAGAACTTGTGGGAATCAGAAGAGGGAAAACCACTTTATATCTTATGATTACCCTCTTAGTGATTTTAAAACATGGTGGAGAAATAATTTACCTATATTGGAGGAAAGGTCCTGAAAAGGAGCATATGAACTTCATTGGCAACTTTCTGTCATTTTTTACTTTCAAAACTAAATCATTATGTCAGTGTATTCACTCTCCTTATTTATAACCATAGTTATCAAATCAAATTTATTGTAATAATTAAAAAATCAACAGTCTTAGTTTATTTATATGTGTGTGTATGTGTGTGAATGTGTGTAATACTTCTTAAGGGAGTGACGAATCTATAGATGTAAATTAAAAATTGAATGTATACTTCCATTCACTTTTTATATCAGCCCTTACCATTGTAGAGATTCTAGATGTCTTTGACTACAAATTCCATTAGTCCCACTAAAATCTCTATGGGTTGGGAAAGCTGGTACTAGCAAACTGGTAACAATAGAATCATAGCAAGCCTACACTTCAAATATCTGCACTGCTTAATCTGAGCAAAACTGACCATTTTGGAAATTATAACAAAACTGGTTCTAATATATTGCCACCTATGACTAGGGAATAAATAGAAAATATCTGGCTTCATATATTTGGCCTGGGCTCATCTGGTTCATAGAGGAGTTAAAAACTTAGAATCTAAGTCAGGGGGGTCAAACTCGCACGGTTACATTGTTGTCATGTGACATATCATGACATTTTTCCCCCCTTCACTAAACCGGGGGGGGGGTGGCTTGGCCAGTGCGCGATGCATTTGGCCTGCAGGCTGAGAGTTTGACACCCCTGATCTAAGTGCTTGTCTTTGAAATAACGACAAGCCAATAGATGTTGCTTGGGATTTTAAAAATCTTGAACAAAGACCTCTTAAGCCTCCTAAGCAAATTCACTCTAATGGAATAAAAGGATAAGTGTTTTTGTGAATTGGCAATTACTAAGAAAGGAGAAAGAAATGGATAATAACTAAAGAAGGTGCGGGGGGGGGGGGAGAAGGGCTAGTATTTTTAAAATTTGTACACAGATGATCTTGTTTTAGGGCTGACTGGTAACTAACAGAGATATATAGACCTAAAAAAAAATTTTTAAATTACCAACAATTTTTTTTAGAGAACTGAAACAGCTCCCTTATGAAGAAAGATTACAGCAATCAAGGCTCTTTAGTTTGAAACAAAGAAGGGTAATAGGAGATATGGTAGAGATATACAAAACATCATTTCCCCTTCCATTCAATTGTGTCAAATTCTTGGAGACTGCCTGGGCAGATCCCTGCAGAAATATGAATACTGATCAGATTAAATATCTAGTAATGCCAGTAGCTGTTTACTACAGTACCTTCTAAATTATACATATCCTGTCTTAAATATTGATTGATATTGGAAGAAGTTTAGTGTCTTTAGTCCAGATTTCCCAATGCATGCAAATGTCCTTTGAGTAAAATAAAATGCTGGACCAGATACGGCTATGGCCTGATCCAACAGGGCACCCATTACATTCTTAAAATCTTGCTTTTCTATACTAACTTTAGCATCTGTGTAGATTTTTAAATGCCATGCTATTTTTATCATCTTCAAAACACAAATAAATTTTTGTAAGCCCAAAGAGCAAAAACAAATGCTTTAACTACATGCGATTCCTGCATAGACAAAAATAGGTTCAATTGCTGACTAGGAAAACTGAGCTAGACAATAACCAAGTTTATTGTCCTTAAAGTATGTTCACAAGTACATGTTGTTCCAACTTATATAAGTTATATTTCCAACTTATAAGTTAACTTGTAAGCATTATTATTCTCCTGTACAATTATTTAGTCTACTAATAGTTTGTAAATAAATCTAGCAGGATTTCCTATTTTTCCAACCCCAGAGAAGAAATATTGTTATATTTTACAGTGGTTGCCCATTCTCTCTGAATGTTATACTCATACAATGCTGTCCATACATGTTTTCATTTTGCCTTTTATAGATGTTGAAATCTTGTCAAAATTATACTCAGATAATAGTTTCTAAAAGTATCTTAAAAAATAAATATTATTTAAGTTATGTTTAGTTTTGTAGCCTGTAGAGTCCTATTTGAGCACACCACTAAATTTCAGTTGTGCAATAGAATCTGATTGGAGGCCCCACAAGGCCCTGCGTGGCTAATTTTCAGCTTCTCTGGCTTCCAGCAGCACTCTGTTGGCCAAACACCCTTGTTCTAGATACTGTCCAAAAATGTTTAATCTTTGACATTAAGGAAGTAAAAAGCAGACGTATAAACATAGGTTCAAATGTACTTCCCCCAATATTTTTATAATACCTAGAATGACAAGCTGCTGAATTAACCTTCAGTTTATGTTTAGTTACTAAAATTTTAACACAATCAGAAGCAAACTGGAATATCAGAAATAAGGTTTTATATTTGCTTCATATAAAGGCTATCAAATTAAAACGGTAATCTCATAAGTAACATACAGCATTTCAGCTGGATTAAGACCCTTGAATAACTAGGTTTTGGCTAAAATTCAGCCAATTAAGCAAAAAAAAAAAACACCTCACCACACATCTTTGGATCCATAAATCATAAAGCTAAAAAAAATGTTGCTATTTGCAAAATTCTCATTGTACAGGATGATGCCAACCTTCTATAACAGCAATTGATTTTCTTCAAAATTTATTCAAGAGTTTATATCATTAATTTTATTATACTGCAATATATGAAATATACATCCTCTAAGGATTTATTTCAATTGGAGCATTTCTAATTAGATATTGAATAAAAATTCTGTATTTATGAAATAAGTAAAAAGTTTAGTTTCTGCATTCAAGCAACTGTTACCTCGTTCTGTTATTGAAAGAGCTTGTCTGTGTGCTTTTTGGTCACAGTTAAGTCTATGTTCAGTGGGAATTACAAATAGTCTTGAACAGGACTGAAGTATGAGGTGTACGCATATTATTTCTGTCCTCCATTTTTAAAATAATTGTTTTTCAAAATCACTTAAAATTTTAAGCAAATGTTTAGAATTACCTGAGATTATCCCAGGTATCCAAATTAAGTCATTTTGTATTATGCCAAACTTATATGAACATCCACTCAATCAAAAGAACTGTGTAATTATTTGGAAAAGATACTGCATTAGCAATATTGCATACTGTTTCCCCAATTACATTATGGATAGAGAAAGAGGAAAAAGTGACATTATATGTTAACATTATATTAGAATCTCAAGGAATTTTTTGTACCATTAAATCTGTGCAATAGACTTTTTCTATGATCTGATTTCTTAAAAAGGATTGAAATTTTGTCAACCTTACACTCAAAAACAGTATAGGATAATTCACTTTTTACATAATGTAAGTCAGCTTCTATGATATAAACATATTTAAACAGGAAAAGATGCAGTGTCTACTGAAAGGTTATTTCCACAGTAGTAATGACTTCATGTCATTTCATTGATGGATTTGTGAATATTAATGTCTGATCAAATAGAAAATATCTGATAATAAATATTAAAAATTAATTGTTTAGTGTCAAAACATTTGTGGTAAAGGCTCAAATTTATCAATGGAAAAAATATATTATGTTAAAAAGAACTAAAATTCAGCTGTTTTTTAGTCTGTTGTTTTTATCAGTCCATGAATTGAGAAAGCAGCCTCACTAATTGCAGGATTTTGTTTCAACTGAATAACTATAAACAATAAGACTATAAATAAATATATATTAAAATATATATTTTACACATCTACAAAAGCCTTCCATTTTTGGCAGGCATCACATAAAAATATCCCTTATGTACAGATAGATGAAACTGTGGATAAAAAAGTACAAATAGTGAAACTGCCCATAATTATCTTTTCTGAAAGATGAATGCATTAAAATGTAATTTAATTATATGCTACCTAGTTGATGTTGACTGTTAGTGACCATAGAGATTTTCTTCATGATGAACTGTCTCTTAGGTGTTTCAATGATAAAAAATGTGAATGATGGCAATTAAATCATCACATTAATACTTTGCAAAACTTAAACCTTTCAATCTGTTTTCCTAGGTTTATACATGTACATTTTAGAAACTGTAATAGATTCCACTGTATTAATAATTTAAAACACATAGATAATTTAATAAATTGAGAAAAATTATCATTAAACTTGCTGATCTTTACAATCTACTGTTTTCACTCCCAATAATTTTTCATGTCTCTATCAATAAAAGGGATTCATGTGTCTATCAATTCAAGGTAAATACAATACAAGGTAAAATTAAACAAATAGCAATTTTTATAAAACAAGTATTCTTATTTTAAAAATTTAGCACTAAGTCTATAATAAATATTTGAGCTTATTTCCTGACTTTGTTTCCAAAATCAAAACACATAGCTGCTGCTACTACATATGCTAAGGGCCTGATTGTTTTGATACCACAACTATTTCTTTCCCCAGAAAAATATCTCTGTTCACTGAAGATGCAGACAGGCTAGAATTGCTGGCTACATCCTTAATTTCCATGCTGCATTTGTGTCATGTTGGGCTGAATGCATTTGCATGGATTTAACCTTTGGAAATACGGCCAAAGAAGAGACGGTATTTGCAAAACCTTGATCCTATATGCTTTAATAAATACTAAGTCATAATTGCAATCTCCAATACCAAACTAAGTTCCTCTTGGGCATCCCACAATTTTTTCTTCTGCAAAGAAATGTAAGCCAACTCTCTAAAATCCACACTTTCTGCTGATGCCTACACTGTTTGTTGATATGTATTGAAAAAAATCCATTCAGTCTTTTAATAGTTGTTATGTTTCCTTGGATAATAAATGTCAACCTTCCCTCTCACTATACATCTCAACTAGAATTATAAAAACTTACATCTATGATCTAAACTGAAACCTTAAAAAGCTTTGTTTTTCATCTTTCTTAGATAAAGCCCCAGTATTATTACTTGAGCTGATTGACTCCAGATAAATATGGTCCAGCAATATTTCAATCCTTCCAAATGATTTTTTTTTTTTGCATAATGAGGTATTTACTCAAAACTATTGTAGGAATGGACAACATACAAGCAGCTAATGGGCTGCATGTGGCCACCAAGTTCAATTTCAACAGTCACAAACTTTCCATGGAGACTTCTTTGGGCCAGTCACTTTCTCTCAGACGTTGAAAGCAGCCAATCGCAAACCACTTTTAAAAATCTTGCAAAGAAAACTGCAGAGACTTGTCCAGGCAGTCTCTGCAAATCAGATAGAATTGAATAAAAGAAAGAAATGTATAATGTACAAAAATTAGAGAGTTGGACCCAAGTTAGAATTTTTTCTCTTAAAAATAAATCCAAATATGGAAAAGCCTATTATCCAAATACCCATACATACTTCTTTGACATATGGTAGATAAATATCATTATGGTCTAATAAATACCAGCCTTTTATGAATTTATTATGATGGTCAATAGGAGATAGAATAGAATTCTTTATTGGCCAAGTGTGATTGG
This sequence comes from Laticauda colubrina, assembly GCA_015471245.1. Classification (NCBI taxonomy): domain Eukaryota; kingdom Metazoa; phylum Chordata; class Lepidosauria; order Squamata; family Elapidae; genus Laticauda; species Laticauda colubrina. The sequence continues at coordinate 39,945,357 of BLBF01000022.1, read as the reverse complement.
ACACACAAGGAATTTGTCTTGGTGCAAATACTCTCAATATACATAAAAGAAAAGATACATTCGTCAAGAATCAAGAATTATAAGGTACAACACTGAATAATAGTCATTGGGTACAATAAGCAATCAAATCATACTAGGAAACAATCAGTAAAAATTGTTAGGATACAAGCAACAATGTTACAGTCATACAGTCATAAGTGGGAGAAGATGGGTGAAAGGAAGGATGGGAGGATTAATAGTAATAATAATGCAGACTTAGTAAATAGTTTGACAGTGTTGAGGGAACTATTTGTTTAGCAGAGTGATGGCATTTGGGAAAAAAAAACTGTTCTTGTGTCTAATTGTTCTGGTGTGCAGTGCTCTATAGCATCATTTTGAGGGTAGGAGTTGAAACAGTTTATGTCCAGGATGTGAGGGGTCTATAAATATTTTCATAGCCCTCTTTTTGACTCATGCAGTATATTATGTTGTCTAGTATTGTAAGAGGTAGTGGTATGGGAGGGTTTCTCCTAAAGTCTACCACCATTTCTATGGTTTTGAGTGTGTTCAGTTCCAGATTGTTCTGGTCACACCACGAGGCAAGTTTATAACTTCCCGTCTGTATGCAGATTCGTCATTGTCTTGAATGAGACCAATCATTGTTGTATCATCTGCAAACTTCAGTATTTTAACAGATGGATCATTTGAGATGCAGTCATTGGAATATAGGGAGAAGTAGAGAAAGCACACAGCCTTGTGGGGGGCTGTGCTAATTGCACAGGTATCAGATATGATTCTGTCTAGCTTCATCTTCTGCTTCCTGTCTAGTTAGGAAGCTTATGATCCACTTACAAGTGTGTTCAGCTACCGCTAGCTGGTTTAGTTTAGTTAGAAGAATGTCTGGAATGATGGTATTGAATGCTGAGCTAAAGTTTACAAACAGGACCCTTGCGTAAGTATTTGGAGGTTCAAGGTGTTGTAGGATGTAGTGCAGAGCCATATTAACAGCATCATCTGTCAATCTATTTGCTTGGTGTGCAAATTTCATGGGATCTAACAGTGGATCCGTGATGATTTTCAGGTGGGACAGCACTAGCATTTCAAAGGTTTTCCTAACTACAGATGTTAGAGCAACTGGTCTGTAGTCATTCAGTTCCCTGATGGACAGCTTCTTTGGTACTGGGATGATAGTAGAGCATTTGAAGCAAGAAAGAACATAGCACATCTCTAGTGATTTATTGAAGATCCATGTGAAGATGAGAGCCAATTGGTCAGCACAGACTTTTAAGCGAGAAGGAATGATCTTGTCTGGGCCTGGTGCTTTTCCTGGCTTTTGTCTGTTAAATAGATCTTACACTTCTTTTTCTGTGATCACCAGAGGTTGTGAATCCAATGGGTTGGGGTCAGTGAGAGCTCTGGCTCTTGTTGTGTTTGAGATGGGGGTTGTAGAAATAGGTGGCTGTAGTTTCCTTTCAAACTGCAGTAAAACACATTCAGGTCATCTGCTAGTTGTTGATTTCCTTCTGCCTGGGAAGGAGGTTTGCTGAGACAAAAAAGAGCCTGAAGACATGAAGTCTGATTGTTTACAATGTCATCTCAGTTCAAATTACTTATACTAAAATACAACTAAAGCTTTATTTTATTTATTTATTTATTTTATTTGTCAAGCGGTTATAACAGGTATAAGTATAAACATAGTTATACGTACATGTAATGGATACATATAAGAAAAATAAAAAGAAACAATAGGACAGGGACGGTAGGCTTTATCTATGACAATATCAACACAAATCCCACAATTATTACAAGGGTGTTTTAAGCGTTTAAATTTACTTTTTAAAGTAAAACTTGACATCATGCTATTTATTTACAGTGACTTCAATTTACTCACTCAATGTAAAACATACGTTTTTCATTATTTCTGTAGCACCAATCTGTGTAGTCTTCAGGAAACTTGCAGAAAGAATTAACGCCATGTTGAGCAGCAAAGCACTACCTTACATGCTGTGAGAGCTAAAATCTACAGTAGATCCTCTGAAGCTACCTGTCAATTAAAAGCACTGATACCAATAAATATGGTATGTTATGGTAACCCCTATTGTTTTTGCTTTTGCTTTCATATTTAATGAAGGCTTATCTCTCAGTGAGCTCTGCTACAGAATTGGTGTCTGTTATCAGCATGAATGACTGTCTCCCTGAGCTTAGGGACTTTTTCTGCCATTGTCAAACAGAGCTTTAAACTCTGTGATGGATATTGTCTTTTCACTGTTTGCATTTCCAACATAAAAATAATAGACTTAATAGGAGAAGGCTTTCTTTTATTCAAATGTAACAAAGGAAAAATCTTCATGATGCTGTTAAAAATAGAAACAAGGTGTTTCTTGCTTAAGACCCTGTCACACTGCAGCAATGGATGAAAAGAGGAAGTAAAACGGAGAGAAAACTTGCCATCCGTTGGAAAACGCGATGTACTCACTGCCTCCGTTTTGCTTCCTCTCTATCCGTCCAGCATCTGTTTATGGACGTTTCATCTGCTCCAAAAGTTTTAGGCTGCTTAAAACTTTTGCGCGGAAAATGTATCCAGTTCGTCCGTTCTGCATCCGCTACGCATCCGCTAGGCATCCGTTACGCATCCGTTATGCATCCGCTATATCCGCTAGGCATCCGCTGCACATCCGCGCAACTCCATCCGCCCGGACATAGGGAGGAAGCGGAACGGACGCGGAACGAATGCATAGCGGATGCAGAACGGATGCAGAACGGATGCAGAACGGATGCAGAACGGAAACAAAGCGTTTAAAGCGGAAAACAGGTTCGCAGAGGGGACCTATCTCAGATATCAAGGATGTCTAGAGGATGCCTAGAGGATGCCTAGAGGATGCCTAGAGGATGCCACGAGGATGCAAAGGGACACCTATACTGCCCATAAAAAGGGGGAGCAACTCGCCTGCATCGCACTTTCAGAACAGCAGCCAAGCTGTGCAGACCTCTGCAGCCTTCATCTGACCCTTGCTCTTCCACACCATCCAGTCATGTCCACCGTGGATTGCGACCAAATTCTTTCGGCAGCCACCATCCTTCTGCAACACTGCAAAACCATCTACAGTCTCTGTGAACAGTACTACGGGAAGAAAAAGAGGCACCCAAAAAAAGTCTGGCTCCGAAGATGGTTTGCCAGAAGAGCACAGTACGTACTTTACGACAAGCTGATGGTGGAGCTCAGGAGCGAAGACCCTCGGGCGTTCCAGAACTTCATGAGGATGCCTCCAGCCATGTTTGACGAAGTTGTGCAGCACCTGACACTCAGGTTGACCAAGACAAACACCAACTTCCCTCCCAGCCTGGAACCTGGGCTCAAGGTGGCACTCACTCTGCGCCATCTGGTTCAGGGACCACCTACAGGATCATGCAGCACGGCTGGAGGGTGCCACCCAGCACCATCAGCTTTGTGGTCAGAGAAGTGGTGCAGGCCATCATCGAAGAGTACAAGGAGGAGCTCCTCCAGTACCCCTTCACTGAAGAAGGATGGAAGAAAGTTGCAGAGCAGTGGTATCAGAAATGGAACTTCCCCCACACCGTTGGAGCCATAGATGGCAGGCACGTGGCCTGCAAAGCTCCAGTCAACTCAGGGTCCTCTTATCACAACTCCAAGGGCTTCTTCAGCATCATCCTCTTCGCCATGGTCGATGCTGACTACAAGTTCATGTACATCAATGTTTCAGGCAGCGGCTCATCTTCAGATGCCCAGGTATACAACGACAGTCACCTCAAGGAGGGGCTGGAAAGCAACCTCATCGTGGGCTTCCCAGATCCAGACCCTCTGCCCAATGACACGCAAGATGTGCCCTACTTCATCGTGGGGGATGACACCTTCTCCCACACAACCTACCTCATGAAGCCTTACACCTCCAAATACCTCACCCGTGAAGAGAGGATCTTCAACTACAGGCTGTCCAGGGCAAGATGGGTGGTGGAGAACGCCTTTGGCATCCTGGCCAACAGGTTCCAGGTACTTCTCACCACCATGCAGCATCGCCCAGAGACCATGAGGAGGATCGTGGAAGCTTGCTGCATCCTGCACAATTTCATGCGCACTCGCTACCCAGTCTTGCAGAACAGGCTCGTGGACCTCCAACAAGGCAATGGGGACATGGAGCCTGGGGAATGGAGGCAAAGGCAAAACCTGATAGATACTGAGGATGTGCAAGGCCCCAACAGAGCCTCACGTGAGTCGAAGAAGCAGCGCAACCTCCTGAAACACTGGTGCAACTCCCCAGCTAGAGCGGTGGAGTGGCAAGACAGGATGGTAGATGCTTAATGGATGCTTCCTTCAGCCTGTCTCATCACACGGATGAGATTGGGCCATGTATGTTTGGTGGGCCTACAATGAACAGGGCGTTTAATAAAGAGTTGTGTTTATGTTGACATGTGTGGATAATTATTACATTATTATTGATAATAAAGGGCCGTAGGTGTGGCACCTGGGAGGGTGGACCATACAGTCCCACTATGCTTGCACTGGAGGTTTATCTATCCCACAGCTATTACCCATCCCAAAGGTGTTCCTGCCCATCCCACAGTTATCTTAACCCATCCCAAAGGTATCCCTTCCCATCCCACAGCTATCTTAACCCATCCCAAAGGTATCCCTTCCCATCCCACAGCTATCTTAACCCATCCCACAAGCATGCAAAGGCTAAACCATTTCTAAAAGTTTCCACCAAGACTTTATTCAATAAAATAAATGAAGCAAGTGTGTGAAACAAAGATAAACTTTATTGAACAACAAGCTTTAAAATAAACATGACCCAAGTTAAGTGTCCAAATAAAGTCCACAAATATCCAGGCAGCCAGTCTCTAGCACTCCTCTTGGTCACTCGGAGGTGTGTGCTCAGTCCAAGGTGTTAGGGTGCAGGTGCTGTGGAGGTGGGTGCTGCTGTAGTGCTGGTCTGAGGTGTTATTGGAGTGCCTAGCCCCAAGAGGACAATAGGGGACGGTGTGTTGAGGAAGGTGTTGGACAGCTGGCTCAGCCCCGCGATGCTGAGAAGTCCTTCCTCCATGCCATGGGGTGTCAGCCCCAGTACTGAGGACAGATGTACTGAGGCCGGGCTTGGCTGTGGGATGGAGGAAGGAGCAGTGTAGTGGGGCTGCCTGCTCTGCAGCGGGGAGAGGACTGTCGTGGGTGGCATCATTGGCGTGGCTGGCATCGCTGTCATGGGTGGCATTGTCGTGGGTGGCATCGCCGGCATCATTGGAAGCGGTGGCAACGTTGTCGGCCAATGACTCTGTGCCTGCAACTGTAGGGGCTGCTGTCTGTGCTTCTGGACTTCTGGGTAGCTGTAGCCCTGGTAGGTGAGGGGCTGTGGGAAGCCTCGGTATGGGAGGGACATCACCTGGGGTGGAGGAGCAGACCTGGACTGGGTGGGAGCAGGTGCCTCTGGGTGTGGAGGGTTGTGAAGCAGCTCGGTGATCCTCTCCTTCACCACCTGGTACTGAGGATCCGGCATCTCCTTGAGGGTCTGGTTCACATAATTGAGGAAGGGCTTGCGGTTGGAGGAGGAGGATTCGATGGGGACCAGCTGAGAGAGGAGACCTATGCTGGTGCGGATGGTGTCCCTGATCTCCACCAGGACCTTGTGGCTCTGCCCCTCCTGCGGTCCAGCTCTCTGCCTTGCTGTGAAGGCAGAGGTGTGGGTGAATGCGGCTTCGGCAGCGGTGGACTCGATGTCTCCTTTCTCCCACCGCACCAGGGATTCCTCCTCGCTCTCCACCATGCTTTCAACACCTGCCCGGGGGTTCTCCGCCATGGCATGCCCCACAGATACCTGCGTGAGACAGGGACTGACTCTCGGCCGCCAGAGGACTGGCTCCCAGCAGGCTGCCGGAGAGAGAGGGTAGACAGAGGGGCTCCTGGTGCTCGTCGGTGGCGAACCTCACCCTCCAGGAAGCTGCACTTGGCCATGACATAGCTCTCTCTATCTGTCAGCTTAACCCTGGCCTGGCCAGATTTTTTGCGGTGCAGCTTCCCGTACCAGGTGTGCATGTGCTTCCACCAGCCGAGGAGCACATCCGATGTGTAGCCCAGACTCTCCGCCCTCTCTCTCCAAGCAGCCTGCTTCCGCTTGGTGTCCCTGTACAGCCGGTGTCCCTTCCGCCACAGATAGTCGTTCTCTCTCAGCCACTCCAGCACCTCATACTCGTGTACTTCCTCGATGTAATACTGCCTCATCTCGCGTTGTTGAATACGCCTCTTCCTCCCTTTGGCAGGACCAGATGGGCCCTCATCAGAGGGGCTCCCAGGTGGTAGGGGTTGCTCCTCCACACCAGCAGCAGCAGCAGCAGGATCAAAATCAGCATCATCAGCATCAGCATCTGCATACTCACCAGCAGGATCATAATCAACAGCAGCAGCAGCAGCAGCAGCAGCAGCAAGACCAGGATGAGCAGCAGCAGAGTAAGCACCAGCAGCAGGGTCAGCAAGACCAGGAGCACGAGCAGGACCAGCAGGACCAGCAGGACCAGGAGCAGCTTCAGCAGAGTACGCAGCAGCAGAAGCACCACCGCCAGGAGCAGCTACAGCAGAAGCTCCAGCACCAGAAGAGCGAGCCCAAGCAGCAGAAGCCCCAGCAGAAGCAGAGTCAGGGACATGGGGTGGGAGGGTGGCCCTGTCCCTCTTGCCAGAGATGGCGGCAGGTTGCTGAGCCTTTCGCTTCTTCCCCATGGTTGTGGGGTTGCTGGCTGGCAGGGAGGCTGGCAGGAAGGCTGGCAGGCACCAAGGCTGGCAGGAAGCCTGGCAGGAAGCCTGGCACCAAGGCTGGCAGGCAGACTGGCTGGCAGGGAGGCTGGAAGGCAGGCTGGCAGCAATGCTGGCAGGGAGGCTGGAAGGCAGGATGGCAGCAATGCTGGCAGGGAGGCTGGAAGGCAGGCTGGCAGCAAGGCTGGCAGGGAGGCTGGAAGGCAGGCTGACAGCAAGGCTGGAAGGGAGGCTGGAAGGCAGGCTGACAGCAAGGCTGGAAGGGAGGCTGGAAGGCAGGCTGACAGCAAGGCTGGAAGGGAGGCTGCCCAGGAGGCTGGGAGGCAGGCTGGGAGGCAGGCTTGGAGGCAGGCTGGCAGCAAGGCTTGCAGGCAGACATGCAGGAAAGGAACTCGAAGTGTCCAGCAGCAGGTCTTTCCTCGGAATGCTGGCCACGTGCGAGTTGCTTCCCTTTATATCCGGGGGGCTTGCGCAATGCATCCCCCCCGCATGCACAATTAATGCGCGACATCCGTTCCGCTTCCGCTGTGCATCCACTAGGCTTCCGCTGTGCGTCCGCTTCATCCGCTGTGCATCCGTTCTGCATCCGTTTTTTCCGTTCCGCATCCGCTTCGCTGAGCCCCCCCGGAAGCCTAGCGGACGCGCCATCCGTTGTGCTTCTGTTCCGCATCCGCTTTGCATCCGCCCTGTGTCCTCCCTGCGTCCGTTTCATCTGCTCCAATTATGCAAATTTTCACCCCTTTTCAGTGCGGATACAATGGATGTAAGATTTTTCTCTTCCGTTGTGTCCTTTTTGCATCCGTTGGGCAGTGTGACACGGCCTTTATATACATATTGCTGCTGTTATAGTTATTAGCTGGTCACTGCATGCAATAGGAAGAGAATATGTTGCAGTAATCACTATTCTATTTTTCAGTAAATGATTATATGATAAATTATTTTGATTATATAAAACATAATTGTATTCCTTTTGACAGGATACTTTGTTTGATCTTAACAATCTCCTGCAAGTGTTTATACACCTCGCTATACACACCTGTAGTGAGCAAGTGTGTTGCACATAAAGAGGGATATCTGCTACCATTTTAAGATGACATGTTGATGGGTTAACTCTAAATTTCTCTGGGTTCTTGTAATGAAGTATAAGATTAGTAATACAGTGCAATCCTTTGAGTATAGCATTAAAAAACATTCTTAGTTCACCTAAGAAAATGCAATTTTCATCCCATGCACATATTCTGACAAATAAATACACTGAAAATAATACTTTCACACAATACCAAGTGTAAGTTGGAGATGTACTAGCTAAAATAATTCTACTAATCCTATCAAGCAAACTCCAAAGGCTGTTTTATCTACAATTTAGGAATTGTATTTTAGATCTCTAGTTTAAAATGTGATTTTTTTCTGAAGTACAAAAACATGCACACAGTCTATTATAGGAAGTTCCCACTCTTCCTACATTGTTTTTAAAATTATTATTGCAATTCAGATATTAAAATATCTCTCATCCCATTTTCAGGCAATAATCTTTTTTGGAAGAAAGGTTCATAAGAATAAAAATTGTATTTTATAGTAAGACTAATAAACGTGTTGCTTCAATATACGTTTGTATCCTATTTACAATTATTCAACAGAAAATGATTTCCCATTTTTCCTGAATGGCTGGCTATATATGCATGGCACCAACTATCAACTATATGACACATATAGAATCAACTATATGACACATTACACTCTAAACTAAACGATATGGGTTCAGTGTACACTCAAAGCTAAACTGTGGTTGCCTAGATCAGTATATTAGAATCACAGAGTTTTGATGTTGGAAGATATCCAAAGATCATTTAATCCAATCCTTATGGTGTGAACACAGGTGGTGTAGATACTTATAGTTGGGAGGACCTTTGGATCTTAAGAATCGTCTATACTACATTTCGGCTGGGGAATTCTGTACCTGTCAACAGTGGTGTCCCCCAAGGCAGTGTTTTAAGGCCAACTCTCTTCATACTCTACATAAATGACCTCTGTGATCATTTTAAGAGCAACTGTATTCTCTTTGCTGATGATGTAAAGCTATTCAACATCACAGACAATACTACTACTCTCCAAAAAGACCTTGACTATGTATCAGAATGGTCAATCAAATGGCAACTTCAAATCTCTACAAATAAATGCTCTGTCTTACATATTGGCAAAAAAAATCAGAAAATAAAATACAAGCTGAATAATCAAGACCTTGTTGAGGATCCAAACTCTGTCAAGGACCTTGGAGTACTCATCTCTAATGATCTAAGTGCTACTGCCCACTGTAACTACATAGCCAAAAAGGCATTAAGAGTTGTTAATCATTCTAATCCTACGTAGCTTCTTCTCTGGTAATATCACACAGAGCATACAAAATATTTGCTCGATCAATACTTGAACACAGCTCATCGGTCTGGAACCCATATCATGTATCTGACATTAACACAACTGAGAAAGTCCAGAAATATTTCACAAGAAGAGTTCTCCCCTCCTTTACTCATTGTAGAATACCTTATGCCACCAGACTTGAAACTCTAAACCTAGAAAACCTAGTAGAACTACGCCGCCTTCGGTCTGATCTAAATATAGTATATAAAATCATACATTGCAATGTCCTACCTTCAAATGAATACTTCAGCTTCAATCATAACAATACAAGAGCACACAATAGATACAAACTTAAGGCTAACTGCACCAAACTTGATTGCAGAAAATACGACTTCAACAACAGAGTGGTCAATGTTTGGAATACTCTACCTGACTTTGTGGTTTCTTCTCCAAACCCCAAAAACTTCAACCTTAGACTGTCTACTATTGACCTCACCCCTTTCCTAAGAGGCCTATGGATGGTGTGCATAAGCACACCAGTGTGCCTACTGTCCCTGTACTATTGTTTCTTTTTATTTTTCTTATAAGTATCCATCTCATGTATTCAAAACTATGTTTATTCTTATACCTGTATCTTGTAAGTGATTGACAAATCAAATAAATAAATAAAGTTCAAGTCCACACATCTTGAAATTGCTGATGTTGAGAAACACCACTATCAATTCACAACCAGCTGTTTTCCAGATATATTGGACTACAAAATTGCAGAATTTCTGTTCAACATAGTGATTATAGCCATTGTCCAAAATATCTGAAAGATGACTTAAGTTGGGAAAGGCTGCTGGGAATAATTATCTTTGATAATAGAATTATGGACTTTTATTATGTACAGGAAAACGAATGCTATTCCATAAACTGCATTACCTGCATTACACTTCAGATAAGAAATTTAAACTACATGCTACTGTACTTAAAGAATCTCCAGAGATGCCTCTTTTGTTCCTTTGATTTTCCATGTTCATTTACTCAAAAAGTACCATTAAGTAGAAAGTTAACTCTCAAACAGAACATATGATTGTAAAATGCATTATGTAAGCCCGTTATCTCACTGCTGTTGCATCATTAATCCATTAATAAATACCAAATCATGAATGCATAGGTCTGCACTCCAGCCTATAGCTGATGACAGTACCTAGCCTATCTTACTTGAACCATAAAGCAGACTTATTTATTATTTTGATAGGAGACCATGAAGAAATCCCATGACTGTGGGAACAATGAAAAAATCTGGAAGAAGGCAGACACAAATCCATTTTGTAGTTGAAGCAAAAACATGGCCTGGATTGTAAATTTGGTAACCACTAATTGATGCTGACTAAGGGAAATATTTACTTTTGTACCTACTGAATCTCCACAGCACAAATCCAAGAGATCACTAAATGGCAGCAAAGGATAGGTGTTTTCTGTCCCTTTGATGCCACTTAGTGATTGTCTGAATGTCTGCAACCCAAATCTTGCAACTAGACTAGCCAACACTGGGCTTGGCTAGTTCTAGTGAAGAGAAAGACCAGGGGAGACATGATAGCAGTCTTCCAATATTTGAGGGGCTACCACAGGGAGGAAGGGGTCAAGCTATTTTCTAAAGCTCCTGTAGGCCAGATAAGGAATAACAGATGGAAACTGAACAAGGAGAGATTCAACCTGGAAATAAGGAGAAACTTTCTGACAGTGAGAACAATCAACCAATGAAACAGCTTGCCCTTGGAAGTTGTGGCAGTGCCATCACTTGAGACCTTCAAGAAGAGACTGGACTGCCAATTGTCAGAAATGGTGTCGGGTCTCCTGCTTGGGTGAGGGTTGGACTAGATGACCTATAAGGTCCCTTCCAACTCTGATTATCTGTAAAAACTCAGCTTTCAAACCTCCAGAGAAAGGGGGGAATATAGATAAAATATGGGCAGGCTTTCATTTCCTAAGATGTGATGCATGCTATCCAAGCTAGCAGCTGTGGTCTTCTGCTGAGCAGCCAGTACAAAGTGACCCTCAGATGCCCGGGAGCCAAGTATGCTGGTGGAAGAATGATTCATATGAAAAACACCAAATACTTTTGACAGGAAGCACATGGATTCCTATCAATGTATCTTTGATCCAAATACTGCATATTAAGCTCAAAATATCTGAACTAAAGTCCTAGTTTTTTTTTTATTTTGTGGCACTTTGAGGATTTATTATTGTTTATGATAAATGATCTTATTGAAATTGTTAAAACCTAGTGGAAAAATATTGTGATATGTGATTTCACAGTAAATTATATACAAGTGTTTATTTTTTAACAGGAAGTAAGGAAAATGTAAGGACTTGCTATTCCAGAAAGCTGCTGTTCTGTACTGTCTAATGATTCAGTTCTGCTTTTTACTAAACACCCTACATATTCAAGTTAAAGTTGCACTAGCTGACAAAGTAGGGTCAGAACAATTCCATTCTCCATTACAATTCCATTATGCACCCTTTTCTTTCTTCCGAAGAGCTGCAACACATTACAACTTTTCAGATTAAAAACAAAACAACCACAGGATTACAAATCTACTGGATCAAATAGCTTTGCTTTCAGCTCGAGGCTATTTTGCTTTGTGGAATGGGCTGTAATCTGGCATACAGAAAAATCTCCAAACACACCATTTTATTTTCGCGGGATTTCTCTGTATTGTTCTAGCACACAGCAAAGCGGCGCTTCTTCCATGCCTCCTCCGTCAAGGACAAACAGGATTTCAAGCGAGGGGCTTCTGCAGGGTTGCGAGGAACAAAATCAGAAGGAAACTGCATTGACTTCAACCAAGTACCTGAAGGAAACGGGCCAGCAAACGAAGGGCGCGAGGCTTAAGTGATCCGGAGGGGTGAGAACGAGGAGGAGGAAGGAGAGGTAGAGAAAGCACTGCAGCAAATACCGTACACCTCCATCTACGCAAACCCGCCACTTACCACACGAAGCGGAACAACGGAAGGAAAAAAGCAGCTTAGGAAAGGAGGCGTCCTTTCGAAAAACGATCTTAACGGGACGAGATTCAAGCAAAGCTCCGGCAAATAGTCATCTGGTTCTGCAGGACGAAGGCAAAGCGAAGGAGGCGAGATGCAAGACTCAACACACACACATCTACCAAACCTGTCAGCGGCGATTCGCGGTGCGGCAGTGGCCAGTGTGGGGCGCAAGGCTCTGCCCCTGGAGCACTGCAGCTAAACGCAGGCAATTGGGTCCTCTCTCGCCGGGGACACAAGCCGAAGCTCCGCGGCGGGGATTCTCGCTTTGCCCTGCCGCCTTCCTAAATTCGCGGGGCGCGCGCCCCTCTGTGGAGCTGAGGAAAAAGTGGCGGGAGCGACCTCGCCAGCCTCAGGCTTCTTGCTCGGTCGGCTGTTGCCAAGAGCCCTGGCAGCTCGGCACTGAGGCTAGCAAGCCCCGCGAACACCTTTGCCAGGCTGGGGTCGGAAGAAGGCTGAAGCGCCGCTTTCCCGGCCTCCCCGAGGCGTTCGCTGGCTGCCCGCTGGCTCTCTCCTTTCTGAGGAGGGGATCCGAAGCCCCTGCGGTCCGAATGATTTGGAGTCAGCCGCATTATTTCTCCCCCACGCCGCAGTCATCCCCGAGCCAGGAGAGGGCAAGGTGTTACAGGCAGAAATACAGAATTAAATTTAAATATTTTACAGAAAATAAATACACATCTTACAATAGGGACTTTAGGCTTTGTTTTTCTGTTTGCAAATACTGTACAACAATCACATCACAACTAGAAATCCAGGGTCATAACAAACTCTATCCTTTAGCCTGATGCAATATGAATGCATGTATTTTCAACTGAGTTCATCGAGAAAGTCTGGATTCAGTTTAATTCTTACTTTGTATACTATAGAATCTAAAGTGAGAACATGGCTTGCACATTTGCATGCAAAATAAAATAATTTTTACAGAAGAAATAAGAAAAGTGTTTATGTCTTCAGTCTATCTCATGGATGGAAGTACATTGGTACCATTAAAAAATACTTATTTTTTTTTAGAGTTACCTGATACTTCAAAATTTTATATAACTATAACTAGAATCTTGCTTCTCAATTGTAGGGTAAAATGTTAGAATTTCAGATTCCGAATAACTTTTTACAATATAGTAGCATGTTTCACTCACTTAAAAATAAACTTAATAATATCAGCAAAAATATCTGGATTTAAATCTAAAATAGAATGTTTTGACACATGAAAAGTTTCCATACTGCTGCAGTTGCAATTCCTAAAATAGTGATTCATCAGTTTCAAAGGCTAATGGAATAATTTTGCAATCAGAGATCTGGATACTTAAGAAAATATATTTGTAATATTTCAATAAAAAATCTGAAATTATTCTTACGATCAGATCGAAGCCTAGAGATGACATAGTGAAATCCAATTGAGTTAAATCCTTTATTTGCTTACCTCTGGATGAAATCTTGCCAAATTAAAGCTATAACTTTCCACACTGCTAGATATATCCTGAGAGATTCTAGATTTGTCTCCCCTGAATTTCTTCCCTGTCCCACCTCCAGATCGGGACTGCACAATCTCTAGATTTGGACCTTTCTAGCAAAAGGTCTTGCCAAAAGTCTCTCCTTCTGGTCCTGTAAGTACATATTCCATCATATTCACATATGAAAGTCGTTCCATCCAGAAAGAAGCACAGGAGATCGGGTTCCAAACAACAACTCTTTATTTCAAAACACTAGGTTAAGAAATGGAACATAGCCCAAGCTGCGGCAGCCCTTTATATAGTGGCTAGCCTACCGGCTTGTGGCCAATGACAGTTATTTAATTCTTCCCGCTGTTGGCAGCTTCCTGGATGGGTTCCTAGTGAACCAATCCATAAGTAGCCTTTTCGGCCAATCAGAATGAAGTACTTGGAACCTACCAAGTTCCATACAGAACAACCCTCCCCCTTTAGTTCAGTCTGACATGGGTGATGTAGTAGCGCAGGTAGGTGGGGCTTTTCCTAGTTCTAGTTGACCTGCGTGACTCAGTCTTGTTTTGGTCTTCAAGCAGTTCAGACGGGATTGCTTCTTCTCTCGACCTTCTCTATGGAACCTCCTGGAAGGGTGAGTCAGCCCTGCCACTCCCACCTGAGTCTCTCCGGCTGGTTGAGATGGCTCCGCCGCTCCCTCCTGGTTTGGCCGGGTTGGTTGAGCTGGCCTGGCTGCCACCTTCCAGGAAGGCCTCACTTCGCTCTTCTGCTCCCGGACTTCTTTCTTGGGGTTCATCTAACCATGAGTGCTCTTGTTGTTTGGTTAAATTGTCATTTTGCAGAGTTGTCTTGTTATGGGAGGTTCGTCTCTCCCTTTTTTAGTTATTTGTACTCCCCCCCCCCTTGGTTGTTTTTCCGTCGGAATTTATTATTTTTGGTTTTGCAGCAGTTTTTCTTTTGAGGTTGCGGGAACGAAGCTGGTCTATGTGCCTCTTCCATTCCCTCCCATTGTCTAGTGTTAGTCGGTAGGACCGGGGGCCTGTGACTTGTGTGATGGTGGCTGGTAGCCATAGAGGGTCCCCAGTAAGGTTCTTGGCATAGACTAGGTAGCCGATTTCGAAGGTACAGTATTTGCTGGAGGAGTTGGGGGGCTTGTCCCATGTAACCTGTCCAGGTAGGACCGTAGTTTCCTACCCATTAATAGTTCAGCCGGGCTTTTATTTGTAGTGCTACTCGGGGTGATATGTTACAATGTTAGTAAACGGTTGAATTTGTCTTGCACGTCCCCCTGGTCCATTCTCTCTAGGCCTTCTTTAGTATATCTAACCATGCGTTCGGCCCTGCCATTTGCAGCCGGATGGGCCGGCGTGGTTAATGCGTGACGGACACCCTGGACAGCCAGGTATTGTTTGAACTGCAAGGCGGTAAACTGAGGCCTGTTGTCCGAAACCAGTACTTCTGGTAGCCCGTGCGTCGCAAATAGTTTGTCGAGCTGTTTCATGACAGCCTCGGTGGTTGTGGAAGCCATGAGGATGACTTCCAACCAGTTCGAGTATGCATCAATAACAATCAAAAAGGTGTTCCCCTTCGTTGGCCCCGCGAAGTCAATGTGCACCCTAGACCATGGGCCCCGGGGAGTTTCCCAGTCTCGAATAGGTACCTGTGGGGGGGTAGGCCTCGCTTTTTGACAGGCGTGGCATGTTACAACCCAGCATTCTATGTCTTTGTCCAGCCCTGGCCACCAGACGTAAATCCTGGCCAGGGTGTTCATCTTGACTATGCCTGGGTGACCCTCATGCAACATGCCTAGGACGGTTTCTTGGAGGCTGCTTGGGATTACCACCCTGTCACCCCATAATATGCACCCCTTTTCGATAGACAGCTCGGTCTGTCTGGCACGGAAAGGTTTAAAAGTCTCTGTTTTTTATTTTCCTCCGGCCAGCCTTTACCTACCCAGTTCAGTATTCGCGCTGTCAAATGGTCTTTGGCTGTGGCTCTCGCGATGTCGGCTGCAGTCAGAGGTAGCTCTGAGCAGGTCTCCAATTGGAATGTGGAGGTAGTTGGAGCAGGGTCGTCTTCTGTGATGGGCAACGGGGAATGGCTCAGGACGTCGGCATGCAAGATGGCTTTGCCGGGTCTGTGGAGTAGCGTGTAGGAATAGGCAGAGAGGAATTCAGACCACCTCGTCATTCTAGGAGACAGAATGTTCAGGGTTGGCTTGTTTCCAGTCAGGATTCCAAGGAGAGGCTTGTGGTCGGTTACAATAGAAAAAGGTCTACCATAAAGATATTCATGGAATCGTTTGATCCCGGTGACGATTGCCAGGGCTTCACAATCAAGTTGGCTGTAATTGCATTCTGCTTTGGAGAACGTCTTTGAGTAAAAGGCGACCGGTGCCTTTCTGCGCCTCTCTGCCGTCTGGAAGCCCGTGATTCAGGATGGCGCCAACCCCAAAAGGTGAAGCATTACAGGTGACCATCAGCAGCAGGGTGTTGCTAAACTGGATAAGAATGGTATCTGACTTTAATAGGTCCTTAATACCTTGGAAAGCTTTCTGTTCCTGGTGGCCCCATGTCCAAGTGGTTTTTTAATCTAGCAGCCGATGTAGGGGTTCTGCTATTGTCGCCTTATGGGGCAGGAACACATTGTAAAAATTTATGAGGCCTAGGAACGCCTGGAGATCGGTTTTGTTTCTTGGTCTGGGAGCATCTTTGATAGCCTTCACCTTTTCAGTTGGGTGAATGCCATGCTCATCGATTAAATAGCCCAAGAATTCGACCCGGTTAATGGCCAGTTCACATTTTTCCTTCTTAACTTTTAGGCCTGATTTTCTAAAGTGAGTTAAGACTTCTCTTAGCCTGATCTCTAGCTGGTTGGCGTTTTTTGCTGAGACCAGTATATCGTCGAAGTATGGGACGACACCTTTAATTCTGTTTAGTAGGTGTTCCATGAGGCTTTGGAAAACGCCTGGGGCAACGCTAACACCGAATTGGAGGCGGTTACATTTGAATGCCCCTCTATACGTTACTGTCGTTGGTGCCTTATCTATCCCACAACTATCTATCTATAGGTTTATCTATCCCACAACTATCCTTATCTATCCCACAAGCATGCAAAGGCTTAACCATTTTTTCAAAGTTTTCACCAACACTTTATTAAGTAAACAAAATGAACCAAGTAAACTAAGTGTCTTAAGCAAAGATAAACTTTATTAACTTTCTTAGGTAAACTTTATGACTTTATTAAATAAGCAAAATGAACCAAGTAATCTGAATTAAGTATCTTAAGCAAAGATAAACTTTCTTAGATAAACTTTATGACTGTATTAAATAAGCAAAATGAACCAAGTAAAGTGTCTTAAGCAAAGATAAACTTAACAAGTACAACTCAGTCTCTGACACTATTCTCAGTCACTCTGAGTCATGTCTATGGTCTCAGCTATTAAGCGGGCAGGGACTGTGGAGGTGGCTGTGGCTTGAGTGCTGGTCTGAGGCACCATTGGGGTGCTTGGCCCTGAGGGTACAACAGGTGGTGGTGTGTTCAGGAAGCTATCCGAGAGCTGACTCAGTCCCGTGAGGTTGAGAGGCCCTTCATCAAGGACTTGAGATATCAGGACCAATACTGATGACAGATTGTCCGTTGTCGGGCTTGGCTGTGGGGGGAGGAAGGGTTGGGAGGAGTGTAGTGGGGCTGTCTGGTCTGCAGCTGGGTGAGGACTGGCGTCTGTGGCGTCCGATGAACCTGGGCCTGGACTGGGAAGTTCTGCTTCTGCTGTGGGAAGTCCTAGTAGTCGTAGCCTTGGTAGGTGAGGGGCTGTTGAAAGCCGTGGAATGGCTGTGACATCGCCTGGGGTGGAGGAGCAGACCTGGACTAGGTAGAAGCAGCTTCAGCTGGGCCTTGAGGGTTGTGCAGAAGTGCTGTGATGTTCTGCTTCATCACCTGGTACTGGGCCTTGGGCAGGCCCCTCAGGGTCTGGCTCACGTAGGTGATGAAGGGCTTCCGCTCCGAGGATGGTATGCTGCAGTGGACCAGCTGAGAGAGAAGTTCTGTGCTGGTCTTCATTGTGTCCCTGATCTCCAACTTCACACTGTGGTCCTGGCCCTCCACTCTGCCTCTCTGCCTGCGTCCTCTGGAGCTGGGGGGGTGGGTTGGCCTCTGGTGGCTGCTGCTTCTTCCTCCATTTGTGACAGCAGGGAGTCATCCTCCACGGGATCCTCCAAGTCTGCCGGCATGGGGAGTGCAGCTGTCGGAGGGGTCTCTGCTGTGGGGCCCTCTGAAGACACCTGCCTGGATAGGGTAGCTGGCTCCTGGCTGGAAGAGGACTGGCTATGGGCTGTCTGAGGGAGAGGGGTCTCAGAGAGGCTGCTTCTTGGTGGTGGATCTCACCCTCCAGGAAACTGTACTTGGCCATGACGTACATCTCCTGGTCAGTGAGCTTGACAGTGGCCTGCCCGGATTTCTTGAGGTGTAGCTTGCCATACCAGGTGTGCATGTGCTTCCATCATCCAAGCAGTACTTCTGCAGTGTACCCCAGGCTCTCTGCCTTGTCTCTCTAAGCTGCCTGCTTCTTCTAGGTGTCCCGATACAGTCTGTGGCCCTTTCTCCAGAGGTACTCATTCTCCCTCAGCCATTCCAGCAACTCATCCTCATGCTCCTCGGAAATGGTGTACTGTTTCCTCTCTCCCTTCTCCTTCCCTTGCCTCTTCCTCCCTCTGGCAGGGGCTTCAGCAGGGCCTTCAGGGGCTTCAGCATCAGCTTTCTGGAGATTGTTCAGGGCCTTCAGGGGCTTGAGCAGCAGAGCCTTCAGGGGCTTGAGCAGCAGGGCTTTGAAGGGCTTGAGGGCCTTGAGGCTGGTCCACCACAGCAGCAGCAGCAGCAGCAGCAGCAGCTTCAGAGTCAGTGCCAGGGGGTGGGATGCTGGTTCTGGCCTTCTTCATCTTGCCAGGGCTTGAACGAGTAGGCACGGACTTCCTCTTCTTGCCTGACTGATGAACCATGGTATTCCTGCAAGATGTATCTGGCAGCACGTCTTTCCCCTGTATGCTGACTGCGTGTGTGCTGCATTCTTTTATATCTGCGGAGCTGACACAATTCATACTCCCCGCATGCGGAGTGAACGCTTTGCATCCGATATACATCCGCGCAGCATCCTCTTTGTTTCCTATAGGCGTCTGTGATGCATCCGCTTCATCCGCCCCATCCGCTATGCGTCTGCTTCGAAATTCTCCTCTGGAACCCCTTCGAAGGTGTCATACGCCTCCATCCACTTTCATCCGCTAGGCTTCCTATGAACATCCGTTTAATATCCCCGCTACATACTACCCACGTTCTTTTCCGTTCTGTTTATGCAAATTTTTGCCACTTTTTGGAGTGGATGACAACGGATGGAGCCACCCCCGAAATTTTGCTCTTCCGCTGTGTCCTTTATGCATACGTTTTGCGTCCGTCGGTCAGTGGGACCGGGCCTTTAGGAATGATAATCTAAGCAATGGATAGGATCGGACAAAATGTAAGTTTGATTTAATGAAAATTGAGTGCAATTAAATGTCACTATTTCTGGTTATTTAATAATCTTCTGTAATACAAATAACAAATTTCGGTTATTTATTGGAGAGAATTAGGAGACTATGCCCAAAATTTTAAAGTATTAGCATCAGATTATGTACTTATTTTATATAATTTAAACCAAGAATCCCAATGCCAACATAAAAGCTATTTTTCCTTTCCCCAAATTCTTTTACCTGTGAGGTTTTCATTAAGTGAATCCTCACTGCTGCTGTCACTGAAAGAAGGCACTGGAGTGACAGAAAGTGAAGCTGGACAGGACAAAGGAGCAGATAAGTTGGTCTGTGGGACATAATACTGAGATTTGCCAGCCATTTCATAGAAAGGGAAAGGGAGAGGATGGAAAGCTTGACAGCAGGGATTTTTCCAATGAGAAAGTCCAATTGAGAAATGGCCAGAAGCATTAAAACCTGAAAATAAGCAAGGTATGTATTAATATAGGAAGAGCCTTATTGGATAAACAGCCCTATTTGACAGAATATTATTTTTGAAAGATGAACAGATTTGGAGATAGGGAAGAATTCACCACTCTCTGCTATTTAGAGAGAGATCTAGAGATTTATTTATTTGTGTACAGGCTTTATGATTTTTACAAATAAGTCAAGATGACAAATATCTAATAGTCCTTCTTTCTCCTATTTTCCCCACAATAACAGGCCCGTGAAGTGAGTTGGATTGAGAGAAAGTGTCTGACCCAAGGTCACTCAACTGGCCTTCATGGCTAAAGCAACACCAGAACTCATGTTCTCCCACTTAAACACAAGTCCAAACTGGCTCTAATAAGCCAGCTAGCAAGCAAACTAACTAACTATTTATTTGTCCTTAGAAATGTGTAGTGGATATATCCCCTTTTCTATGTTCACTTTCAGATTTGTTCCAAGGTAAAAGAAAGAAAGAGAATTTTTTGCTGAGTGAACAGAAATCTGCCCATGGCATTAAATACAGCTTGGAACATCTTTATATGTGTGTCTAGTAACTGATTTTTTTTAAAGCCAGTCACATTTACAGTCATTCAGTTTGAAACCAGTTATGCAAAGCAATTTCAGAATGTATAAAACTCATGGCCAATTATGCAAATATTTGTACACAAACTAAAGAAACAATGGAATCTTGTTTCCTACAGACCAAATCCAAGCTTCAGAAGAAAAGTTATAGTACAGCAGCTCTCCAAATTCATTTACCTAGTTCTCTTCTTTATACAATTTTTATAAAATATAAACACATATTTTGGCAAAGATTGGGCAAACTTATTGGTTGAAATGTATATGTTAATGTAAATGGGGGGGGGGGTTGTATGCAAATATATATTTTTCTGTAGTTAATATGATATCTCAGAATAGTAGGCTATTCTATTTTTTAACAGCAGTACTTTCCACTTTAAATAATGGAATTATAATGATGACAATCCAACTTATATGATATGCGTGTGGATATATGTGGATGCCTGCTATCTGCTTTGGTATGAAAGTTCTGATTTGGACTAATGGATTTCAACCATTTCTATAATTAATTGTACTACTGAGTAATTTGTTCAGAAATCCCTTTATGAAAGAGAAATACTTTAAAATGTAGGGTTCAAACTCAACTTTTGTTATGATTAGTCTCTGTTTGTTTTTACTGATTATTAACTATTCACTTTTCTACTGGTGAGAATTTCATCTTAAATAGCATCTTGTGGATCTAGCACTCATAAATAGTATATCAACATTTATGTGCCAGAAAGAAGACAATTAATAAAATCTTGATTTGTGGAAATGCTGCTCTTCCTTTACTTTGCAATAGATACGTGTATTTTCCAATTCTTCTAAATAATCACTGGTGGTATGTTTAGTCTGGCATTAATGGCACTAATGTTTATAAATTATTATTTTTGACATTTTAAAAAAATATGCCTTCTTTGCAAATAAAAAATCAAGTGATATATATCCCAATGTTTTAAATGGCAGCAGATAAAATGTGATACATGTTTGCTGTAAATTTTAAGATTAACTTTTAACAGTACTAATAGAGACCGAAATAGCAGCATGAGCCCAAACACACATTGGGTATATTTACTCAGAAAGAAATTCAGTTCTACCCAAAACTACTTCTATCTTAATATGGATAAAATTTCAGCCTAAATTATTCTTTCTGGAGTTCTCATACTCAGTTCTAGCTTTTCACTGCATTAGACATCAAAACTCTGTAAAAATTGTCTTAAAACTAAAATGAAGCATTTTCTCTTCAGCCAGCAAAAGTGCGCCTATCTTAAGATATCCATTAGCTGCATTCACACAAGGTGCTTACTTCGTAGTTAGGAAATCATTTAATTTCCTATTTTAACCTAATTTTCTGTGGTCACTCCACACAGAAAACTCACAGTAAATTGGGCACATAAACATGCTAGGCTAAAATGTGACTGGCTAGATAGTAATGCCATGTTTCATATGAGTATAGTCGTGCAATCTTGGAGGTGAGTAAATAAAAAGACAGTAAAGTGTTTTTCCATAATGCTGCTGCTTCCCACTGAAGAAAAGAACCTGGAAACCTAATACTTTGTTGCACACAGAGTATGATACCATCCATAATGACCCCATATTTTTACACTAATATAAAACCCTCACTGCTAATGAAAAAAAAATATTTAATAGTAAGAGATGTTTTACTGTATTCAGGCACAGAAGCCATTCTGCTGCCTTTCTCGATGGTGTTATTGACAGGGGTACAAAATATAGTCACATCTTTCAGCGATGTTTGCAGTTCTGCTGTCTGAATAGCTCCCATTTTGCAGCAGATCTGATTCCTTGTGCATCGGCTTGGTCGAAGTCTTCTCTGCAAGTTCCTCTCTGCTTCTGAAAGTGACTATGTGCAGAGGGCCCACATTCTAAGCCAAGCATCTCCATTATATTGTCCCCTCTCTGTTGAAACATCTGGAAGTTGTTCTTCCTCCAGCATGCACATGGGCTGGTTTTCTTCCACATGCTGCTTCTGCTATTCCGAAACTGACACTAGGGTAGATTCATTTTTGTAAAGTTTCTCGGAAATGCTCATTTCTACCGGGGGAAACAGAAATAGCAGGCTTTTAGCTGTTTCAGTTGCATAGATATATGAAGAACAATTAGGAAAGGAAGGTAATCCTTAAGCAATATTCCCAATGTAAAATTACCCCTTAAACAATTTTTTTATAGATAGAATAAGCACACACTTGAACAAATCCAGCACAAAGCTCAGTGAGCCAAATGATGGTTTCTTGTCTAGGTAAGGGCATTTTGTAAGAAATCATGGTTTGTTTAAATGTGGATCCTGGAATAAATGCCAAGGTTAACCCAACATGCCAAGCTATAACCATAGTTTATAAATCACAATTAGTAAGGTCACATAATGCACTAAGCCAAAACCTAACAAGCTGCAGTATACTCCGGATAAGCATAAAGTGTGAATTCAGCCATAGAATTACTGAGTTCAATATTTTTCTTATGCAAATAGAAAATGATGATGCCATAGATTAGAAACAAGATTTGTTTGCAAGATGGTCACTACCAGTGGTGGGATTCAAAAATTTTTACTACCGGTTCTGTGGGCGTGGCTTGGTGGACGTGGCTTGGTGGGCATGGCAGGGGAAGGATACTGTAAAATCTCCATTCCCACCCTACTCCAGGGGGAATGTTACTAAAAAATCCCCATTCCCTCTCCAAAGAAGACCCAGCCAATCAGTTGGGACTCGGTAGGTAGAGAATAGATAGGGGTGGGGCCAGTCAGAGGTGGTATTTGCCGGTTCTCTGAACTACTCAAAATTTCCTCTACCGGTTCTCCAGAACTGGTAAGAACCTGCTTAATACCACCTCTGGTCACTACGGAATTTCCATGTAGAGCTCTCCAGTGTGCACATAGGTTTTCACAAAGGTTAGAGATGGCAGGATAGTTTTATCAGAACAAAAGTTAATCAAGGAAAAAGGTTTATGTTAACTAAAGGAATAAGATATTTATGTCTTCATTTATTTTTAAGGTATTCAAAGTGCTAGCTTAAGGAGATTCGTTATTTTTGTCAAGTTGACTTTAAACATTTTAAAACTTTTTTTTAAGTCAAAAGAGTCATCAAACTATATGTACCAATAACAACTCCCCCCCCCAAAAGAAAAACAGATTACCCATAACAATAAGGAAACTTCAATTTGGAAAGAGATCACTCTGGCGGAAAAACAAATCTGGTCACGTTGTCAACTTCAAAAGCCGATACAAAAATTTATGCCACCAGATAAAGACTGAATGCACTAATTATCACACTGAACAACAGGAAAACTTCTATGTACCAATTCCACTCGCGCTTCCTACAATTTTATAAACAACAAATTAAAAGACTCAAGGTCCATCCCGCCCCTGATAGGACCTAATGGTAAGCGCTGCAACAATGACATCATTAAAGCCAACATCTTTAACACATTCTTTGGCTCAGCATTTGTAACAGCAATTGATCATGCCCAGTATTTCCTAGCCAAACCACAGAAAACAACAATGATTTTACAGAAGACAATATTGAAAAAGCACTATGCAATTTAAAACCATCTCTATCTATTGGACCGGACGGAATATGTGCCTACTTCTTAAAAAAGCTACCCACTGCCATGGCCGAACCTCTAAGCATAATCTTTGAAAAATCTTTCAGGACCAGTTCCTTGCCTAACCTATGGTCACAAGCCACGGTCATCCCCATCCTCAAAAAGGGAGACCCCAGCCTAGTTGGAAATTACAGACCAATCTCCTTATGCTGCATCACCTGTAAAGTCATGGAATCAATTATTAACCAATCCATCATCCTCCACGGAATCCATCATCCTCCACTTAGAAACAAACAACCTACTTTCTAAAAAACAATTTGGTTTCAGAAAAAAACTATCCTGTAATCTGCAACTCTTACACTGCAAAAACATATAGACTATACAACTCAATCAAGGAAAAACAACAGACGCAATCTACATAGACGTCTATAAAACCTTTGATTCAGTAGTACACGACAAACTACTCCTAAAACTAAAATCTTATGGTATCTCTGGACACCTGCATAACTGGATAGAAGCATTCCTGTCAAACAGACAACAAATGGTCAAAACTGGGAGCGTGCTATCAAATTCTGCACCTGTCAATAGTGGTGTCCTCCAAGGCAGTGTTCTAGGACCAACTCTCTTCCTACTCTACATAATTGACCTCTGTGATCATATTAAGAGCAACTGCGTTCTCTTCGCTGATGATGTAAAGCTGTTCAATACCACAGACAATACTGCTATCCTTCAAAAAGATCTTGACTATGTATCAGAATGGCCAAACAAATGGCAACTTCAAATCTCAACAAATGCTCTGTCTTACATATTGGCAAAAAAAAATCAGAAAATAAAATACAAGCTGAATAGTCAAGACCTTGTTGATGATCTAAACTTTGTAAAGGACCTTGGAATACTCATCTCTAATGACCTAAATGCTAGAGCCCACTGTAACTACATAGCCAAAAAGGCATGAAGAGTTGTTAACCTAATCCTACATAGCTTTTTCTCTGGTAATATCACACTACTAACTAGAGCATATAAAACATTTGCTAGACCAATACTCGAATATAGCTCATCAGTCTGGAACCCACATTATGTATCTGATATTAGCACAGCTGAGAAAGTCCAGAAATACTTCACAAGAAGAGTTCTCCCCTCCTCTACTCATTGCAGAATACCTTATGCCACCAGACTGGAAACTCTAGACCTAGAAAACCTAGAACTACGCCGCCTTCGGTCCAATCTAAATATAGTATATAAAATCATACATTGCAATGTCCTACCTTCAAATAAATACTTCAGCTTCAATCATAACAATACAAGAGCATACAATAGATACAAACTCAAGATTAACTGCACCAAACTTAATTGCAGGAAATACGACTTCAGCAACAGAGTGGTCAATGTCTGGAATACACTTCCTGACTCTGTGGTTTCTTCCCCAAAAACTTTAACTTTAGACTGTCTACTATTGACCTCACCCCTTTTCTAAGAGGTCTGTAGGGGGTGTGCATAAGCACACCAGCATGCCTACCATCCCAGTCCTATTGTTTATTTTATTTTTCTTATATGTACCCACTTATATCTATTATCTTGTAAGCAATTGACAAATCAAAATAAATAAAAATAAAAATAAAAATTATATGCTAATTTTCAGCATTCAGAGTTACCATTTACAGCTTCAAAAGAAAACATCAAAGTACAAGCACAGGCAAATAAGACAAAAAATCCCCTGAAAAAATAAGAATTGCAACTTATATGACTATTATTAACAGCTCTGATACATTATTTATAGAAGGCAGCTTTTCAGAGTCTTAGTAATATCATATCCTTCTACAACATAATGATATGAATAATAAGTTGTGCTAAGTTGTCCCCTGTCCTAAGGAGAATGATGAATGTGCCAAGCAATAGCAAATGGATCCCATGCTAGTGTGTATTAACAGCAATATTTCAATATTGTTTGCATCATGTACTCAGGAAAAGGTACTCATTTTTAGATGGCTACTCTTCTAAGTAATTTTACGATGAGAGATTCCACAGATCTGCATGATCTCGTGCCTGAAAGTCTAAATTATACCTTGGGCAAGGTTAATATACTCTGAACTATGGTTATTCATTTCAGTCAAGCATTCCATCACATCTGATACTTACTTTCAAATACAATAACAATATTTTCCTACAGTGGTTCTGAACTAATTTATGATATTTCTAATCATAAATGCTTATTTGTAATTTTTTTGGTAAAGATTTTTCATTGGCCAAACATTAGTCAGACTGACCTCTATTTTTCTTTTAAATGTCTATTTTATTGCACATCAAAACAGACATTGCCATGAGCATGAAGAAAATGTTTCACTTTTATTATGTTAACATAAAGGTTGAAACACCCATGCAGGTATGGGTCAACAGTGCAGGCCAATTGTGGGCATGACTAAATGATCAAAAACTCATTCCTTTTAGAATATGTGTGATGTGTTTTAAAAGATGGCACACCTTTGATCTTCTTGTTATGCTTGCCAGTTTGACACTCTTACCAATTTATGCATGCCCCTGGATAAAGGTGTAGCAACTTAAATCTGACACCCACTATTTGGACTTGGACATGTTGTTTTCTTGCAACACTATAGAAGCAGCAATTATTTTTTTTATCTCATTTAGATCTGCTAAGTTCAGCTAAAGTTGGCTAAGTGCTGCTGTCTCTTCTGAGCTTATCTCAACTATTTGTGGCCAGTGAGTACTCCTTTTCCCCAAGAACTGGGAAACAGTAAGTATGAATATTTCAGTCTCAAACTTGGACTTAGCAAAACACAGTACATGTTTGTTTGGTGTAGTTTGTTTTGATTAAACAACAACAACTCTGGAAAGCTTTAAAATAAATTGGGGCCTGAAGAAGTGTATCCAATGAACACAACAGAAAAAATATAACCCCAGAAAGTTTTGGAAGCAAATCAACAAGATTAATTTTCTCCCCCACCCTGCAATACATCTTCTTCATTTTGGGTGAATAAATAGGTCACAGATGTTTCAACACTCCACATAGACATGCATTCTGTTCTGAAATAGAAAAGGGATGAAAAATATCCAAGACCACTTACGATATATTTAATGTAACAAAAAAAGACCAAATCACTTTTTAATCATACCCTTCTCAGGTACAGTGTGGCTGTATACATCTACAATGGACATTCATGGAGGATACTTTTATTAGTTTACTTTTATAGCAATTATCCAGTAGTCCAATTTTCTAAAGGGAAAAAATGTTTTTTTCTTAGCTCCTCCTTGGTCCTCTACATAACCACATGAATTAATTTGATTCCTCTTGCCTCAAGGAACAGCCTGTTGCAATCAGAACAAACCATCTGAGAATGGCTGGTCTTGAATTAGAGGCCTGGAAAGCCAAACCGAAAGAGGAAGTAAGGGAAATCAGTCTTTATTCTTGGCTTAGAGATTCCCTCCTTGCCCAAGTAGCTCAGTAGGTGACCTTATACAATTTACTCTCTCACAGAATTGTTGTGTAGATAAGATGGTCGAGCTCAATCAAGCATATTCCCCCAAAATTTCTAAAAGGAAAGATAGAATAAAAATAAAATTTAAAAATGATCTGAATTGTAGTAAAAATAGAGGTCCTGTAGGGGGACATGAGCAGCACACTGCCATGCCTCAATACCTACATGGGCCTCAAATACCTGCATGATCTCACCCAGTTCACATCACCAAGATTTTGCAAAACACTGTCCCTGACTGATACGTGATCTCACCTGCTAACATCACCATTCACATTCCTTACTTGTATATTCTTAAGGATTGGTGAGGGGATTTACCAATCCAAATGCTGTTTCTATATTACCTTTTCCTGCTTGTAAAAACTGTATAAAAGCAATAAACGCTGCTCAGGCAGTGGGACATCTTGGCACCCTGCAAAATGACTGGTTTTTGAACTCCATCACTGGATATCAGACTTCCACAAGCAGAAATCCATACATGGTATATATGGTATCTATTGCAGGGAAGAAAATCTTCACTATTTTCATTTTGTCCCTTTGCCTCTAAATATCTGCTCAAGTGGAGATCTGACTGAGTCTAGTCTGATCATGAACAGTGATCCAAGTTGAAGATGGTGACCACAACAGTGCATTCAGAACTCCATCTTTTTCATGTGTACTGATTGTATTGAATAGTTTTATGATGAACAAAGCGAGGTCATGTTTTACTGCATTTTTGTTAACACTTGGAGGAGATAGTTTAAATTTTTAGGTATTTTATTCTATGTAAAACACCTTTGGTAGTAGGGAGAGATCTTTGTCCGAAATATTCATAGTTACTTTTTTACTAATTTTGGGGGGAAAACAAGTACTTACTGAGTTCAACATTTTTTCTAAATATCTGATATTAGTGGCTTCATGCAACACCAGTGAAAAATCATGCAGCACAGAAGATAAATAGAGTAATACCTTATTTACAATAGTGTGGAAGATACGGCAAGGATGTTTAATGGCAAGCACATCTTTTGCTCATGCTTATAAATTATTTTTGTTAAATACATTTCTTTCCCATCCTGCTTATATTAGTTAAGTAGTTAAATTATTATTTTTCAATGATACATATGAAGCTTGGCTTAAGGTAGATGCATGATTGATAGTAAATATGTTTTTTGCTATTTGGTAAAACATTGCTTAGATTTAAGAAATACAGGTTTAAGTTATATAATTTGTAGTAATACATTCCTTATTATTCTTCTGATAGGCACAAAGGGATGTAAAGGGACCATTAATATTTTGTTTCATTTAATAAAATCCCTGAATCTTTTTGTCAGTTTCTCCTTTGAAGCTGGATTAAACCTATTACCTTGGTAAGGCAAAACAATCTGCAGAAAAAGTAGTCACCTAGACTGAACACTTGTTCTTCATATATTCTTGGCTTACCTTTCCCTGATAATGTAGCATGCTTACCCATGCTACATCATAATTCTTATATAAGCAGACAGATCAGCCTCTACTAAAGACTTTTCAGTCTCTCATATTTTGAGATCAGTTATTACGTTGTCATTGTTTGTAAAATTTAATAAATCAAAAAGTTGACCTTACATTGCTGATATCATCCATGAATATTATCAAATATTTTATTCATGGAAATTCTAATCTGCATCCCAGCAAAATAAATGTCACATTCACATTGATTTTTACATGGCACTCTCAAAGTTCATACAAGGAGTCTTTGAAGTAGCAAAAATGCTGATAATTTATTTTTTTTAAATGCTGTGGGTGCAATGCTGTTTTGACACCAGTAATAAGTATTTTTCAGGTATTACAAAGGTTTTAGTTCTGTAATGTGTACCCATAATTTATGATGCCCTTATTTCAATTCTAGACTTAGCAAAACAGTACTCCATTACACATACTATTCATCAGAATAACACTTGGTAGTAATTATATTTTTCCAGCGGACATCACAGGGACCAATACAGAATGAATGTTTTTTGTACAGAAAGATTATTGCATCATTCTGACTAAATTGGTAGGAATAACTTGTAAGAAAGTGGGTTTCCCCCCACACCCCACCAAATATACAGATTTGTAATAAAACATTATATGGGAAGACAAAATGAAATTAATCTTTGTTTATTAAATTATTACAATATTAAAATATTTAGTACCTACTTTTAAAATCTTCAAGATAGTTTGCAAAGAATCAATACCTAGAAAATGTACAAATAATATAAAACGGAATCATCATGTAGGGTGTAAACCTGGGATTTGCTCAAGATGATTTCAGTATAGAACTCCTACAGAGAATATTGATGACTCTGGCCAAATGGTCAGACATGTTGCTTTGATCAGAAGATACCTCTCAAAGGATTGCTCTGCTTACAAAGTAGATGCTTTGGGGTAGAATAAGGTTCCAGTTTCTGTTTAAATGGTTTTTATGTTCCATTCCAACCATTCATGTTTAAATGGTTTAAAGTTGTTTTTACTATATTTCATTTTATTTTCTTAGATAACTGCATTTTTCAAAATGGGATTAGATAATTGCTGGTTCAGAGTGTTGCTAAAGTACAGCTCCTCAGTGACTATACTGGAACTGCAAGATATGCAACAATTCAAAGCCTGTTGGTTGTCCAACTTTAGCATAGCCTGTAAGCACAGGTAGTCCTTGACTTACAACAGGTCATTTAGTGACCATTCAAAGTTACAACAGCACTGAAAAAAGTGGCTTATGACTATTTTTTACACTTAAGCCATTGCAGCATACCCATGGTCCCATCATCAAAATTCAGAAGCTTGGCAACTGCATGTATTTATGACTGGGATCATGTGATCATCTTTTGTGACCTTCTAACAGGCAAAGTCAATGGGTAAATCATATTCACTTAACAAGCGTGGTGCTGACATTACAACTGCAGTGATTCATTTAACAACTGTGGCAAGAAAGATTGTAAAATGGGGCAAAACTCACTTAACAACTGTCTTGTTTAACAGAAATTGGGGGTCCAATTGTGGTCATAAGACAGGCATCACTTGTACTATGCAATTGTTAGAAAATATAACTTTTCCTACACCCACTTTTAAATAGGGATAAGAGGGAGTGAGGAGCTGGCGTTGCGGCGGTTGGATGGGTGATCTTGATCCTCCAAGATCGCCATTGATATCTCAGCTGCTGGTCGGTCCCCACAGACCTAAACCGTCCTATAGAGACAATGATTGACAAGGGCACGTCCTGTTGATCCCAGGGACATTGCAAAGTCCCTGGTTGATCCAGGGAAAGCCCTTTTTGCCGGCGGTGGAGAGGCAGCCTTCCAAGCTGCTGAAACTGGGACAGCTCCGGAATGGAAGAGATCGGAAGAAAGTGTATCAGTTTGGTGAGATGAACTTTTACTTATTATTTCTTGGACAGAACACCCTTAAAAAATTAAACTGGACTAAGAGAAAAGAGAAGAGAAAAGAGTTTAAGTGGTGTGATTAATTGTTAGTGAAAGCTTTTTTTTTCTTTTTTTTCTCTTTTTATTGGAATTTTGAACTTGGCAAAGCTGTTTAACTTTAAGCTGGACTGGTACTTTTTAATCTTTTTGTTTCTGTTTGTATTTCTTTCTCCTTTTTTTAACAATCCTTTTGAAAATTCTTTTTTGATCAAGACTCTTCTGCTTGATTTAAGATTTATTTTTCTCCCTTTAAAAAAAGGGGGAAAGATTTTACTTTTTTTTCTTTTAGTTCCTGCTTGTAAATTGAGTAGGGGAAAGTGAAAGTGAAGGAAAGTAAGTAGCACTGCCACCCAGAGGCTTGGTTACATTACTTCTTTTTTCTTTCACTAGTTTGTGCTACAATCAAGGACTCTGAGCTGTGTATTGGAAAAAATAGAGATGAGCATGGCAGTTTGTTTATTCAGGTGAACAGATAGCTGGAGTCTGGAGTTGAAGTTGAAAGAAAGAAGATTGAAGTGACCTTGAAAAACTCTGAGCTGATTTATCAAAGAGCCTTGGATATTTGGTGGCAGAGGCTTGTTTTATATTAGAATTGCTTTTTACCTTTTGCCTCCCTTTCTACTCCCCCCCCACTAGTTGGGCTTTTTTTTTTTCTCTTTAATTGGATTTGGACTTTTTAAACCAGGAACCAGAATGTAAATCTTTTATTTTTGTTTTCTTTTTGTTTATTAAGAGGAACATATAGAATATTTCTCTTTGTCTTTTTTTCACTTTTTTATCATTGATTTTTTTACTTTTTACATTTACCATTGTAACTAATTGGATTAAGGTATACAAGTGTCTGAAGACTTTCTTTTTCCTTTTTTCCTTTGGAGTGGCAACTGTTTGCCTTCATCTTTTTTTTTCCTTTTTTTCTTTTTTTCCTCTTTTTTTTTCTTTCTCTCTTTCTTTACAGATAAGCATTATAAGATGAGTAGAAAGACAACAGCTTCAGCTTCTTCGATACCAACCTCCTCACCACCTGGAGGACAACAATACATACAGACAATATTACAAAAGGAAAAAGAGAAAGAGAAAGAAGTAACATTACAGATGATTATGCAAGGAATCCAGAAGATTGAGCAAAAAATTGAAAAAACAGATGAGAAAGTGGAAAATATCATCAACAGATGATGATGAAATATGAAGACAGATTTTAAAAAATTGAAGAAGAAGATATATAAAGAGGTAAGAAAATTGGAGACATTGATATTCAATTGAGCAATGTCGAGAAGGGCAAATGTGAACCATTAGGATGGGAAATAGATAAATCAGAATTTTATCTAAGATTTCAAAATATAGAAGAAGGAAAAGGTGAAAACTTGCTGAAATAATGGCAGAAATATTGGCAGAAGCACTGGAAATAACAAAAAAAAAGATGATGGATGGGATGGATGAAGTGTTTAATGCCTATACAAAATATGCAACAAGGAATAGACTACCAGGAGAAGTTCACATTAGATTTACGAAGAAGATTATTAAGACACAGATACTCCAGGTGGTGAGAGAGAAAACACTAAAATATAAAGACAAAGAAATTGTGGTGCTGAAACAGATACCAAGAAGAGTAAGAGTGATGAGAAGAAAATATTTATTATTGACTAAAAAGTTACTTAAAAGAGGAGTAAACTACAGATGGTTGATGCCAGAAGGCCTCTTGTTCACTTGGCAGGAACAAAGACACAGAATTGACACAGTTGAAAAAGCTGAGCTATTCTACTTAGAATACTTTAGAGAAAAGGAGAAAAAAGAAAGAAAGGAAGAGTCACAAATTGAATCTCAAGAGGAGTGTATAGCAGTAATTGAAAAAGAAAAAGAAGAAGGTGCAGTCGGTGGTGAACCCAGAAAACAATGAGAATTGAGATCTACTAGAGCAATAAAACCCTCTTATAAAGCTTAACATGGATGAAATAAAATTGATTTCAATTAACATAAATGGTCTTAATTTGGCTACTAAAAGAAGGAAAGTATTTCACAAATTAGAAAAATTTCATAATCTGCTTACAAAAAGTACATATTAAAAAAAACAACATGAATATATACTAAATATACTAAAACAAAGAAAACTAGGGAAATTATTTACGTTGCTGGCACAATCCAAAAAAAGAGGTGTAGTATTATATATTAAAGAAACAATATTAGCAGAATTAATCTACACAGATGATGATGGAAGGATTCTGATGGTGGAAATAACGGATAACAGTGTTAAAACACTTCTAATTGCAATTTATGCCCCGAATGATAAACAAGAAGAATTCTACAGAAAATTACATATTAAAATAATTGAATTGGGCTATGTTAATATCGGTATGATGGAAGATTTTAATGGAATAATGAATGACCAGTTGGATTATAAAACACAGAAAACAACAAAGTTAGATACTACCAAAATCCTTCCTTCGAATAATAGAAGAATTTAACTTAAAAGATGCATGGAGAGAGAGAAATGCGGAAAGTAAGAAATTTATTTTTTATTCAGACAGGCATACATCCTGGTCTAGAATAGATAAGATACGGATGTCAGCAGAATTATTGACTAATGTACAACAGATTGGAATAGAAACAAGCACTTGAGCAGATTATAATCCAGTGTCAGTTATTTGGAAAGGATACAAGAGGAGATCTAGATGGACTTTAAATAATATGATATTAAAAGAAAAAGACTTTAAGCAGAAAATAGAGAAAGACTTTTCTTCTTCTTCAAAGAAAATAGAAAAGAGGATACATCTTTACAGAATCTCTGGGACACGATGAAGGCCTACACAAGAGCTTTGATAATAGATTATACTAGGAGAAGAAACAGAAAACAGAAAAAGACATTTGAGACATTAGAAAGATTGGAAAAAGATTTAAAGAAGTCCCCACAAACAAAGATATTAAAAATAAAATGGATATAATTAAACATAAAATGGGACTAATGGAAAAAAAGGAATTAGCACAAAAAACTAAAAATGCCAAACAGAATTACTTTGAAGATGCAAACAAACCAGGCAGATGGCTAGCTTATAAACTGAGAAAGGAAAAAGAAGCAAGGATTACTAAATTAATAAATAAGAAGGACAGGTTTGCTATGAAAATGAGGAGAAGAAAAAAATGATACAAGACTACTATGGAAAACTGAGAATATTCAACAAGAAAAAAATAAGCAATATCTACAGAAAGCGAACCTACCTCAGATACTTAAAAATATTGAAACAATGTTAGAAGGAAATATAACAATGATGGAATTAACAGAAGCCTTAAAAAAACAGAATGTTGGGAAAGCACCAGGTCCAGATGGTTTGCCAGCAGAATTTTACGACTTTTCAGGAAATATTGAACCTTCATCTTTTAGGAGTTATGAATGAAGTTATGTTGAAGAAAAGAATACCAAAAACATGGTCAGAAGCATACATTACACTTATACTGAAGGAAGGTATAGACCTGCAGCAAGTTAAAAATTATAGACCTATATCTCTACTGAACTCAGACTATAAAACATTTGCTTCAATTTTGGCAGAAAGACTAAAAAGATACTTAAATAATTTTATTCATACTGATCAAAATGGATTTCTGCCAAAGAGACAAATCAAAGAAAATGTGAGAATTATTTTGGATACTCTGGAATATTATGAAGCACACCTGAGAAGCAAATGGCCTTGATGTTTCTAGATGCACAAAAAGCCTTTGACAATGTGAGTTGGAGATTTATTTTACTGCAATTGATACAAATGGGCTTTGGTAAAAAAATTATCCAAGCCACTGAAAGGTGATGGTGAATGGAGAATTAACAGAATCCATAGATATAAGGAAAGAGACAAGGCAAGGCTGTCCATTATTGCCTCTGCCGTTTGTGTTAACATTGGAAGTGTTGAATAGGAATATTAGAGAAGAAAGAAATAAAAGGAATGAAAACTAAATAGGTGGAATATAAATGACAAGCTTTTGCAGAAGACCTGGTATTTATATTAGAAGACCCATTGGAAACAGCTTCCAAATTAATAGAAAAAATAGAAGACTATGAGAAAGTAGCAAGTTTGAGAATAAATAAAGACAAAACAAAGATATTAACAAAGAATATGTTAGCAAGACGAAAGAAAGAGTTGGAAGGTTAAAATTTAGGGATACATATTACACCAAGATGTAGTACACTGAAGGAAGATAACTACGTTAAACTCAAACAGCAGATTGCAACAGATTTGATAAAATGGGAAAAACTGCAACTATCATTGATTGGAAGAATATCTACAGTTAAGATGAGTATATTGCCTAGAGTTTTATATTTATTCCAGACAATTCCTATTCGACTAGGGAAAGAGTTTTTTGAAGATTTAAATAGAATTGTGTTGAAATATATTTGGCACGGTAAAAAAGCAAGAATAAAATTAAAACTGTTACAAGATGCAAGAATAAGAGGAAGGTTTGCCGTGCCCAATTGGAAGCTATATTACCAGGCGTCAAGTTTGATGTGGGTAAAGGAATGGATAACATTAAGGAACAGTAGATTACTGACTTTAGAAGGCCATGACTTGCTGTTGTGATGGCATGCCTTTCTCTGGTATAGGGGAACTAAAATACAGGGGTATTTTAGAAAACATATTTGAGAGGCATTGTTTTTGAACTGGGAGAAGATAAAAAGACAATATTACTTAAAAATTCCAACATGGATATCAACTATTGAAGCTTTTTCTTATCCAATAATATATAAAAAGGAACAAACAGTTAGATATAGTGAGATATTGAATGAAAAGGGTGAACTTAAATCTATGCAAGCATTGGAAGAACAAGGTGTAAAAATGAATTGGTTTTCATATTTGCAAATACAATCTAGGTTTGATAAAGGCTCTGAAGCAGAAGATATTTATGATAAGTTGACTGATTTAGATAAAGTTCTGATGGGTATTTGATGAAAAGATAATTTTAAAACTTTATGGAAATTTATTAGAATTTAAGTGAAGGGGGAACAAGTTAAAGAAACGATGATTGCTTGGGGGGAAAATTTTGGATATGGGATTGGCTTAGAAAAATGGCAAAAATTGTGGTCTCAAAATTAAAAAATGACAATGTCAACTGCATATAAAGAAAATTTGTATAAGATGTTTTACAGGTGGCACCTACCCCTGACGAGACTTGTGAGACTGTTTAAGAATAAATCGGATAAATGCTGGAAATGTCATCAGATGCCTGGTTCATATTACCATATGTGGTGGACATGTTCGGATGCAAAGAAATATTGGGCTAAAATCCACATATGGTTGGAAAAAATTATAAAACAACATATAGACTTTAAACCAGAGATCTTTTTATTGGGAGTCATACCAGACATATACAATAAAGAATTGAAATATTTGATTGTAAATGTTTTTACAGTGGCTAGAATTGTATTTGCGAAGAACTGGAAAAATGACAAAATACCTACGCAGGAGGAAGTTATTAAAAAAAATATGGACTGTGCTGAAATGAGTAAACTGACATTTGAAATTAGAGAACAAGAAGACAAGCAATTCTACATGATATGGGATTTGTTTTATCAATGGTTGGATAAAAAGCCATGGTAAGGTAACAGAATAGATAATTTTGTTATAGAAGCTTAATAAACTGATACAAAATATAATGTAGACATATATAACCATTGGATGACAGCATAATATAATATTGATGGAATAAATAGCAGGATAATTAATAATTGATAAATAAATAAGCATATGTTAGTTTGAGAATGTGAGATTGATACAAATTGTGAACAATGATTATGAAAGTGTTCCGTCCGGAAAAACGCGAGGTAGACCGGGTTCCAACAACAAAGACTTTATTTGTTAACACAGAGAAGAAATGGAACATTGGCTCAAGCCGCGACAGCCCTTTTATATGTTTCTGTCTGCCGGCTTGTAGCCAGTGACAAGCATTTGGTTTTGCCGCCCTTGGGCAGCTTCGTGGATTGGTTCCTATTAAACCAATCCCCTTTTAGGTTTTGTTAACCAATCGGAATGAAGTATTTGGAGTCTACTATTATTTATACAGAACACCCCTCCCCTCTTAGTTCAGTCCTACGTAGTGACGTAGTCGCACAGGTAGGTGGGGCTTCTTTTGATTCGACTGGGCTTGCGCGGTTCATATCTGTTGGAGACTTCAACCGGTTCGGATGGGGTTGCTGTTTCTCCAGTCTTTCTCCATGGAACTTTCTGGAAGGGTGAGTCAGCCATTTTACTGCCGCCTGAGTTTCTTAGGCCGGCGGTTTTGCCGCTCTCTCCCGTTTCCTCCGGGCAGGTCGAGCTGGCCTGGCTGGCCCCTTCGAATGGACTCTTCTCGCAACTTTCTTCAAACAGTGAGTCTCTTATTTGCTCTTTTTGATTGTTATTGTTTTCGGAGTTTAATTTAAACGGTTCTTTATTCATTTCTCGTATTTTCCCCCCTCCTTGGTTTGAATTTCATTTTTTAATACTTGTGGTTGTGTGTTTGCACTTCTTTCTATGTTTTGGGACCGAAGCTGGTCTATGTGCCGCTTCCATTCCCTGCCGTCGTCTACCGTTAGTCGGTAGGACCGGGGGCCTGTTATTTGTGTGATTTGTCCGAGTAGCCATAATGGGTCTCCGGTAAATTTTTTTGCATAAACTAGGTCGCCTATTGCAAAAGTCCTGAAACGGGTGGAAGAGTCAGAAGGGTTTTCTGGTGTATAGTTTGGGTGCAATCTGTCTAGTTGTGACCTTAGTTTCCTTCCCATAAGTAATTCTGCCGGGGTTTTGTTAGTTGTAGTACTGGGTGTGATGTGTTGGAGGGTGAGTAGTCGGTTTATTTTATTTTGGACATCCCCGGTGTCCAGTTTTTCTAAACCCTCCTTGGTAAACCTGACCATTCTCTCTGTCCTACCATTTGCAGCCAGGTGGGCCGGCGCAGTTAGGGCATGTCTTATACCAAGGGAGGCTAGGTATTGCTCGAATAGGAGACTGGTTAATTGTGGCCCGTTGTCGGACACTAGGACGTCCGGTAGGCCATGGGTTGCAAAGAGTTTGTCAAGTTGTTTTATAACGGTTTCTGTTGTCGTAGATGGCATAATTTTAACCTCCAGCCAATTAGAGAATGCATCTAAAACAATCAGGAAATTATGCCCCTTGGTAGGACCCGCAAAATCAATGTGGATTCATGACCAGGGGCCTCTTGGGGTTTCCCAGTCCCTTATGGGTGCTTTTGGTGGGGAAGGCCTGATTCTTTGGCATTTGTTGCAAGAGTTCAGCCAGTATTCAATGTCCCTATCTATACCCGGCCACCAGACATAGCTTCTAGTGAGGCTTTTCATTTTAACTATTCCCGGGTGGTCTTCGTGAAGCATACCCAGTACCTTAGTTTGCAATTTGTTAGGAATAATTACCCGATCACCCCACAATAAACAACCTTTTTGGATTGAGAGTTCAGTTTGTCTGGTCCGGAAAGGTTTAAAAGTCTCAGTTTTTTGGTTCTCCGGCCAGCCTTTACCTACCCAGTTTAGTACGCAGCTAGTCAATGGGTCTCTTGCGGTGGCTCTGGCGACATCATTCGCAGATATGGGTAGATCGGGGCAAGTCTCTATCTGCAATGTGGTCATCGTCGGTGGCGGATCTTCCTCTGTGGATGGTAATGGTGCTCTGCTCAAAGCGTCTGCATGGGAAATTTGTTTCCCTGGGCGATGTGTCAGAGTATAGGAGTAGGCTGCTAGGAATTCTGACCATCTAGTCATTCGTGGGGACAAAATATTCGGTGTGGGCTTGTTTCCCGCCAAGATTCCTAGTAGCGGTTTGTGGTCCGTTACTATTTGAAATGTTCTTCCATATAGGTACTCGTGGAAACGTTTCACTCCGGCGACGATTGCCAGAGCTTCTCTGTCCAATTGACTGTAATTTTGCTCGGTTTTGGACAGGGTCTTTGAATAGTATGCGACGGGTGCCTCTCTCCCATCCGGAAATTGGTGGCTCAGGATGGCACCGACTCCGAATGGCGAGGCGTCGCAGGTCACCGTCAATGGTAGTGTGTTGCTAAATTGAATAAGAATGGTGTTTGATGTTAACAAGTTTTTTATTTTTTGGAAGGCTTTCTTTTCTCTATAACCCCAAGTCCAAATTGCTTTTTTGTCCAGTAGTCGGTGTAATGGTTCCGCTATTGTCGCCTTGTGGGGTAGGAATATATCATAAAAATTTATCAGCCCCAGAAATGCCTGTAGTTCGGTTTTGTTCCTTGGTTCTGGTGCGTCTTTAATAGCTTTGACTTTTTTGTCGGTAGGGTGTATACCCTCCCCGTCTATTAAATAGCCCAAGAATTCGACACTATCCGTCATTAGACAGCACTTTTCTTTTTTTACTTCGAGGCCACATTCTCTGAATTTAGCTAGTACTTCTTTAAGTCTTTCTCTAAGCTGGGTCGCATCTTTGGCCGAAATTAGGACGTCATCAAAGTATGGCACGACCCCTTTTATACCATTCAGAAGGTGTTCCATGAGGCTCTGGAATACGCCTGGGGCTACACTTACTCCAAATTGGAGTCTGTTGCATTTGAAGGCCCCTTTGTGTGTAACTATGGTTTGTGCTTCAGCTGTTGAGGGGTCTACTGGGAGCTGTTGATAAGCTTGCGCCAGATCAAGTTTAGTGAAATTTTTTCCTCCCCCAAGAGAATGTAATAAGTGCTGTACGACTGGCACCAGGTATGCACTTTGTTGTAATGCGTGGTTCAGGGTAGCCTTGTAGTCACCACAGATTCGAACCGACCCATCTGGTTTAATTGGTGTTATGATTGGCGTTTCCCACTTAGCATGGTCCACAGGCTCTAACACCCCTTGGGCTATTAATTTATTTAGTTGTTCCTCTATCTTTGCTTTTAGAGCAAAAGGAACTCGTCTGGCCTTTAGTCTCCTCGGGGTGACTTGGGGGTCTAGACTAAAGGAAATAGGGGTTCCCCGGTACTTGCCAAGGCAGCCGTCAAAAATGTCCTGGAACTCTTGGATTAGGTTTTCTTCCCAGTCGGTTGCGGCCACCCGGTCTACTCCGGTCATCCCAATGCCCAATGGTGCGAACCATTCGATGCCTAGGAGGCTTGGTCGGTCTCGGTCGACTATTGTCAGCGGTAGTACTTCAATGTGTTGTTTGTAGGCGACTCAGAAGTGTCCTAGGCAGACTACAGGTAGTCCTTGAGGGTTAAATTTTGTCTCTGGAGTTCTTTGAGTTTGATATCTGGGATTAGTTGTTTGATGGTGTCCCATGATACCATCGATAGGAAAGATCCAGAGTCTACTTCCATTTCGCAGGGCTTCCCTTCTATTTTTACAATTATTTTTACTTTCTTTCCGCTTTCCATCTGAGCGCTTCCTATAATGAAGGTCTGATGTGTATTCTCTCAGTTAGTGGCTCGCTTGTTCCGCTGCCACTTTCTCTCAGTTCGTTTTGGCTCAGCTTGTGCGGGGGAGTTACTGCGTCTATTTGGGCTGTAATTCTTTTTGTTCCTGCAGACTTTCTCGATATGCCCTCGTTTCTTGCAAACTCTGCAAATGTCATCAAAAAACCTGCACTCGGCTCGAGGATGGTTTCCTCCGCAGCCAGCGCATTCCCGCCAATTCCTTTTTTCGTGCTCTTTCTTGTTGGCGTATAGGCGGTGGACCTCATCGTCTTCCTCCCCTGATTCTGACGTCTCGTCAAAATCTTCGTGGTGAGTGGTGGTGGGAGATTGTTTCTTTCCTCTGGCCAGGCTTATGTCGTCGCCGCTCGCGTTCATTTGCTTCATTTTGACAGCCGATTTTTTCACGGCTTCAGCGGCTGTGGCTTCTGCGATGGCTTCGGCTACGGTTATGTTTGGTTTATTTAGCAGCTTGTTCTGTGCATTTGAGTCTCTTAAACCCAACACTACTCGGTCCCACATTGCTTCGTCTAAATTTAGGAACTCGCACTCTCCCCCTATTTGTCGGAGGGCTGCTACAAAGTCAGCGATGGTCTCACCTTCCCTCTGGTCTCTTCGGTAAAATTCGTGCCGCTTGATAAGATTTGATACCATCGGGGCGTAGTGAGCCTTAAGCATTCTTTGGAGTTCTAGCCACGTTAATTGTTTAACATCTCGGGGCTTCGCTAAAGCCTTGGCCATCTTGAAGACTGTGAGTCCGCAGTGTGTCAAGAATACAGCCCTCTTACACTGATCTGAGATCTCTTCCATCTCATTGGTTTCCAAATACATCTGGAAACAGTCTACATAGGATTCCCAATCCTCTTCGTTGTGATTGAAAGGTGCGGGCGGCGCATTGTTTCCAGCCATTGTTTTTCGTCTGGATTTATTTGTCGCCGCGTGCTCGGTCTCGTGTTTAGGATGATCCCAACTTCGTCGCCAGTGTTCCGTCCGGAAAAACGCGAGGTAGACCGGGTTCCAACAACAAAGACTATTTGTTAACACAGAGAAGAAACAGAACATTGGCTCAAGCCGCGACAGCCCTTTTATATGTTTCTGTCTGCCGGCTTGTAGCCAATGACAAGCATTTGGTTTTGCCACCCTTGGGCAGCTTCGTGGATTGGTTCCTATTGAACCAATCCCCTTTTAGGCTTTGTTAACCAATCAGAATGAAGTATTTGGAGTCTACTATTATTTATACAGAACAGAAAGGATCACACAAAAGATTATAAACCAGCTGACATACTGTATGTACAAAATGGAAGGTGTTTTATGTTTTTTTAATGTATTGTTTGTGCAAGCTTGTCTTAAAATAAAAAAAATCATATAAAAAAATAAATAGGGATAAGAGAAGACAGCATTAAGAGTAGCTCACAAACTACTACTACTACTAAGAGCCGCAGTGGTGCAGTGGTTGGAGTGCTGTGCTGCAGGCCACTTCTACTGACTATTGGCTGCCTGCAATTTGGCAGTTAAAAATGACACCAGGCTCAATGTTGACT
Organism: Laticauda colubrina; assembly: GCA_015471245.1. NCBI lineage: Eukaryota > Metazoa > Chordata > Lepidosauria > Squamata > Elapidae > Laticauda > Laticauda colubrina. The sequence goes on along the minus strand of BLBF01000022.1, from coordinate 39,903,883 downwards.
CAGCCTTCCATCCTTCTGAGGTTGGTAAAATGAGGACCCAGATTGTTGGGGGCAATATGCTGACTCTGTGAACTGCTTTGAGAGGGCTGTTAAAGCACTGTGAAGCATATATGTCTAATTGCTACTGCTATCACTTGAAACTTTCAAGAAGAGATTGGACTGCCATTTGTCAGAAATGGTATAGGGTCTCCCGCTTGGGTGGGAGGTTGGACTAGATGACTTACAAGGTTCCCTTCCATTTATCTGTTATTATTATCTGCTACTTATGCTTAGTAAGCAATGTCAGGGTGTTTCCTTCTATACATTCTTTTTAATATTATGAATAATAATTGTTACAGTAGAAGTAAGAGTTGCAGGTGAAGATAGACTTCTTAGTTAAGTGCTGTGTTCTACTAGGCTTCACATGGCAACAATATGCAACTTCTGTTAAAAAAAATAAGAAAAGCACCCAAAATATGACTTCTAGAATTCTTCCCAATTGTTTCATTCCCATAGTGTTGTCTACTAGAGGTCCCCAGACTATCAAGAAGTTGTCATTTTACTTTAAAAAAAAATTCAAGCACATAAAGTAAACAAATTGGATATTTAGTGAGCAAGAAAGTGAAACAGATGACAGCAGAATTCATTACTAATTTGCAATGTTACTTTTATTATTTAGGTAGTATCTGGATGTTTAAGCAATATCTCATGGGCTGTATAGGAATGAAGAAGATAAGGTATGAAAATATTTCTGTAACTTCAAGAAAAGTCTTTCAAATTGCAAGGTCAGAACATAGTTATGTTAACCTGCTAAATTAAAATGTTGTGCACTGAGTACATGGACGCATATAAACTTTAGAGCCACTCAATGAACCTGAAAAAAGCATCACAGAATATGGATAAGTGAAGAGGCTGCCATGGCCTTTCTATAGCAATATCTGTATTAAACCAACTGAAATATTTTTAATGCACACTTTTGTATCCCAAAGGATTCATTTTCATTCAAGATGGTAATCTGAAAAAGGGCTTAGAGGGTTTTTTTTTAATCTTAATTTAAGTAGTGGTAACTGTAACATATCAGAGTAGATCAAAAGGGCAGAGAAGCAAGGTACAGAAAACGGTCACCATCTATTATTAATAGCCCAGGTAAAACTATTAAAAATCCAAGATTGGCAATATTTTAAATAGTGGTCATTACTACTAATAACAACAGTTCAGTCTGGAATTTTTTTTAAAAAAAGAATGAATTTCAATTAAATATTCATATTAAATATTTAAACTGGGGTTAGAAGAAGCTGATAATTAGGAAACAAATTTATCAAAATTTCACAGGCCCCATTTTGCTGATTGTACTCTAAGTATCAAAAAGGAAGTGCAAGCTTTTGTTACATCTTTACTCATATCTTTGTCATACAAATATGCAGAAAGTTTAATTGCTGCAACTCAAAAAAGCATTAGATAAAAAGTGATACTAAAATTATATATAAAATTATTTTAATTATTTTAAAATGAGTTGAGCAGGCAATTTCTTTGGAAAAATCATTGAACCCAAAACCTGATTTCTATTACATATATTGGAGCATCTTATAGATAATCCAATAGTCCCACTCCTTTTCATGTATAGAATCTGCTTCTTTCCATGTTTTGCATGAAGTATAATAATTATTATTTTTTGTTGCAAGAACTATATTGTGTACTATGTATTCTTGGGCAACTGAATAAGTTAGGCTTCCTCAGTAAAACCATAGTTAAATAAATGTGTCTTAATGTAAAGCACAGTCTTGTTTCTTCACAGAGGGTTTCTTAAAATTACCATGCAAATAATGGTACATTAATGCACCCTCACCACTAGATGGAACATGCTCTCTAGCTTTACATTTCTACTTTGTTTTTTTCTAATTTTTGCAATCAAATTATTCATTTATATTATTACTATAATTTCTATCTTAACATAGCTTAAAATATAAACATTTTAGAGTATGAATGGGGAATGAATAGGAAAATTTTGCATGGGGGAAACCATGATAAGTGAAGTCAAAGCTGCAAGTAAATTGAATTGTACCGAACTGCGTGGAAAAACAGGGTCAGTTGAAGGCTGAAAATAGGACAAGTTCAAGCTTCCCAGAAAGTGATAACACATAAGCCTCTAAGAAAATGGCATGTGGCCTGTGAGCTAAAGAATTTGCAAATGGTTACAAAAGGCTTGTGAAATAAAGAACAGGTGGATGACACCAGCTGAGTAACACCAAAAAAAGTTTTTGAGAATACAGATACACACAACCATTGAAGGTCTGTACACATCTACAGTTGAAGCACTAGAGGTCATGTATATTCTAACCATGGACAAAATGCTCAGTAATCTGAAGAAATAATTATTCTGCTATATAATTGTGTGTGAAGTTTAAAAGAACGTTGCTATAAATTGTATCTTTAATAATTTAGGATTTTCTAAATTTGAGGATTGGTCTCATGCTTGAATTATTCAGTAACTGCTTTTTGCAATTGTAAAGTGTTGCAGTATCTAAAGGTACTCCTGTGCATAGTCACGTAGCAGAAAATGAATCATACCTGAAAAAGACTGAAGGCAATAAACAACTCCATATTAGGCAAAAGGAACTGGCAGGAACAAATAAACTCCAATACACATCCTTGTCTCTAATCCAATACACATCCTGGTCTCTAAAACTACTCAATAAAAGAGAACGTGACCAGTCCTCTGGGCGCTCTCATCAAGAAGATTCATTGTGTCCGTGTGGTTCTTCTTAATCGATGCGAGGTCCGGTCACCTAGGCGGGTGGTCGAAACTCTGCCATTTCCCGCCAGGTGATCTCTTCCATTGCGGTATCTAACAAACTTCACAACTGGTGACCCCGACGTGATTCTTGTCCAGGGATACGTCGCCCGACTCCTATACTACGCACCGGGAAGGCAAGCGCTTCGTAAGTATGGGCTCCTCAAAATCCAAAGTTCTCTCCAAACATGTGGAGGAACTTTCCTCTATAGTCGGGAAAGCTAACAACCTGCAAAAGGTTAACGGCACAACTATATATCCTCTATCGAAGAGACAAATTTCTCATTTTCTCCTTTACCTTCAAAAAAAATTGCCCCGCTAATCCTGAAGAAGGCACTCTCAAGTCTTCTACATGGGCACGTATTGGCAAATGGCTCCGTAATCCCCCCAGAGCTCCTCCAGACATTTTGTGTACGTGGCAAGCCCTAATGACTGCCATAACGACGATGTTTCCAAATTCAACTAATCCACAAACGGAACAATCCCTTGAAGATACATCGTCTTCCAAAATTGATACTGTTTCAAATTCTGTTCCCTTTAATACCTCTTCTAACCCCTCTTCTCTGTATCCTTCGCTAACATCTTTAAATTGTCCACCCCCCTATCAATTGATTAACACACCGTCACTAACTTCCTTTGACGAGCCTTTAAAAACCCCTGACAAAACTAATTCGACAGAACCTCCTATCATGAATTCCTTTCAAAAGGCAATACAAACTGGGAAGGTTTCGCCGGAAGACCTTTCCTGTTTTCCTATGGTATTACACACTCCGGCGGGGGCTAACGCTCTCTTTCCTCATTACGTTCCAATGGAGTGGGACATATTGAAGGAACTGAAAACTGCCACAGTTAAATACGGTCTTCAGTCACCATATGTCCGTACACTTATGGAAAATATGGCAACTAATTACCGTATCTTATTTTCTGAATGGCAAGCTATGGCTAATATGTTACTCACTTCCTCACAATTGGCTTCATGGCATAATGATTATAGAATAGCCATCCAAGCCGCGGCGGCTGCTGGTTTACTACCAAATGTAACAATAGACCATTTATTATGCCAAAATACTATAATTACTCCTCAGCAAGAAATTACAATTGGCATTCAAGGATACAATTTAATGAAAAATGCTGCTTTAAATGCTTTCCGCCGCATACCCGATTCTTCGCAACCTACTTTGTCCTTTGCGAAGATTCTTCAGGGACCTTCTGAGCCCTACTCTACCTTTATAGACAGACTGTCTGATGCCATTAACAGACAAATTGACAATCCGCTTGCACAGGCTGAATTACTAATAAAATTAGCAGTCTCTAACGCTAACGCATACTGTCAGGCGGTACTAAAACCGCTGCAATCAATACCACATCAAACTCTGTCAGATTATATCAGAGCCTGTCAGGATGTTGGCACGGAAGCACATCATGCCCGTTCTAACGCTTCTGCCCTTGCTTCTGCGCTATCCTCCACCTTCCCTATGACTGTGCCTCGTCAAGGAAACTGTTATAATTGTGGAAAACCGGGTCATTTTAAAAGTCAATGCAGGGCTCGGGGAGGGGGAAATGCTCCAAAAAGAAAAACCTTTGCCCAAACCACCAAGCCTAAAACCATATGTCCAAGGTGCCGTAAGGGCTATCACTGGGCGAGCCAATGCCGATCCAATCCTCAACAAAGACAGGCTTCGGAAAACTAGTTGCGGGGTTGGCAACTAGCCCCGACAATAAGGTTGCAAATCGGAATGCATTCCCTGCTGAATTATCAGAAGATGTAGTTTATGAGGACGTAGGGGCAGTCATTACTCTTCCCCTCACTATAACTACACAACACCCTATTGCATCTGACTGTCCTGCTTTGCTGATCCCCACTTCCGCTCTGATAATAGAAGGAGTAATAGCCGCTCCTTTTCTTTACAATGTTTATTCTATAAATTGTTTGTCCATGGCAGTAATGGGAGATCGCCCCTTTTTTCTAAAAAAGGGCATGATTGTAGCTACCTTTATACTTCTTTTGCACTCCTCTGATTCCCTTTCCTTTATGGCTTTGCAACGACCTGTACAGACCTCGAAACCTTTACTCACGGTTATTCTCAACAACCGATCCTTTTCAGGTCTCGTTGACATGGGTGCTGACGCTTCTGTTATTTCTGCCTCTGAATGGCCCCCTGAGTGGCCGCTCGACCCTTCGCCGGCAGTTCACGGTGTGGGAGGAGCTCAAGCCGCTCAGGTCAGCTCTAACTGGTTGTCTGCTTCTATTGCTGGGGTTTCTACTATTGCGCACATAAAACCCTATGTGCTTCCGCTGTCCTTTAACCTGTGGGGACGGGATCTCCTATCGCAATTGCAAGCTACCATTTCTTTTCCCTGACGATCTTCCTTATGCCTGATATGCTACCGCTATCTTTGACTACCTCTGTTCCTGTCTGGGTTGATCAATGGCCTCTCCCGTTAGAAAAATTGAATGCCCTAAAAGAATTGATCCATGCTCAAAAAATTGCTGGACGTATTGAGCCGTCCACAAGCCCCGGTTTTTGTGATAAAGAAAAAATCCGGCAAATGGCGCTTATTACAGGATTTACGCACCATAAATGCTATTATAAAACCAATGGGGGCTTTACAATGTGGACTACCTAACCCCAATCTCATACTTTCGGATTATGATCTAGTGATCATAGATTTAAAAGACTGTTTCTTCTCCATCCCCCTTCAAAAACAAGACAGGCAAATATTTGCATTTACTATACCTGAATTAAACAATTCTCAACCCACCCAACGATATCAATGGAAAGTGCTACCCCAGGGCATGCTTAATTCACCAACTATGTGCCAGGCTTATGTTAAAGAGGCATTACAACCTTATAGAACACTTTATCCCAACTATCTTGTATATCATTACATGGATGATATATTAATAGCAACTGCAGGTGAGAAGGGCATTATACAAGAGAGCCTACCCCAGTTGACAACTATATTACAGGCGGCAGGACTTTACATAGCACCTGAAAAAATACAGCGCAAATATCCATTCACATATTTAGGTCATAAGCTTTTACAGGCTGCCGCTACCCCCGCGCTGCCTATATTGTCATTACCTTCTAACCCCACATTAGTACAGCTTCAGCAATATCTTGGCACTCTCAACTGGGCCAGACCATATCTCTCTCTTACCACTGCTCAGCTCTCTCCGCTCTTTAATGCTCTAATAGGTCTAAAACATCCTTCGGATAAAGTAATTCTCTCCAAGGATCATAAGGATGTCCTGCAATTAGTTAACAGGACATTAACTCATCTATGGGTGGATCGAGTAAGTGACAATCACTCGCTATCCCTTGCTCTCCTTAACACTCCAATGCTCACTACGGGTATATTATTACAAATCCCACCCTCGCCAAAGAAATCCCTGCACATTATAGAATGGTTACATTTACCCCATACTCCTCGTGTCACTATCTCTACCCGCCACATACAAATTGCACAGCTTATACAAAAGGGACGACACAGGGCAAAAACTCTAATTGGATATGACATAGACACCTTATATGTTCCCATGAAATTAACTCAATGGGAGCCACTATATCAGTTATCTGCCATCATACAGGATGCCCTGGCTGATTGGGTAGGACATACGTCGTGTCACCTCCCCTCTGATCCTAGGCTTCAACTCATAAAAGTCATCCCTATATCCTTCAGTAGTCCCATCACCTCGACCCCAATTCCTGCTGCTCTCACGGTTTTTACAGACGGGTCCAAAACCCATGGGGCATGTACATGGACATATCTTAACACCTGACATAAAAGGCTAACTCTTCCACAAACCTCTGCACAAAAGGCGGAATTGGCTGCATTCAATATGGCCCTTACCCTGTTCCCACACCAATCAATTAATGTGATCTCTGATAGTTTATATGTTACTCAGCTGGTTAATAATATCTTTGAAGCATATATATCCCCTGTTACTCCGCATGATCTGTATGATTTACTAAGTGATCTACAGGTCCTGCTGAATAAACGCAAATGCCCCCTCTTTCTAGCCCATATACGAAGTCACCAAAACCTACCTGGGTTCCTATCAGAAGGCAATCAAAGAGCCGATGAAGCGTGTATTGCATGCCCAATTACTATTAAAGCACCTATGCCTATTGCACTCACAGCTTCTCAGAGCCATGAATATTTCCATCAAAACAAAAGAGCCCTTGTAAAACAATTTGGAATTACAATGGCTGAAGCAACAGCCATTATTCAACAATGCCCTACTTGTAGTAAGCAGAGTAAAGGCTTAGCTCAAGGCACCAACCCCAGAGGGATTCAAGCATGTGAAACCTGGCAAATGGATGTTACTCAATTTATTCCATTTGCACCTTGGAAATATTTACATGTATCGGTGGACACCTTTTCAGGTTTTATTATGGAAACTCCACAAAGAGGTGAATCCACCAAACATGTAATTAATCATTGTATTCGAACCTTTACAGTGCTGGGATGTCCACACACGCTAAAAACAGACAATGGGCCAGCTTATATTAGCACCGCCTTTGCAAAATTTTGCCATAAGTGGTCCATTGTTCACAAATTTGGCATACCATTTAATAGTCAAGGGCAAGCTATCGTTGAAAGAGCTAACCAAACCCTGAAGTTAGCTCTTCAGAGGTATATGGGGTCAAATGGCCACCCGAGGCCCCCCAACCTCCCAGCACTGCAAAACATTCTCAACGTATGCCTATATACGTTGAACTTTCTGAACCTCACTGGAACACCTCCTCTCACCCCAGCATCTCGACATTTTTCAAAACCTCCTGTTCCCACTTCCAGACCCCTTGTTTATTACAGGCATCTACCAGATCCTGCTTGGAAAGGACCAGCAGAGCTTATAACATGGGGTCGAGGCTACGCCGTTATCCAATTGCCTGATAAAGTTTTGTGGATTCCAGCATGCTGCGTTCGTCCTTTCCATCCATCTTCCCACGACAAACGCAATGAAGCATCTGATTGTCAACCAGATACTGTTATCCCTGTTTGGTTTTTTGGTGGCACATAATTTCAACCCACACCGCGCCTTATCAATATGCTGGACGGTCAAAGACTCTCAGGGTGAATTATTAACTCAACTTTGCAATATGACTCGTTTAGACCTATTTTTCCCGCAGCTGCAGTTTGATTTTGCTGAAATGCTTCATGGTGTTATTCCTTATAAAGACTTTATTAATTCTGCTTCCCGGCCTCCCCAACCCTATCCCTCACATGTATATAATTGCTATTTTTACTTCTGTCCTGGACACTCTCAAACAGCAGATGATAAATATCAATGTGGGGGCGTCGTGGACACATTCTGTAAAAATTGGGGATGTGAAACGACCGGCTATGTCATGGACTCCACACAAGCCTGATACCTACATCTCCATCGGAAGATCTACCACCAGGAAAAAATGCGATTTTGGAGAGACATCTTCCCGGAACACTCGATGTAATAACATCACTATAACTTTTCTATCAAAGGGCAAGGACTCTCCCTTATGGGATCAAGGCATGAAATGGGGGGGACGGATGTATGATCCTTTGGGTTATGATTATGGCAATGTATTTTATATCCAAAGACATGTGACCCTACCATCTACTAACCCTATAGGACCTAATTCAAATATCAAATCTTCCTTTCTACAACCGTTAAGCAATCCTACTAATCCAATTCTCTCTTTAATCTCTTCATCATATGCCTTTTTGAACGCCACCTCCAATTTTACTCATCAACCCTGTTGGCTCTGCATATCTTCCACTCCACCCTTTTACGAGGCAGTAGCCTCATCAGAGGCTTTTTCAAACCAAACCACCGATCATCAATGTAGATGGAAGAACTCTACCATTACTGTTACCTCTGTTATAGGTGTTGGATGTTGTTTAGGTAACATTCCCTCCAATTATTCCCAGTATTGTCATAATGGTTCTACTCACTATAAATGCCAGATCTACTTAGGAAAGGGAAGAACCAGCATTGGAGAAGGATATAATCAGGTCTACACTTCTATGGGAGGGAACATTAATGATCGATTAAAAGGACAATATTTTGTAGCCGGAAACACTTCTATTTGGGCATGTTCCACAGGTGCTACCACCTGTGTATCCGGAGATGTACTTATACAACAAAAGGCCTTTTGCATACAAGTAATATTGTTACCAAAAATTGAATTATATAAGGATCCCGAATTTGTCTCCCTCCTAGAACCTGAGATGCTTCTTAGAGCCAAAAGGGAAATTGTAACTGCTCTTACATTATCAGTTTTGCTAGGTTTGGGAACAGTAGGAGCTGGCACAGGCATAGGCGCTCTCATTCATAATACCAATCAAATAAGTAGACTATCGGCTGAAATAGATGAAGACTTAAAAACCTTAGAAGTCTCCATCTCAGCTATGCAGGAATCACTCACTTCCCTAGCTGAAGTTGCACTACAAAATAGAAGAGGCCTTGATCTGTTATTTTTAAAACAAGGAGGCTTATGTGCAGCTTTAGGAGAGGACTGTTGTTTCTATGCCGATTCATCTGGAGTAGTCACAGATTCCTTAAATAAATTAAGGGAACGACTGAAGAATAGAGAGATAGAACGGCAACAGTCGATGGGATGGTTCCAAAGCATGTTTCAAATATCACCATGGTTAACTACATTGCTTTCTGCACTTATAGGACCACTCATATTGCTAATATTACTGTGTACTATTGGACCTTGCATGCTTTCAAAAATACTTAACTTTTTGCGTAATCGACTATATAGCATGAATGAAGTCATCACAGATACTCACACAAAGATCAATAGCCTTACATGCAATATGGAAAAACAAGCCTTGTTACAATTTTCTGATAGTGACTATGAGGAACCTGATACCATGAAAGAAGATATGATCTCTCTTATGGACATGGGGAGCGATGGGTCGGAGGACGTACCGCTCGCCATTAGTAAGAATAATATCATAAATAAATAAAAACAGACGAGATGTTGCAGTATCTAAAGGTACTCCTGTGCATAGTCACGTAGCAGAAAATGAATCATACCTGAAAAAGACTGAAGGCAATAAACAACTCCATATTAGGCAAAAGGAACTGGCAGGAACAAATAAACTCCAATACACATCCTTGTCTCTAATCCAATACACATCCTGGTCTCTAAAACTACTCAATAAAAGAGAACGTGATCAGTCCTCTGGGCGCTCTCATCAAGAAGATTGTGTCCGTGTGGTTCTTCTTAATCGATGCGAGGTCCCGTCACCTAGGCGGGTGGTCGAAACTCTGCCAGTTCCCGCCAGGTGATCTCTTCCACTGCGGTATCTAACAAACTTCACAGTAAAGTGCAATATTGATATTCTGGCCTGTGTAGGCTGATATAGAATTCTCTTAAGTAGAATTGTGTCTTATTTGACATGCATAGCCACCCATATTGTAACAACCCTTTGTGGCACATCAAACAGTAAAAACCCAAACCATCAATATCAAAAAACCCAAACCATCAACCATACACAAAATAGGAATAGAATAGAATTCTTTATTGGCCAAGTGTAGTTGGACACACAAGGAATTTTCTTGGTGCAAATACTCTCAGTATACATTAAAAAAAATACATTCATCAAGAATCATAAGGTACAACACTTAATGATAGTCATAGGGTACAATAAGCAATCAAATCATACGAGCAAACAGCCAATATAAATCGTAAGGATACAAGCAACAAAGTTACAGTCATACTCACAAGTGGGTATGGGTGATAAGGAGGGATGAGAAGATTAACAGTAATAGTAGTGCAGACTTTGTAATGGTTGAACAGTGTTGAGGGAAAAGACCATGGCACTTGGGGCAGCACTCTCCCATACATCCAAACATCATCTTATTGGGCTCCAACCACATCTTTCTTCAGCCTTTGTGGGGGAAAAACAATTGAGGCATTCCAGAAGGGATGAGGGTGGGGGCTTGCCCATATTCTTGGGGAAAAGTGCTACACGGGGCAGGAAAAGGTGCACTTCTAGGCCCTGCTAGGTAACCTAATTTAAGGGAAGAGACCTGAAGCATGTCAACCTACCTGGTTGGATGTGTAGAGATCCTCAGGGAAGGGCATCCTGCAAGCAGCCTGATCCCAGGCTATTTAGGGATTTAAAGATGATAACCAGCACTTTGAATTGACCCATTAAGAAACTGGAAGCCAGTGCAATTTGCCCACCAACAGAGTAACAAAATGAGGAGTGCCCAGAAAGGTATGCATTGCCACAATCAGGATAAGTTGTAGTTGCTGGATGATCTTCAAAGGGAAGTTCTTGTAGAGCATATTGAAGTAATCCAACAGTGAATGACCAGAGTAAGAATGACAGTGAGCAAGCCCCCCCATCTTCATTTTGTGCATAACAATTATATTGGTCCAATTTATTTGGCTAGCTCTTCTTCATGAGACAACAAATTTCCCATGGTTAAGATTTTGAACCATCAAACCACAGAGAAAAATAAAAGTTTCAGAGAAATGAAATAGAGATTTAGATAAAAATGTCACATAAAATATTATTTCATAACTTCATAAAGTTTATTTCTCAACACAGTGGACATTCATTTAGATTAGACGATAGGATGGGGATCAGAGGTGGTATTCAGCAGGTTAATTAATGCTTTGATATAGATGTTAATACAATTTCCAATCATGCTTCTGTGAAACTTACAGCTTTTTAAATGGTTCTTTAATATGTCTTGAATGATACAAATTTTATAAAGCAGATAGCATTGCCTTGGTATGATTCAGTGGTGGGTTTCAAATTAACAAACCGATTCACTGCATCCGTGCATGAGCAGCTTTCACCGTGTGGCAAAGCTCAACAAAGCAGCCTTTCGGGGCTTGCCCTGCTCCCCTCCTCTCTGCTCTCCGAGACAGTGGCTGCTCCTCTCCATTGCTGTTCTTGCTGGGAGGGCAGACTGCAATTTAGCAGCTGTCAGCCGCCGCTTTGAGTCCTCTAAGTCCCATCCAGAAAGCACTGCAGCACAGAGAAGCAGCAGTCGTGTTGAATGCTGTTTCTCTCAATTGCAGCACTTTCCAGATGGGACTTAGAGCAGTGGTCGCCAACCGGTGGGCTGCGGATCATTGGTGGGCCATGAGAAAATTTTGGTGGGCCCCAGAGAAACCTCCCCCCCAGAGCACCCCCCCCCCCAAAGTAATTAAACCAGGCTGCGCAGAAACACAAGGCTGCGCCACTCCTTACCCAGCAAACTTGCCTGCTAAATTGCTATTTTTCCTTTTTCCGACCATCATCTGTTCTGCTGTGCCGAGAGATTTAGATTAGCTAGGAAGCAGGAAATGGCTGAATTTCTTGCTTTCTAGCTAGTCTTTAGATCTTCGGCTCAGCACAGCCAAACCTCCCTTAGGACTGAAGGTTTACTTGCAAGCAAATTCAGTGCAGACTTACAGCAAGCAAATTTGAGAGACTGAGCTAGTCAATGGCAGATAGATTTATGAATGAATTTGTGATTCTGTGAGCAACTAAAATCTGCCTGCCTGTTTTGCCTGATTTTGGGTAAAAGTAGCTCTTTTTTTAAAATAAAAAATTCAATATTTACATACATGGTGTGTTGTGAGTTAATTTTGTGAGTTTGCTTGCAAGCAAATTTTATGTGACAGACTGAGCTAGCCAATGGCAGATAGATAGATTTCTGAATGAATCTGTGATTCTGTAAGCAACTCATTCTGCCTACCTGCTTTGCCTGATTTTGGGTAAAAGTTGCTCTTTTTCAATAAAAAAATTCAATATTTATATGAATATTTATAATATTTACATACAAGCCATGCCCAGCCAGTCACATGACCACCAAGCCACACCCACAAATTAGGCCATGCCCACAGAACCAGTTAGTGGTCCCTGGGATGTAAAATTATGAGTTTGGTGGTCCCTGAGGTCCAAAAGGTTGGTGTCCCCTGACTTAGAGAACAGTTGCTAAAATGCAGTCTGTTCTCCCAACAAGAGCAGCAGCGGAGAGAAGCGGCCACTGCCCTGGAGAGCACATGGAGCATCTCCGCAAGTGAATCCTTGGTAGCTAGGAATGTAAGAAGCGTCTGCAACATCTCCGCTGCAGTGGTTTCTGGATGGATCTTCTTAAAAGTAAGAACTGTCCGGTTCATTCCCAAATGGCTTCGTCCCTCCCCTCCTGCACCTACACTGCCCCCCACGGCCCTTTGGCCTAGTGCAGCAGGCTGCAGGCTGAATAAATCGCATCGGCCCATGAGGGCATAGTTTGAGGCCAGAGGGTGCAGCAGCATGTGGGCAGAGGCCCAGGGCAAGGCCGGACCTGAGGAAAAGTATGTTCCCTGACCTGGCCACGGTGAATGGCAAGCAGACGGCATGTTTAGCTTTGGTGCACAGAACAGGTGAGGCCCAGAGATTAGCACAAAGTCAAGATATATAGGGCGTGATGGGGTGGGGTGGGGTGGGGCAGGCAGGATCAGCCAGTGGTGCAATTGGTTCTTCTTTGTGCAGTACAGCACTCAATGACCTCCCTTAGTGTCAAACCTGGTGAAGTGAGCTATTTTTTCTTATTTGAGGCACAGCAATCTGCTCTGCCACACAAATCAGCTGAGCTAAAAAAACAAGGGAATTTAGGACAGAAAAGGGGCGAGGGCAGATGGGCGGGGCCAGCCAGAGGTGGTATTTGCCAGATCTCCGAATTACTCAAAATTTCCACTACCGGTACGTCCAAACCAGTCTGAACCAGCTGAACACCACCTCTGATATGAATACTGATAAAAGTTTTATTTATTCATCCATTTTTATTTTAACCCCCTTTGGGTTAAACTTTGGGAGGCAAATAAAAACAAACAATTACATTAAAGCGAATATTAACTAAAATCACATCAAGGCTCAGTAAAAACATAAAACTATTAGAAACTCCCCCCACACAACTAGCATCTCACCATCAATGCCTGGTGGAAAAACCAGATCTTCATAGCCTTGCAAAAGGCCAATGGAGTAAAAGCCACCCATATTTCAAGATGGAGGCTAAATCACACAGCAGGTATTTTAAAGAAAAAGCACATTTTGGGGGACCAGCTAGACAGCATTGTTATCTGGACTACATCATTGATATGAGACTAAATTCCCACCATGTAAAAAAGAAAGTAAAACAATTAACATTGTTCAGATCCATTGCCAAATTGATATAGATGTTTGGTTTTTGCAAAAAATAAACTCAGTAAGTGCCAACATTTTCATACTTTGCACAAAGCAACAATATTGTGGTAAGGGAATAAAATATATTATTAGTTTCCAGGTTTAAAACAAATTAGTAAAATGATATTGTGCCATCTATTCAGGGTACACAGTGGAATGTGTCATTAATTTTTTTGAATTTGATTCAAAACACATCAGACAAAAAATTAGATTTTCTTTTGCACTAAATAGTTTTACCATATTGATATCAGGATATGTTATTAATTCACTGAAAAATCTGTTATTACAAATAAACCTACAGTATAAAACTGGTGAGTCATTTCCATTGGATTTGTTTAAAAGTATATGGGGCTTTTATGTCATACCTTGCTAGAATTGCATGGTAAAGTCCTTGACTTTCAAATTTTAATGAACTATCATAGATATTCTAAATATAGCACAATATTCTAATGATAAAGCCTTCAAACTTCATACAGGTCTGTAAAATTCCTAACATCAGACAATAAGAAACAGGCAAGATCCAGAGCTATAATTTCAGTGCATTGATAACATTTTCGTGAAAATGTATGAAGTCTGTGTTAACATGTTATAAATTGCTTCTGAGTTTTATATTTAGGATTCATAAAACACATGCAATCTCTAAGAATGAACATTAACTTATATTTATAAAGCTTATATTAACTTAAACTTATAAAGAGTTATGCCCTAAGATGCCGTTCTTTTCTTCCACTTTGCCTTTATAATAACTTAGTTATATAATCAGAAATTCTAAAAATATTATGGCAATCACAGTGGACTTTGATGTAATGAGCAAGATGAAATAACATAAATATGAATTCTAGTCCCCCTTTGGGCATAAGAGTTGGCAAGGTAGCCTTTGGCCAGACACTCTTCCATACTTGAATATAGACTAGGACTTGGATTTTCCTGTTCAACTCTTTAATTCCTGTTCAGCTCCTTAATTACTACACCACACTCACTATGTGTAAATGCATATGTATATAAATCTTATGTAATCATTTGGAACTCTTTTTCCTTCAGAGACTTTGGACAAAGAACTCATTTGTGGCAGAGAAGTTTCATCTTGTTTATAACACAACAAAGGAAGGATAACTTGCTAACCATTGGAGCATGGTGGCACAGTGGTTAGAATGCAGTATTGCAACCTAATTCTGCTGACTGCCAGCAATTTGATTCTCACTGGCTCAAGGTTAACTCATCTTTGCATCTTTCTGAAGTTGGTAAAATGAAGACCCAAATAGTTGAGGACAATATGCTGACATTGTAAACTATTTACAGGGCTATAAAGCACTATGATGCAGTATCCAAATCTAAATGCTATTATTTGTAGCAATTCATTGATTATGCATATGTGGCTTGGAAGTGGTTGGCGTAATAAGTATTTTTACAATTTTGTAAAATTACAACATATTTTACAATTTTGTAAAATATTCTTAATATAAGTTTGAAGCCCATTCTACTGAATATATATACTGTATTAATTACCACAATAAAATAAATTAATTAATATACCACAATAAATTAAATATCCCTAGACTAGGATTGGTGAGTCAGGATATTTCTCCATCACTTGCAAGAGTGGCCATTTGTTTTTTCTTTTTGCCTGACTGAATGTAGCTATTCCAACTCCTCTCCCATCCATTTTGTATATTCTGCCTCATTCAATGTCCACAATCCCAGCACCTCAGATGGATTTTTCTGGATGCTAACTCTTTGGTTGAAGAACGAAGATGACTCTTTTGCCGATGTAAACAATCCAGTGGCAAGAAATCCCTTTGGATTTTCTACTCTGGACAGATATTTAATAAAATTCTCAGTATTTTCCTGTTCTGCTATAAAATACAAAGTTACTACAGCAGGAGGTCTCATTCCCTCCTAATCTTCACAGACTTTAAACTATATATGCAGAAGGTCATGACCCAATCACTCTCCAATTGATAGTCAATATATTGTAATGATTATTGTTCTGCAAGGACTAGAGATCCCATTTAGCTAAGTTTCATGTGCTGATTGTAGCCACTCAAATAAATGTCATGTGAATGAATTTGGTGATAACATGCTCTTAGAATTCAATAAAGGTAAACATGCAGTTAAATCAAATATATTTTTAATTAGAGCAGGTAATGTGCTTTTAATGTCATAAACAATTTATTCCTTTATCATAGCAGTAGTTTTATCATGAATGCAGAATGTTTTGTTTTTAGACTTCTTCAGTAGAAACTTTAACTTATGACCATTTGCTCAGCAACCATTTGAAGTTATGACAGTGCTGAAAAAAGTGATTTACCTGCATTTTTTGCACTGTAGGATGCTCCAGAATTTAAGATGCACCTAGCTTTTGGGGAGGAAAACAAGAAAAAAAAATCTGCCCCTGCCTCCCAGTATCCATTGGTATTCATCTGGCTAGCTTTCTTGCAGTAAATAACAAACAGCCTAAACACCCTCAGTACGTTATCACAGCCTGATTCAGCATCAGCAGGTGATTGGCAGTTGGATCAGCCTCCCAGAATACCACCAATCAGCTGTTCCAGGTGGTGGGAATCACTGCCATTTGCCACTGATCGTCACTGCCGCCTATTGCCTATATGATCAGTGGCGGCAAATGGCAAAGTGGTAATCCCCACCACCTGGAACAGCTGCTGCTGCATCACCCCCCCCCCCCGCAATATTCACTCCATAAGACACAAAGACATTTCCACCCACTTTTTTTTTGGGGGGGGGGGAAGTGCATCTTATAGAGCAAAAATATGGTACAACCAGTCCTCATACTTATGAGACGGACACAGAGCTGGCAGTCACATGATCATGATTTGGGCACTTGGCAGCCAACATGTATTTACAACTGTTGCAATATTCCAAGCTCATGCAATCACCATTTGCGAGTTTCCCATTCAGATTCCAACAAGCAAAGTTGTTGAGGGAAGCTCAATTTGCTTAACAACCATGGCAAAAAAGATTGTAAAGTTGGTTGCGGTCATGTCATGACTTAGTTAACTGCATCATGGTGGAAATTCTGGTCACAATTGTTGTGTTAAGTCCACCACAACCTGTGCTTTCAGATATACTTGGAAACATGTATAGTTTCTAAAATTAAATATTCAGTTCCCAATTGAAGCCATATAGCTGTGTCACTTAATTTTGCTACAGCTTTTCAATGCTTATTTGGTAAATACAATAATCTACAATCTCATACCTAGGAATTTTTTTTCTACTTAGCATTGGAAGGGCAGAGAAAGAAATCAGTATAGTATTTGCTCAGTTTTAAGAATAAATATAGGGACCAACCGTAACCAGTTTTGAAACTGTTTAAACCTAAACATTAACTGAAAGCAGAAATGTGTTGATATATATACTTTTCTCAAAGCTTGTTATAATTTGAGACATTCTCCCCCCAAAAAATCCATGTTGTTGAAGTTAAGTGTAAAAATGAATATTTAGACATTCTTTTATTAGATACAAATTACTTTTGTATCTAATGCTATCCTATAACTAAAACACTATGCAGCATGGGCCCTGAATTGCCATTATTTAATATGGTTGTTTTCAGGTAAGTAGCAAAAGATTACAATCTCAGAGTTCATCTGATTCAGCTAAGGATATCTGTGTATATAAGCAAGTCTGGAAATATGAATATAAATTTTCATTGCCTAAGAATATCTGACTGCGTTTTTTTCTCTAAGATAGAATATTTATTACAAAATGTAACTCTTGTCCACATGAGCCTCAAGGAACCAGACACAATCTATTTCAAAAATGCAACTAGAGCAGAGCCAGGAAGTTTGTTTGACTAATTTTTTTCAACTCTGGTCACAACCAATTCACAATTTTTGGTGGGGGTGCAGGGAGGAAAACATTTTCATACAATAAGAATTTGAAATTGAATTTCAACTACTAGCACTGAGTCAAATAGCATTTTAGCCAACAGTGAAATTAAGAAGTTTTTCTTACTTCCTAGGGGAGGGGGGACACAATTTTGTTTTAAAATTTGCTTCAAAAGCCTGTAAGTGCAACCGTGCTTTACAGCAATATACACACATATGTAGTATAGTGCCAAAGAATACACACTACTGAATGCAAACAAGAAATTAAAAAAGTACTTTTCCTTTCTTGTTATTTATGTTATAAGTAAAATGATTAATGCAATAAGAAATATATTCTACAGCTAAAAATGAAATAATGTGCAACATAAATATAAAAATTCCAAAGGAAGCTAATTTGAAAGGTTTTCAGTTGTGCTTATATCACCCATTTCTGAAGCCATTCTCTCACTTTGTAAGCACAAATAATTTCCTAGAAATATACTGGGTGCTTTTCTTCTATAGATTGTCACAGTGAAGCACTGTGCTGGCATTAATTTTAGTTGCTTCAAGAAAGCAAACATGAAAAGATTACATAGTCATGTAATGACCAGTATCATCATTAAATTATAATTGAATGCATAATTTTGTTCATGTAAGTCCAGCTGGTTACAATAGCCTTGAACACAAGCCATAATTAGAATACACATTTTCGCCACTTTTCAGTCTTTCCTGTAATACAGCTAACAAAGCACATAATCTGTGAAGGCACTAAAATTATTGTCTCTAAAGCCAAGAACTCTTGTAAAATGTTTTCTCTGTGCACTGAAAGTTCAAATAAAATTTAGCATTATAGATATTTGGAGTTATTCTTAACTCAAGGCTATTTGACAGTTGCTTTTCTACTTAGTAATATGCACATACAACAGTAGTAAATACCAATTCTCATGTTCATGTTTGACCAAAGCCCTTACCAAAAAATGGTAGTCAACGACTATATTATCTAAAGATATCATTTTTTTCTGGCAGATGTAACTAATAATACAGCCAATTTACTATGCTGTATTTTTCCTTGGAGATGGTAAACACCACCTTACAATTCATTAAGAGATATTTGCCACATGAAACTGAGCAATAAATGACCTATTGGGAGCAGCCTTATCATCTTAATATTAATGTGAGAAATAGATCTAAAAATATTTATAATTCAGATTGTGATAAAGTGCCTATTTGTAATCAGTCAACTATTGCACTTATGGGGACTAGGAAACATTTTAAACTCTCCTGCTCCAAGGCAATTAGCATTCAAATTATTGTATTGTTCTTTAATGTTAAGGTCCCAAGCATAAGGTGGCCTTTTGAAAATTCTGGGTACTTTACTTTCTGAATTTCTTATTCCCTGTCACAACAAAGTAATCATCATCCTGTTTTGACTTTACTGTGGAACCCTTCAACCTAATCTGTGTCCCTTTAGTTAGAACAGTTGGAACAGTAGCTTTTCCTTTTAAAATGGGATCCTTAGTGGTTGAATCCAGGTCTTTATCATTCTTCTGTGAGACTTTGACCTGCGCCTGACTTTTGACAGTCTTTTTCCTAATGGTCAATGTTTGAGGAAGACGCATAATAGATAATGGCATACGATCAGAATGTGTTGTTGCATCAGTTGTTACCTGTATTTTCATCCTGATATTTTGAACTGGTCTCTTCTTGGCTGAAGAATTATTACTAACAGATGAAAATGAATTTTTACTCTTTACATCTAGTGTAGATGTCTGCTCAGTTGTTTTATCATTTGTAAGAGAGGAATTAGAACTTTTGGGGTTAAGAGCAGTTTTTTGTTTGGTTTGCTTAGTTTCCAATTTCCCTCTGTGTGAATAAAACTGTGTGGGTAATGTTTGACTACTATTTTGGGAAATTATTTTTGTAGGCATTGTAGAAGATGTTTGAGGGCAAGATGGCTTCGACATATGTAAATTTCTATGAATTGTCTTTGCCGATTTTGCTGAGGTTTTTGAAAGAGGCTTACATTTGGCTACATTTTTGAGCCCAGCTGCATTATCAGGAGAATGATGTTCTTCTCGGCAGCCTACCCTTGTAGCTGTTTCAGGCAACCTAGAAAGTTTATTGTTTGAACAACTTTGAGTAGAATGTTGTACAGTTGGGGAGTTTTGGGAACATGCAGACTTGAAAGATGATGCAGTACATTTCTGAAGAGATGCTGATGGTGTTAAAGCAGTTCTTCCCTGAGCTGATGATGAGCACTTACTTACAGTTTGTCTATATTTTGAAACAGATGTAGGGTTGTGAGAAGGTGGTGCTGGCTTTTTTGAAACAGGTTTTGATGCTTTGGAAAATGGCTGAACATTATTTACAGATGAATCTTTTAATTTGGTCTGGTTTCGTGTCAACTGGTCTGTAGGTAACAAATGCTTTGCTGCTTCTGAAGAAGAAAGAACTGTTGGTTGGGACAACTTACACCCTCCCTGTTTCCTATTACCTACACGAGGGTTTTTCGAAACAGAAACCATAGTAGAGAGCTTTGAACTTTGTTTATGGTATGCATCAATGGCAGATATGGGATTCATGGGTGGAGGCTGTGGGGGTTTAGCAGATGAATCAGAAACTGTATCACCAGATGCACCTTTTTGAAATGACAAAATCTTTTGTTCCAACGTTGCAAACTGAAGCATTCGGCAAGGATCATATTTGAGAAGAAAACCTTGAAGAGTATCCCAGCCTCCACCAACACGTACCATTACATGTTTGCCATGTAACATCTAATAGAAGAGATTAAAAATAGTTTGATTATAACTGATTGCACTTAAGCAATATAGGTGTTGTATGAAATTACTGTGTTTCTCCAACAATACGGCCTCCATCAATAGGAAGACCCACCATGTTTTATTGGCATAAAATCAAATTAAGCCCCTCCCCCAAATTAAGGCCCATCTTAAATATGCGAAATGGAGGGGGAATGGTGGGGTGGGCTTGCCGTTAGGAAGTACTTTTGTTGCATGCTTGGATTGGTGCTGCCTGCGTTGGTGGGGTACTTCATATCGGGAGACCTTCCGCCACTGTTGCTTTCCCTTCTCCCTTGCTACTGCGGTGTAAGAGCAATGCCTCGGCATTTGGCGCAGCCACGTGTGGCCAGTCAGGGCTCCTCCCTGCAATCGGAGCCCTGAGGAGACACTTGGATTCAGGCGCTCCCGTCGCCGCCTTCCCTTTGCTTTCGAAGGTAAAGCAAATTATTTTTAAAATGACACCCTACAACAACAAAGCCTCCCTTGCCCAAGAGGGCAGCCCAACCCCATGTGGGGAGGCAAATCTCCCGGGGCCTCTTCGGTTCCTCCTGCTTGCTGAGAGGTGAGGAAGCCCAGGCGAGATTTGGGAAGGAGGGGCAGGAGTGCCTTGGTGAGAGCTCTGCTGCTGGGAAGGAGGGCCCACCCTGTCAGCTGCACCCTAGGTGGAGCGCGAAGCTGACAGGGGGGCCCTCCTGGTGGCAGAGCTCTCACCAAGGCAGCGAGCGCCTACCCGCCGGACCCTCCGCTCATCCTGCCAGAGCTGTGCGGGCTGAGCAGAGCCGGGAAAGCGAGCTGTGGGTGCGTGCGTGCCTCCACCTGCCCCTCGTTCCCAAATCTCGTCCGGGTGAGCAGCGCTTCGCTTGCTCTGCAAAGCAGGAGGAACCGGCTGCAGCCTCCTCCTCCTCAGCCACAGCGCAGACGTTGACCTTGCAGGGAGGGAGGGAGAGAGAGAGAGAGAGAGAGAGAGAGAGAGAGAGAGAGAGAGAGAGGGAGAGATCCTCTCGGGCGAGTGCCTTCCCCCACAGCCCTCTGCACGAAAGGAGGACCCACCGGCCGGGGTGGGTAGGGAAAACCGAGCTGCAAAGACTCCCTCGGCATACACTCCCAAAGGAGTCGGTCGGAAGCGGCGTGGCTAGGCTTCTGCGGAGGCACTCAGTGCAGGTGCCTCCAAAGGCAGGAAGGATGGGCTGGTGGGCACTAACCTTGGTCGTTCTCCCCGCATCGGGCTAAGGGTGGTGGCTATTTCCGCTGCGAGCGGCTTGGACCCACTGCTGCTGCTCCGCAGCCGCCTGCCTGGCCTTTCTTTGAGGTGGAAGAGCTCGCTGGGCTGAAGGGACCAGCGCGTCAGAGGCGCGCAGTATAGGGAGGTCAGGGAGGAACCGAAGAGGCCCCGGGAGATTCGCCTCCCCACATGGGGTTGGGCTGCCCTCTCGGGCAGGGGAAGCTTTGTTGTAGTAGGGTGTCGTTTTTAAAATAATTCTCTTTACTTTCGAAAGCAAAGGGAAGGCAGCGACGGGAGCGCCTGAAGCCAAGTGTCTCCTCAGGGTTGCAGGGAGGAGCCCTGACTGGCCGCACGTGGCTGTGCCAAATGCCACGGTGTTGTTCTAACGCCGCGGCAGCAAGAGAGAAGGGAAAGCAATGGTGGCAGAAGGTCTCCCGAACATCCAAGCTGTCGCCGCCCACCCACCCGAGGTTGCAAGGGGGGGGGATTAAGTCACCCCCCAAAAGACGGCCTAGCCGTTTTTTCGGGGGTCAAAAAAAAAATAAGGCCTGGCCTTATTATGTGAGAAACACGGTATTAAAATGGCTTTAACATTCACTTTTCTCATTTGCACCAATCCCTAGAAAACAATAAAAGTCTTGTATAAACACAGACCCTAAAAAACAAGTGCAGACCAGGAGATGCAGAGGAGTACAAGCTGCCCAATATTATGGCAGCAAAGAAACAGAATGATTGCCGAATATTCCCAAACATCAGTAACAGGAAGACATTTTCAGATAGGCCATGAACTATGCAGATAATATCACAAAGGTAAGGTAGTGGCAATTAAATTATATTGTCTTCTCTTGAAAAGAATAATTTCCCATCCAATTAAGATTGATACATAAGTGACTGAGCAAAATCACTGAAAACTTATACTTACTCGAATGAACAGTATTTTGTCTCCCAATCTATAGCGCCCTTCAGACAAATACTCAATTGAAAATCTATGAGAGCAGCTACAAGGAGGATCTTCAGCAATATGCTTCACCTATATTGTACAAAGATTTTGTTATCTTAATATAATATATATTAAAAACAGCACTAAATGTGAATTAGTTTTTGGGCTTGCCTCCAAGGTGAAGTTCTGAGCCAGCAGAAACTTTTTTCTCCTGATGAGACAGAGACAGCTGGTTTCACTGTCAAAGCTGGCTCTTTGGCAGCATGCTCCCCGGTTATGAATGGGAGCGCCTAGGAATGACTCAAGATGACTCTTGGGATGACCATGAACATACCTGAGAAGAGGACCTAGAAGGTATCAATGCTATGTGGGAGTGGTCAGAGAGCTAAGTCTCCATTGTTTTTTTTTGTCCACTGTCTGCTTTTTAGGAATGTCTGGATTTTAACTGCACATTTTGTTTTGGTTTTTTATATCTACTTTTAAATGTTAATATACTGTTGAATGCTGATTCAATTTAACTCCCTACTAGATCTTAAAATGGCTTTTTAATGTTGTTTTCATCATTTTATTTGCTGCTGTCAAATTCTGTCTCTTCCGCATGGCTCTCTCCTGTGACAAGTCATGGTCTGACAACAAAATGGTTTCATCTTTTATGCTACATCAGTTTAAAAAGTCATAAACTAGTAGTTAGTGGATCAGATGTATAAAAATATCAACTAATTTTCTTTACTGTAATCTTGACCAACATTATAGCAATAGCACAAACTTATATACCACTTCATAGTGCTTTCTAAGCGGTTTAGAGTCAGCATATTGCCCCTAACAATCTGTGTCCTCATTTTACTAATCTCAGAAAGATGGAAACTGAGTCAACCTTGAGTTGCTCAGAATTGAATTCCTGGAGTGAGCAGTGAGCAGCCTGCAGTACAGCATTCTAAACACTGTGCCACCACAGCTCATTAATAGATAGATTTTTGATTGGAATGAGATTTGCAGACACTTGGGCTAGGTTCACATTTTATACTGAACATGGTTTGCCTGACTATGATTTATAAGATAAATCAAAATTTGCTGTTTTTGTCCAAATGCTATTACAGTTAATAAACACAGTTTACGACTTGGCCTGCATAATATGTTATTCCAAATCAAGCAAACTTGGACATAGCATGATCTATTCATTCAAAATATCAAGAAAGTTCAAGAAAGAACCACTGCGGTTCTTCAGGTTACAGATTCCAGAAATATTTAGATTATAGCTTCATAGGCATAAATATGCATGCTACTTACTGCTTCATGTAATTCTCCATGCTGACAGCACGATTTGTAGGAAACTATAGGGGCTATACTATCAGAGGACATCAGCAAAGTTTCTTCCAGTTCAATTTCCTTCTCTAACTTTACTAATACTGGTGGTTCCACTCCATGTCTATAAAAAGAAAAATGTATAAAATACATTTATAATTTTAGCAAAATTCTAAGACAGTAACCATAGGGTGAGAGTGGTTATTACACTGAGTACTTTTGGGAATAAGGGTTGAACACAGGAATAAAACATCCTATTGTCCTATGGGTTACTGGCTTCTTCAGTAAAACTTGCTCTGTGGAACAATGATAGTAGAAGTCCTTTCATTATCTCACCCAATGGCAAAGGAAAACTTCCTTTTCTACCTGTAGGTGGAAAATGCAAAATATCCTATGACACCTGGACTGCTTTACTAGGGAATATAGGCTTATACCTGAATGGTTGTGTTTTCATAACACTCTTCACTTAAATGAGATTTATCCATTAACCCAATTTTCAGCACTCAAATACAAAAATGTAAAGTAATCAAGCACTAATTAAAATGCACTAGGTTAGTTTGTAGTACCATGTTTTCTTAGGAAAATACCCAATCTCTGCTGCGAAAACTCAAAGAACCTTTGGGGAGACTCACAATGCATTCAAAGCATCTACTTGGAGAAAGGAATGAATACATACCTTGATACAATCCGACCAATTTCCAGTAAGCAAAGGTACACTTGTCTTGGGTCTTTATGCAGCACTGTCAAAAAAAAAATAGTGCAGGTAAGGAAAAGAAATTAATGAAACCTAGATAACTTGCCTACATTCAACGGCATGGATCAAAATTTGCAACATACAACTTGCATGTAAACGTGTAAGTCTATACCAGCAAGCTCTTTTCTAATTACTGCCTGGTGTACTCTTGCTTGGCATCCAGACCTTTCTTTAGCTGTCATTGATTTGGAATCTACTAGTGCATTTATTTATGTATTTATTTAACACATTTATACATAATTCCATCTTTTAAACAACTCTGGGATGCTCTCAATCAATTAAAACAACATATAAAATACTATCAAACTATAAAAGCAAACACATTAAAACATTAAAACAAACCCTAAAAATTAGAAATCAAACTTCTAATATACAATCATTCAGCCTTATTCCAGCTCTTCTGGGAAAGGGCCAGGTATTCAAAGCTTTATGGAAGGCTAGGATAGAGGCCTGCCAAACTTCAGGAGGCAGAATATTCCATAGGGCAGGTGCTGCCATGGAAAAGGCATGTTTCCTAGCTCCCAATATTAAGCCCATGTCACACTGCCCAACGGATGCAAAAAGGACACAACGGACGAGCAAAATGTTCCATCTGTTGTTATCCGCTCTCAAAAGGGGCAAAAATTTGCATAAGCAGAGTGGATAACACGGAAAGGAACGGACGTGGGGAGGACGCAGAGCGGATGTATAGAGGATGCGTAGAGGATGCAGAGCGGATGCGTAGAGGATGCAGAGCGGATGCGTAGAGGATGCAGAGCGGATGCAGAGCGGATGAGCTGCATCCGCTTTCATCCTTTCTCCATCCGTGCTACTAACGCTGCGCGTCCGTTCTGCTTCCTCCCTGCGTCCGTTTACCGCTGGAACGGATTTTAGTTGTGCGGATGCACAGCGGATGCCTAGCAGATATAGCAGATGCGTAATGGATGCAGAACGGATGTCCCCCATATGCCTAGAGGATGCAGAACGGATGCATTGGATACATTTTCCGCTCAAAAGTTTTAGGCAGCCCAAAACTTTCTGAGCGGATGAAACGTCAATAAACGGATGCTGGACGGATAGAGAGGAAGCAAAACGGAGGCAGTGAGTACATCGCATTAACCAACGGATGGCAAGCTTTTTTGTCCGTTTTACATCCTCTTTGCATCCGTTGGTGCAGTGTGACATGGGCTTTAACAGCGACTCAATTATGAGAATCATGGCATGAGGTTTGTGCTGGGATCCTGTTAGCACTCCCTTTGAGATTTACTTGGGCAAATCAATTGCCCCATAAGACTCTAAGGATTTTCCTTTCCTCTGTCCCTGGATAAACTATCTACAAAGTTTAACTCAGTATGCCTCTTCTACTTTTGTCAAAGTGACATGTGTCCTTTTCATATGTCTGTAGCAGAATCTCTCAGCAATGAGAAGGAACAGAATCTTAGACATCTCCTGAAAAAAAAAAAAAAAAACTTCCCATGACATTCTAAACATAAGCCAGCAGGGTTTGTTCAAGACCTTGGAAACAAACCTCTATTAAAGAGGACATCCAATGATAAGGGCCATTTTTTACATTTACAATTTCCTACTGGGGCTGGGGGGAATCCTTAAAGCAGAAACCAATATTGGCATAGTGGAACCAGTTTAATTGCCAAGGCCACCAGCTTACTGTAATTAGCCTGGCCAATGGAAGTTTTCCATGGAGGAAGAGGTAGGCTCTTCAATCCCCCTGCTTGACTGGACTTTCGGAAAGGTGGGTGGGGAACATAAATGCTTAGAATGAAGTTTTTCAATAAAAGGAATCCTTTCCCAAATTGTCACCTTCTGAGGCAGAGCAGAAAAGTGAATCCAAAATGCTGTTCTGACTTTTCCATTTATCTGAAACCCTCTAGGAATTTTCAACTCCCACTTTGAAAAATCCTGCTTTATCCTATGTGATCCCTTCTTTCAAAAATTCTCAGCTTCAAGGAAAAATGCATTCAGGATGTGTAATAGAATGGATGCATATTCATAATTTTCATAGGTATTTAGTGTACATAGCATAGCATTTTAAATGTTTAAAACAGAAGGCAGCATAATCTGGGCAATACAAGCAGAGGAATGCTTGAGACATTCAGTTTGAGTTATAAACTTGGCATTACATGGCATTATAATGGCAGATCAATTACCAGATTTATCTAAGAAATAAACTGCATAAAATATGGAACACTGAGAATCAGGTGTGGGGCTTTTTTTTTTTTTTTCAGAAGAGTTAAGCTTTCTTTTTCTTTCACCAAAAGAGCAGGAACAATGAAGCAAGTTTGGACTACTTTTGAAATCAAAACTATCAATTTCTTTAAAATAAATCTGATTAATCAGAACTTAAATAGACTTGCTCCTTGAATGTTCCGCTCTTGATGACTGTGAGAGAGTTTGGATAACCTGTGTCATATTAATATGGTGCGGCCCCTGTGATGAGGCACATCTTACCCAGTTCAACATTTTCTACAAGTTGCTTATGACAGGTTTACACTGCAAAGGGAACTTAGCCTCTTTCTAAACTTTTAAAGATTGAATGGCACTTTTAACAATGAATGCAGTGAAACTCTTTTGAGACCCATATGCCCCCTTCATGAATATTGTCTAGGCACAAACCCACTCTCTATTTCACCCCTACAAGCTTACAAAAGGGTCCTTGCAGATCTTTGCCAAGAACACACAAAGCATATATTCATGCCACAAAACCAGCTACTGTAATCAGTAACCACTTTTGAAGCATTCTGAATTGTCCCCTTAAAACTGCATTATTATACAGGTTTGGTGAACCTATACTCTATTCCCTTTATAGTAAAAATTAACTGAATGTAGATTAAAATATGGTGCATAGGAGATAGATGAATCTTATCATTCTTGGATGACATTGTGTCTTATAAACACTTTCCCGTTATATTGAAAAACTGTCTGCAAACTGAACATTGCCATGCCTAACAATTTGAATAATATTTTTTAAATTTAAACACACCACATCATGCAAAGCAAATACATAAAGAATACTCTTCAAAAAAAATATACAATACCAAACAATTTAAGCAGTGATTTTATATAGGCCTAGGACTATGTCTATCTATTTTTAAAAGAGACAGTGCTAAAAACCTAATTAACAATACATCTTCAAGCTATTTTTCTTAATGAGCACTACAAGATTTTAGTCCATTTGGAAAAATCTGGTCTGGCAGCTGCTGGTTATAAGATCCAACCTGAAACAACAAGAGATAGGCAGTCCAATCCTTGATGTGGAAACCCAACAACAGATTTTGTTAGGATGAGTTATAAACTGAGAGTAGCAGTTAGCATAGTTAACAGTTTGTACTTTTATATAAACTGTTAACTTCTTTCAAGTTAGAAGGAAGCAATAAGGGTAGAATCCAAGACTTGAAACAAAAGATTATCAACAGATTATTAATTGTTAACATTAAATTCTTCATTCAATGGCATTTAATAAAGCCATTATCACATCAACATATTCCAAAAATATCAGAATAACCTGATACAAATTCATCTCGCAAAAATCAGACAATCCCAACATTTTTTGAAAAAAACAAACCCTCTTAATTCTATTGGAAAGGTGTAATTATAAAACTTGTCAAACTAAAATTTAAAACTCTTATAGTAACTTCTATTATCAGAAAGTTCCCCCCCCAAAAAAGTTGTTTTAATAGTTCAGTTTAAGAAATATTTTGCCCTATTTAGTGTTTGCATTTCTACATGTTTTTAACAGAGTTTACAGCACTTAGCATTATATACTTTATTGTGCTTTACTGTGCACTTTATTGTGCTTTACAGCCCTCTCTAAGTGGTTTGACAGAGTCAGCATCTTGCCCCCAACAATCTGGGTGCTCATTTTACCCACCTCAGAAGGATGGAAGGCTGAGCCAACCTTGAGCCTGGTGGGATTTGAACTACCAAATTGCAGGCAGCCAATATTCAGCAGAAGTGGCCTGAAGTACAGAACTCTAACCACTGCGCCAAACGAAACATATTTTTCCTATACAGAAGGATCTCATTTATACAAACACCTCTTGTCTTTTAAATTTAGAAGTGAATAATAGCCTATACTATTAGTTTAATATAATTCAGATTAGTTTAATATAATTGATATAATTATATTAATTATATTAGTTTAATATAATTCAAGAGATTAGTTTAATATAATTCAACAAAACAATGCAAAAAAGCAACAAAAATTACCTAAGCCTTCAGATTCAAAAAGATAAGTCTCATCCACTCCAATGCACCTACACCAATTCAGAAAGTTCGCTGTGTTATCTCTGGCAAAGAAAGATCCTGATGGAGCATCTTTTTTACAGGGGACTTTTCTCAAAGGAAAGTTCTGGAAAGTAATGTAGAAATTTTAACAGGAAAAAATCCAAAACATTCACAAAAGCTTTTTCTAGAGTAGAACCAGTAAGGAAAGTGGGGTTCCTCCTTCCCCCCCAAAAAGATTACATTTCAAAAGAAATTAATCTCAGCTGTATATAAATAACCAATGGGAAAAATTGTTTAAAATAGTATTGTTGAGGATTCAGCTAAGAGGCAAAAAAGGCCACACACCAAACTGTGGCATTCACCTTTAGCTGTCAGAAAAAAAGTAGATGACCCATTTACTTAGCTGAAAACATGGCTTGAAAGATACTTCAAATATATACTACTGGCAAAAGATACAAGGGCAATAACATGTATCACATGAATATTCATAACAAACCTTCCAGGATATTTATATCCAAAATACTGCTTCAGTATTTTAAAATTAGAACAAATCTGTCAGCAGTTTGAACATATGATTCACATTTTTCTAATGAATTCCAAGTCATGTACAATTTTAATCAGCAGACTTTCATCTTCCAAATTACTTTTCCTTTTTCACAGAACCTAATCTGATGCACAAGTTTCATGTATTCTGCACCATCTCAAGCCACTGTATGTATTATCCAAATAATATTTTGTCTGTTCATAATTCACCGAGTGCATTTTATTTGTGTAACTTTTCCTCCAACTTTTCACCATAGCCATGGTATACATTCAACAATTCTTTCAGCATTCTTTTATGATAGATCACCTGATTCCCCAACTTCAAAAGTCCTAAGTGCCAATATCTGCAGCAGCTGTAGTACTTCATATTTTCAGAACTCCTGCATTACACTTCATGCTTACCAGAAATCTTGTTCAATATATATCATCCTAAACCAGCTGACTGTTATATGTAGATTTCTCATGCTCTGAAGACACAAAATGTGTTAAGTAACATTAAGCTATCCCTGGGGCAAATGTATATGGTTCATTAAAGTGGGAATATGTTCATTTACACAACACACTAATCCAAAGCAATACCAAACTCCTCACTGACTTAGAGCACTGAACCAGATTGGTATGTCCCAGAATTCTAAAAACGTAGGTAAAGGCATTCTAATATTCTTACTTTATTTCCCAGTTAATTCACATAACAAATTGAGATATACATGCTTATTGTAGTATGGGGATTATTGTAGTATGGGATGAATTGCAAGAATTACTATCTGAATGCATTAATTAAACATAGGATAATATTAAAATTAAAGTAGATTTGTTATTGGGGTAAAATATTCAGCACCATACTTTTTTTATGCAAGAACATTATGGCTGCCTCCACACATTTGAAAAAAAAATAATGAACTGTAGGACATAGGATTTTTGTTTAACATTCTTAAACTACACTGCTCAAAAAATAAAGGGAACACTTAAACAACACAATGTAACTCCAAGTCAGTCACACTTCTGTGAAATCAAACTGTCCACTTAGGTAGCAACACTGATTGACAATCAATTTCACATGCTGTTGTGCAAATGGAATAGACAACAGGTGGAAAGCAGAGGCTGTTAGCAAAACATCCCCAATAAAGGAGTGGTTGTGCCACAAACTACTTATCAGTTCCTATGCTTTCTGGCTGATGGTTTGGTCACTTTTGAACGCTGGCGGTGCTTTCACTCTAGTGGTAGCATGAGATGGAGTCTACAACCCATACAAGTGGCTCAGGTAGTGCAGCTCATCCAGGATGGCACATCAATGTGAACTGTGGCAAGATTTGCTGTGTTTGTCAGTATAGTGTCTAGAGCATGGAGGCACTACCAGGAGACAGGCCAGTACATCAGGAGACGTGGAGGAGGCCGTAGGAGGGCAACAACCCAGCATCAGGACTGCTACCTCCGCCTTTGTGCAAGGAGGGACAGGAGGAGCACTGCAGAGCCCTGCAAAATGACCTCCAGCGGGCCACAAATGTGCACGTGGCTGCTCAAACGGTCAGAAATAGACTCCATGAGGGTGGTATGAGGGCCCGACATCCACAGGTGGGGGTTTGTGCTTACAGCCCAAGATTGGCAAATTCGCCACTGGTACCCCGTGCTCTTTACAAATGAAAGCAGGTTCACACTGAGCACATGTGACAGACGTGACAGGGTCTGGAGTTCTGCTGTCTGCAACATCTTCCAGCGTGACCAGTTTGGCAGTGGGTCAGTAATGGTGTGGGGTGGCATTTCTTTAGGGAGCCACACAGCCCTCCATGTGCTCGCCAGAGGTAGCTTGACTGCCATTAGGTACCAAGATGAGATCCTCAGACCCCTTGTGAGACCATACACTGGTGCAGTTGGCCCTGGGTTCCTTCTAATGCAGGACAATGCTAGACTTCATGAGGCTGGAGTGTGTCAGCACTTCCTACAAGACAAAGGCATTGATGCTATGGACTGGCCCGCCCATTCCCCAGACCTGAATCCAATTGAGCACATCTGGGACATCATGTCTCGCTCCATCCATCAACGCCACATTGCACCACAGACTGTCCAGGAGTTGGGGAATGCTTTAGTCCGGGTGTGGGAGGAGATCCCTCAGGAGACCATCCACCACCTCATCAGGAGCATGCCCAGGCATTGTAGGGAGGTCATACAGGAATGTGGAGGTCACACATACTACTGAGCCACATTTTGACTTGTTTTAAGGACATTGATAGTTGGATCAGCCTGTAGTGTTTTTTTTTTCCACTTAAGTGTAACTCCAAATCCAGGCCTCCATGGGTTGCTAAATTTGATTTGCATTGATAATTTTTGTGTGATTTTGTTTTCAGCACATTCAACTATGTAATGAACAAAGTATTTAATGAGAATATTTCATTCATTCAGATCTAGGATGTTTTATTTTTGTGTTCCCTTTATTTTTTTGAGCAGTGTATTTACATTTGTGTAAAAGCAATGTAATATATTCATTTGAGAGGAAGACTAAATTCCTCCCTATTCAGTAATTTATATTTAAAATGTGGAAATAATCTTAGATTTACTAAGATATATTAGTAGAGAATATTTTTGTGAATGTTTCAAACTTACATGCAGGATTGTCTTCCTTTCAGGTAAATACAAGCACATTTAATAGGATAATCTTGCTTCATTAATTTAAAGAAAAGTTAATTGCTATTTTTTTAAAAAATGAACTTACTTTTAAATCATTTGAGTTACTTTTAACTATGCTTTGAATGACTCCAATCAAAATGCATAGCAGTACCCCGTTATCAAGTTCTTCCAATAAATGCTCTGCTTTTAGTTCAATACCTACAGAAAAGCCATGATTTTCATGAGTAAACAAAAGATAAAACTCAAACTGATAACTTAGATATAAACATAACTGTAACCTAAATCAACTGGGAAATGCGGTTTATTTATTATTAAATTTACATGCTGCTCATCTCGCTATTCAAAGCCTCTGTAACACACCAGCTGATAGAAACAGCTTTGTAGCGAGGGGAGTGTGCGTGGGGTGCTCACCTGAGACTGCTTCTACCGGCTAATAGAAGCGGCTAGTGATTCTGCCTTTAGGAAGTTTGTACTGGCCAACAGAAATGGCTTCGTGGTGAGGGCAGTACACGTAGGTGCTCACACTGAGGTCGCTTCTAACAGCCGATTGAAGCGGCTGGTGACTCTGCCTTTGGGGAGCTTCTATCGGCCAATAGAAATGGCTTTGTGGTGAGGGGAGTGGGCAATCGCCCCAAGGCCACTTCTACCAGCTGACAGAAGTGATTGGTGATTCTGCCTTTGGGGAGCTTCTATTGGCCGATGTTTATCAGTGGTAGATTGGGCTATTCTAGCCTAGGCTACCTGCAGGGCGCTCCCTAAAGGCAAGTTTTTTCTCTCCCCTTCCCCATTTCTCTTCACCTCATGTAGTTTTAATGAACGATGTGAGAAATGGCAGGGAAACACATGGATTAAATAGGCCTAAATTTTGGGGGCGGGACTTAATTTCACCTCATGCCTAGAAATCCTGCTGGGCCTTCTTATTGGTAGAGGCCGTATTGTTGGAGAAACACAGTAATTAGGAAAAATATTGAACCTCATACTTGTCAATCTTTCAAAAAGGAGACATACATTTTAAAATTGTTTAGGGTAAAGCAGTATTATGTACTCAACAAATGGCTAGACTTCTATAAAAGGAGAAAAGGTACAATTAGTGGTTGTAATTTCTAACAGCATGAACTCTAAATCTAGCTCTAGCCCATATCTATTTCTGTAGTAATTACAGGGTTCTTCAAACAAACCTAATAAGCCAGATAGCCAGATAGCCAGATCCTCTTGCATAGGAATCAAAGTTGCTTCATGTCGGACAGATATCCATTGGTCATATAGTAAAACATCAGCCAGGCCAGGGCCATGCCTTGGAGTTAGTGGACTGCGTGAACTGATAGGTAAATCATCTCCAAACCACACCTAAGGTACGTATCAACAAGACTGATTACAATTTCAGCACTATGCAACAACTGATCATAGTTTCAATCCATTATCAATATCTGTAAAAATGTAAAGTTCATAACAATGTAATTGTATGTTCTCCAAATGATTCACTATTATTTTGGAGTACTGTAGCTCTATTAGAAGCTGAATTTGGCTTGTACAACCCATCTAGACTTTTTTTACAAAGGAAGCATAAAGTTTCATTCAAGTTGAACATTAAATCTATAGTCAGTTATGTTCTTCAGATACGTATCAGAAAGTAGGAAAATATTTAACAGATATAGATGTAAATATTTCAGTTTGCCTACCTGAACTGTATGTTGCATGATAACTTGATGTTCCCAGGAATGGGGAGGGGAGAAGTGAAAAAGTGTCAAATTGTACTTTGTTTATTTTCCTTCATTTATCTATAACACTGAAAAGACAGATTAACAAAAAGTAAAGCAGTACCGATTATCCAAAATTGGGGTTGTACTTTATTTCCAATATTGAATATAATATTTGTTTCAGCTTTCATGCTCAGTATCTCCATGATCTTTATAACAACAATCCATGTTTTTATACATCAAAAGTGAATTCACGTCTTGGCAAATATGAGTAAAAAAATCAAATGATGCATTACAGTAGAAAAGCTTAATTCATATGTGTAAATATTCCCTCCCATTTTATATTTCCAGAAAAATGACATTGATTTCAACACTTCTTAAAACTGTCTCTGGAATGTTAAATGAACATGAAAACATCCTCCAGTAAAAAAGCATTTTAAAGATCTTTAGCCATTATTTTATTAATATGAGATATTTTAGCTCTTTTTTTTCATAATTCTTGCAAATAACTAACATCCATCTTCGTAATAACTTTCAAATAGTTTAAAAACTTGCTTGGTAATCAACCGATTAATGCCAATATTTGCCCCAAAGTCACTGATCTACAGATTAACTATGGGATTATTACGAAGTGTAAAAATGGCATATGAATAAGAATTGAAATTGAAGGAGTCATAAAACAGTTTCCAGTTTTTCTTATGTGGAATGGTTGCCCTCTTTCACTAGGCACACAGTTTCCAGAGGGATGCAGTGAAAGGAAGAGGCCAGTCAGACAGACAGAGTTGAAGCAACTCTGACAATCAGTGGGGTGACAGGTGTCACAGAAAGATCATATCATATTATCATATCTATTCCTACTCAGTTGCTTGAGTTCCATAAATAAACTGAAGTCAAATTGCATGACCTTTTGCAAATTTGAAATTTAGACAAGGAAAATCTAAGAGTCTGTGCTTTCCATTGAAAATTATCAATTCTATAGATGTAGTTGATTAAAATGTTAGCATCGGAATAATTCTAGGTATATCAGTATGAAATATCATCCAGTGCTTGCTCATTAGTTTCTCATACATTTCAAGCATTTTTTATATTTTTACATTTATCTCAGTTTTTTAAAAATGATAATACAGTTGCCTCAAATGAAGAACATTTCCTTGACTATTGGCAAAGAATAGAAAGAATTCAAACTGCAATTGAAATCTGAATTATTACAAATTTCCATTGAAACACTTAAAGCATGAGACTTCAATCAATTGAATAATTAATACTGTATGGGGAAAAAAATCTGCACTGCTAACAGTTGCATTGCAATGCAAATCCTACTGTATGACATTATTTAGAACAAAAACCACCTTGTAAATTTCATTTTAAAATAATCTTCAAATCACATACAGAAAAAAATTCACTTGCATACCAATATTGATAAAGTGGTAAATTTAAAATTACATCAAAAATCTCAATTTCTAGCCAGCTAGGAACACAGATCCTAAACAAATGCTACCATTTATTACTTGAACACAAGAAACTCACGTCCTCCTGATATTTCTCTCCTTTATTCTACACAAAAAAGGCAGAAAGTAGAACAAGTCTTTACGAACTAATGTATTCAGCTTCCCACAGTGAGTACCAGGGAATAAAGTTCATTTACATAAAAAGCCCTTTGTCTTAATAGGCCAAAGTAAGGGGCTTCATTGACATTTTAGAAGGAAAAAAACATGGTGGCAACAACTACCAAAAATACTGCTCTCATTAAATGATGGAACACTTACACATTTGAACAAGGCCCTTAACAAGCCAACTGCCACAGTAATAAAAAGATTGCCTAATATCAGCTTGAACAAAGGCAAATATTCAAACAAAGAACTATTGAAAGAATGTTCAGCATCTTCATTTTTCAAGAATGCCACACAAAGCCTGCCTATTCTGGAAAAAGACTACACACTTGAAAGAAAATGTCAGAAGATTTTAATATCAGCTCACTTCATAATATTACATCTGTCTTTGGAATCAATTAAAATACAATTATGAAGCTCACAAATTGATGGCTAGAATTTTGCTTCTCACATTACAGATTAACTGAATTTACATACCAAATTAAGCTGTGGACTGACTGATTTTTTTTATGGAATAAACTACAGTGTTTCAGGTCAAAATTCAATAAGCCAAAACAGAAATCTCATTCGTAAGTCTTTGACTTACGAACATAATTAAGCCCAAAATTTATGTTGCTAAGAGAGACCATTGTTAAATGAGTTTTGTCCATTTTACAATCTTTTTTTGCCACAGTTAAGTGAATCACTGCAGTTGTTAAATTAGTACCATGGTCGTACTGAATTTGTTTTACCCATTGGCTTTGCTTGTCAGAAGCAGAGGTGGTGTTCAGCAGGTTCTGAACAGTTCTGAAGAACTGGTAGAAGAAATTTTGAGTAGTTCAGAGAACCGGCAAATACCACCTCTGACTGGCCCTGCCCCCATCTATTCTCTGTCTCCTGAGTCCCAGCTGATCGGTTGGGTCTTCTTTTGTTACCCTGCACAGGAGAATGGAGCTGGAAAGCAGGTTAGTGGGGTGGGGTGGGGTGGGGAGGGAATGGGATTTTGCAGTAACCTTCTCCCAGGAATGGAGATTTTACCATATCCTTTTCCTGCCACGGCTATCAAGCCACGTCCACAGACGTGGTAGTAAAATTTTTGAATCCCACCATTGGTCAGAAGGTTGCAAAAGGTGATCACATAACCTTGGGACACTGCAACCATAATTATGAGTCAGTTGCCAAATGTTTAATGTTGCAGTGCTCATAAATGTGAAAAATTGTCAGAAGTCACTTTTTCAGTTCTTTGAAAATAAACAGTTGTAAGTCAAGGACTACCTTTACAATGTGGCTTTCATTTTCTGGCTGAATGGGACCTTTTCTATGTTTCAGGACTTAACTTGTTTGAATCTATCAAATTGAGGATTGGGAACAAATAAGGAGCGTGTACATGCCTTTTCACCCTGGTTTTCTTTTTTTTCCCCCTTTGGCCTTTAAAAGAGACTTGCAAACAACAGATTTATAGTTCAATAATCACAGGAAATTGTGGTTTAAGAAAACCAGGAAGTCTTCTGTGGGAAAAAATAAGAAGAAAAAAGATATACAAGTATTAAGTTTGTTCCTTGTTCTCTATCTTTCATAAAATGGTCGAATTAGGATTATGATGTTTGAATACAAAATATACTTCAGTTCATACATCATAGACATTATGATTTATAAATAATGGCTTATGACATTACATGAGAAGCAGACTACATGGCTTATTTAACAAATTTTAAAATAAATCATGAATTAAAATACATAACCCCATTCATAATATAATCCTGTGCATATACTTGTGTAGAAATGCTACTGAATTCAATGGGCCAACTATAAAGCAAGTAGGAACAGAGCTGCATGTGATAATTTCAGAGAATAATTCTACGTTGTAATATTCAGCTAAATCTTTTCAATGCTATTTGAATATTACAAGGGATGCATATTAATTTCTTGTACAATTAGAACAGTAGCAATGATCTTTCAGGACCAGAAAATATATTTTTTCTTTAGAGAAGTTCTTGTCTTAACAATTATTTCAACATTAGTTAGAAAAGGGGAGAGGACATTTGGGCATTTAAACCAACAAAATTATTTTTCCAAAGGAAACACTACTTAACCTTGTGGAAGTTGAGGAAAAGCATTTCTTTTAAGGAATACAGAGTTTCAATATTTTGATTGTTCTTGTGAGATATTTTAACACTTTAAAGTTTAGCCTTCAAATTTTAAACTGAAAGGATATTTTAAATTATTTGGGGTTCAGTTTTACAATCAAAGAAAACAACTTCATTCATTTGTACACTGCAACTGTAGTGAGGGATGAGTGCTTCGCCCTCAGGTGAATTATTACAGAAATTATATGCATAACCACACACACACACATATATATGTATATATAATTATGTATGTGATGTTAGTAACACGCCTTATAATTGCATTCCATTTTTAAGGTTAATGTATAAAACCATGATTACTTTACACCAGTATTTTTCAAACTTCATCCATGCTGGCTGGGGAATTCTGGAAATTGAAATTCACAGACTTAAGTTTGCCAATTTTGAAAAACACTGTCTTACATCATTTGAAAATTACTAGAAGACCATATAACGTTGAATTCAGAACTTGCAAACTCCAAAGTCAAGCCAGGGTAAGGAACAAACAACTTGCCACAGGCTGTTATATTGTGTCACATCCTTTCATTGTTTTTGAATTTCAGTAAATTTGAGTATTCATGCCATTGGCAAAATGCGGTAAAGAAGTCAGCATAGCTTCTATTTCAAGTTTTCCCCAACTTGGTTCCCTGTTGGACTATAGGTCCTATTTTTCAAAAATACCTACCGGAATGAGGGCTGAGGGGTTACAGAAAGCCGTTTCCTCCGGGCGAGAAAACTGCTGGTCAAGACTGTGTGTACGTCACTGCAACAGAGAGCAGTGTTCCCCTTTCCTGGATAAATGGCCAGCACTTTTCCATAGCCCTATCCCAAGGAAGCAAGGAAACAGCATTAGCGCCTTGAGGTTTAAGGAAATGCAACCGCTTCTACGGCACAGAGAACTTAAAAGGCTCTACTGAGCCATAAACAACCAACCATGCTTCAGCCGAGTAGGTTGTGATCTGTCCCAAGTCTGCTTCGGGGACCTAACTGCGTTTCAACCAGGAGAAATCGCACCTCAATCAAACAATCTGCTATCTAGCGGGAAAACTTGGAGATACTTACGGGAAAGCCCAGAGTCAGAACCCCCCACACATCCTCTGCCGGGGGGGTGGGGGGGCACACGTGAGATTGCGGCAGCAGCAGGGAATCCTCTCGAGCTCCGGCGTTCCCTGATTCATTCGGCCGCGTCCGCCCGCAACAGTTCGAAAGGCCCAATCAGCTGACGCGAGGCGGGGCCCAGGCCGCCGAGGCGGCGGCTGAGGCGAGAAAGGGGAGCGAGTTTTCGGGATGGGTGGGTGGCGATGCTTGTCCTCGGGCAGGATTCAAACGGAAGGGATGCAGCGGTCGTGTGTGTTTGGGGGGGATCCTGCTGCCGTGAGTGTCAGGTGACAGTCCCCACGGATTATTGTGTGGGCCGAGTGTTGATGTCTCCTCAAGCTGAAGGAGAAGGCAGGGGATGTGCGGCAATTGGGGCAGCGCTTGCTAAGGCTTTGCCTCTCTCTGCTACAACCTGCTTTGGAGTCAGGCCGCGGTTGTTAGGATTTAACTCTCTTCTGTATGCTTCGGGGGAAAACATTAGAGTTTCAACACCTAGCAGCCTAACTAGAAAAGTCGGAGGCGGAGAAATAGATTAGGGGCACAATTAAAGGTTCCTGCTTTTTCGGTATAAAATATGTCTACACACATTTTTGGCTGTGCTTGCCACAGAATAAACTGTAAGCCTTGGTTAACAAATGCACTGGATAGGTCAGCTTGGAATACAGTACAGGTAGTCCTCCACTTAACTATGAATTGAGGCCAAAATTTTTGTTAAGTGAGATATTTCTTAAGTGAGTTTTACTCCATTTTACGACCTTCCTTGCTAAAGTTGTTCGGTGAATCACTGCAGTTGATAAGTTAGTAACTGGTTATTAAGTGAATCTGGCTTTTTCATTGACTTTGCTTGTCAGAAGGTCATAAAAGGAGATCACATGACCCTGGGAGAAACAGCAATGGTCATAAGTGTCTATGGGGATTCTCATCAGATCATGGTTGTTCCAAAGGTCCTGTTTTCAAGAGGCAACTGGATGTTCTTGTTTTTCTTTGAAGACATTTTGCTTTTCATCCAAGAAGAGCTGAAGAAGCATCTTGGATGAGAAGCAAAATGTGTTCAAGAAAACCAAGAAAATCCAGTTGCCTCTTTGGGACAATACTCATAAATATGAACCAGTTGCCAAACATCTGAATTTTGATCACGCGATAATGGGGATGCTTCAAAGCATCATATGTCACTTTTTCAGTGCTGTTGTAATTTTGAACATTCACTGTTGTAAGCTGAGGACTACCTTTATTGTATGCTGTATCATGTATTGCCTAAATCAGGAGAGTGAAACTCAATTTTATTGAGGCTGCATCAGCATTGTGTTTGACCTCAAGGGGGGATGTGGCCGGGGGCATGGCCAGGCAATGTCACTCATCAAGGCTTTGTTGTCAGTCATGATGGCCTTTCCAGGCTCCGTTTTTGGCTGCAACATCCTTCTGCAGCCCTCTGCCAGCGAAAATGGAGCTTGAAAAAGCCCTCCCGAGTTATGTTTTTACTGGCAGAGGTACTGCAGGCCGGTCCTTTGCTGTTTTAAGGGTGGGCCCGCGGGCCAGATCTAAGCACCCTGTGGGCCAAATCGTAACTTTGACACCCCTGGCCTAGATCATTCTGTTAGTGTTATCCTTTTGGCTTAACTTGATTGTGGACTCAAGTGTTGTGCTTTATTAACAATAGTTCATACTGTAGTTTAGTGTTTTATATAGACAGGTGCAGCCTAGAATTCACTATCCTATTCTACATGGAGATGACTTTTGGACTTCTTTCTTCAGAAAGAGAGAATAAGTGGTTATTTTATATAGGTTTAGTTTTTCATTTAATTTTTATATTGTCTGTTGTTTTTGTTTTAAATTAGAATAAGGGGGTTACTTTATTGTAAATTTATACTGAAAAAAGTCATAACTAATTTTTATATTTTTTTTCTTTTCTCTTGTGACTTTTTAAACTTCCCCCCGATCGCCTCAGTGTTTCTTTTAATTTTTTTTATTTGTATTTTATCTTTTTAAAAAACGAAGTTGCTTTAAAAAAAACTTTATGGTGCAAACCAAACAATTCCTTGCTCTCTGCTGTGGTAAAGCTAACCCACAACAGGATTTAATTTAACATATAGAGGGGAAAAGCCATTGTGGTGTCTCAGCCCTCATCTGTAAGTCTGTAAATCTGCCCAGTTGTGAGTTAGTTAAAAAACATAGTTAAGCAAGCAACAGTGTAGTGTGGCATATTGACTAGAGTGGCCACTGTTATGAACCAGAAAAAAATATTTTCGTGTAGGAGTGGTCAGCACTGATGCTAACCATCCTGAGTACATGCATTGTGTTATGTAGTTGTAGAGTTACTTTATCCAGGAGAAAAACAAGTTTATTTTACCCAGGCAAATAGGGGAGGAAAAGATTAGTGATAAAGAGAATCATGTAAAATAATTAGGAAATCTAAATTCCTTACTGATGAACAGTATGGATGTCCTTAAAATTTGCCAGTACTTGGGAAAGAGTGTTTGCTTGGAGATTTAACCGTTTTTCCAATATTTCCAGTTTTTCTTTTCTTTCCCTGTCAAATTTTCTTTCCTCCCCTTTTCTCTATCTCATTTCCCTCTTTTTTGTTATTCTCCATGCATTTATTTAATCCCCTTAATTCATATCCATTCTATTTCTTTGCTCCTTTGAAACTGGGGAAGGTAATGTATGGTTCTGTGTAGAGTAATGGTTAATTTCTGTGGATGGAGTCCATTAAGTTTAGAAATGAAATTCCTTTTAAGAAATTTATTTGAGTCAATGAGATTAATTCAATTAAACTCTCCTGCTTTGGATTTTGGCTTGTGAAAGATACACACATGTATGTATGCACACACATATGAATATATAAAGTCCATGTCACACTGCACCAACGGATGCAAAGAGGATGTAAAATGGACAAAAAAGCTTGCCATCTGTTGGAAAACGCGATGCATCCGTTGTGTACTCACTGCGTACGTCTTCCATATGCTCTATCCGTCAAACATCCGTCTACTGCTATTTCATCCACTCAGAAAGTTTTGAGCTGCACAAAACTTTTTGAGCGGATGAACTTTCCGCCGCGTACGATCTACATCCGCGACACATATGGGCAACAAACATTCTACGTCCGTTGTCATCCGTTACACGTCCGATGTATCCTCTCGGCATCCTCTGGGCATCCGCGCAACTCACATTCGCTCCAGCGGAAAGCGGAAAGAGGGAGGAAGTGAAAGGTACACGGAACATCCACACAGCGTTAGTAGCACGGACATAGAAAGGATGAAAGTGGATGCAGCTCGGATATAAAGCATTAAACGGACAAAACATTCGTATATGGGATGTATCTCGGATATTTAGGATGTCTGGAGGATGTCTAGAGGATGCGGAAGGACACCTAGTGGAAAGCCGACATTTCCTATAAAAAGGGGGAGGAAATTACCTGGATCTCACTATCAGTCCAGCAGCCATGGTGTGCAGACCTCTTCAGCCTTGCCCTTGCTCTTCCACATCTTCCATTGATCTCCACCATGGATCATCGCACACTCCTTTTGGTAGCCGCCATCATTCAACACCAGAACCAAGCCCTCTTCAGACCGTTTCACCTTTTCTACGCAAGGAGAAGGAGATGTTCAAGAGCTGTCTGGGTCTGAAGATGGATCGGGAGAAGAGTGGAGTTTGAACTCTTTGACAAGCTGATGGTGGAGCTGAGGAATGAAGACCCTCGTGCATTCCAGCACTTCATGAGAATGCCACCAGCCATGTTTGACGAAGTTGTGGAGCGTCTGAGACCCAGGTTGACCAAGCCAAGTACCAACTTCCATCCCAGACTGGACCCTGGACTGAAGGTGGCACTGACTCTGCGCCACCTGGCCTCTGGAACCACATACAGAAACATGCAGTATGCCTGGAGGGTGCCACACAACACCATCAGCATTGTGGTCAGAGAAGTGGTGCAGGCCATCATCGAAGAATACGTGGAGGAGCTCCTCCAGTGCCCCATCACTGAAGAAGGCTGGAGGAAAGTTGCAGAGCAGTGGTATCTGAGGTGGAACTTTCCCCACACCATTGGAGCCATAGATGGGAAGCACGTGGCCTGCAAAGCTCTACCCAACTCAGGGTCCTCTTATCACAACTACAAGGGCTTCTTCAGTATCATCCTCTTTGCCATGGTTGATGCTGACTACAAATTCATGTACATCGATGCTTCAGGCAACGGGTCAGCTTCAGATAGCCAGGTATACAACGCCAGTGACCTCAAGGGTGGGCTGGAACGCAACCTCATCATGGGTTTCCCAGATTCAGACCCCCTACCCAACGACACACAAGATGTGCCCTACTTCATTGTGGGTGATGACGCCTTCTCCCTCAGAACCTACCTCATGAAGCCCTACACTTCCAGATACCTCACCCGTGAAGAAAGGATCTTCAACTACAGGCTGTCCAGGGCAAGACGTGTGGTGGAGAATGCCTTTGGCATCCTGGCCAACAGGTTCCAGGTACTTCTTACCACCATGCAGCATAACCCAGGGACCGTGAGGAACATCGTGGAAGCTTGCTGCATCCTGCACAATCTCGTGCACCCGCTACCCAGTGTTGCAGAACAGGCTTGTGGACCGCCAACAAGGCAATGGGGACATGGAGCCTGGTGAATGGAGGCAAGGACAAAATCTGATAGACACTGTGGATGTGCAAGGCCCCAACATAGCTTCATGTGAAGGGAAGAAGCAGCGCAACCTCCTGAAACACTGG
Organism: Laticauda colubrina; assembly: GCA_015471245.1. Lineage (NCBI taxonomy): Eukaryota > Metazoa > Chordata > Lepidosauria > Squamata > Elapidae > Laticauda > Laticauda colubrina. The sequence goes on along the minus strand of BLBF01000022.1, from coordinate 39,860,489 downwards.
TGCAACTCCCCAGCTGGAGCAGTGGAGAGGCAAGACAGGATGGTAGATGCTTAATGGATGCTTCCTTCAGCCTGTCTCATCACACTGATGACATTGTGCCATGTATGTTGAGTGGCCTTACAATTGATAGGGCATTAATAAAGAGTTCTGTTTATGTTGAAATGTGTTGATAATAAAGGCCCATATGTGTGGCAGCTGGGAGGGTGGACCATACAGTCCCACTATGCTTGCACTGGAGGTTTATCTATCCCACAGCTATCCTTACCCATCTCATAGCTATCCATCCCACAGCTATCCTTACCTATCCCACAAGCATGCAAAGGCTTAACCCTTTTTTCAAAGTTTTCCCCAACACTTTATTAAGAAAAAAAATGAACCAAGTGTGTGAAGCAAAGATAACCTTTATTAATAACAAACTGTATGACTTTATTAAAAAGGAAAATGACCCAAGTAAAGTGTCTTAAGCAAAGATAAAGTGAACAGGTAACAACTCAGTCTCTGGCACTCTTCTCAGTCACTCTGAGGCGTGCCCATGGTCTCAGATGTAAAGGGGCCAGGGACTGTGGAGGTAGCTGTTGCTGGAGTGCTGGTCTGAGGCGCCATTGGGGTGCCTGGCCCCGAGAGTACAACAGGAGATGGTGTGTGCAGGAAGCTCTCAGAGAGCTGACTCAGTCCCGTGAGGTTGAGAGGCCCTTCCTCAAGTACCTGGGATGTGAGGCCCAAGACTGATGACAGATGTTCTGAGGAAGGGCTTGGCTGTGGGGTGGAGGAAGGAGGAGTGTAGTGGGGCTGTCTGGTCTGCAGCTGGGTCAGGTGAGGCGTCTGTGGCGTCCGAGGAACCTGGGTGTGGACTGGGAAGAGCTACCTCTGCTGTGGGAAGTCCTGGTAGTGGTAGGCTTGGTAGGCGAGGGGCTGCTGAAATCCGTGGAAGGGCTGTGACATTGGCTGGGGTGGAGGAGCAGACCTGGAGTGGGTAGGAGCAGGTTCAGCTGTGATCCTCTCCTTCATCACCTGGTACTGGGCCTCGGGCATGTCCATGAGGGTCTGGCTCACGTACGTGATGAAGGGGTTGCGGTTGGAGGATGATATGTCGAAGTGGACCAGCTGGGAGAGGAGATCTGTGCTGGCTTTGATTGTGTCCCTGATCTCCAAGAGGACAGTGTGGCTTTATCCCTCCAGTTTGCCTCTCTGCCTGCTTTCTGTGGAGGTAGAGCTGGGGGTGGGCTTGGTCTCTGGTGGCTGCTTCTTCTTGCTCCATCTGAGACGGGATCCTCCACGTCCTCTGGCATGGGGAGTGCAGCTGTGTGTGGGGGTCTCTGTCGTGGGGCCCTCCAAAGACACCTGCCTTGACACTGTAGCTGTCTCCTGGCTGGAAGAGGAATGGCTCTCTGTGGGCTGTCTGAGGGAGAGGGTTGACAGAGGGGATGCTCCTCGGTGGCGGATCTCACCCTCCAGGAAGCTGCACCTGGCCATGACATAGGTCTCCCGGTCAGTGAGCTTGACAGCGGCCTGCCCGGATTTCTTCAGGTGCAGCTTGCCATACCAGATGTGCATGTGCTTCCACCACCCAAGGAGTACATCTGAAGTGCAGCCCAGGCTCTCCACCTTCTCTCTTCACGCTGCCTGCTTCCGCTTGGTGTCGCGATTGAGCCTGTGGCCCTTCCTCCACAGGTACTCATTCTCCCTCAGCCATTCCAGCACCTCCTCGTCATGGTCTTCGGAAATTGAATACTGTTTCCTCTCCCCCTTCTCCTTGCCTTGCCTCTTCCTCCCTCTGGCAGGGGCTTCGGGGCCTTCAGCAGCAGGGCTTTGAGGGCCTTGGGGCTGGTCCACCACAGCAGCAGCAGCAGGAGAAGCACCAGCATCACCAGCAGGAGAAGCAGCAGCAGCAGGAGAAGCACCACCACCAGCAGCAGGAGAAGCACCAGCAGCAGCAGGAGAAGCACCAGCAGCTCCAGCAGGAGAAGCACCAGCAACACCAGGAGCACCACCACCAGCAGCAGCAGCAGCTTCAGAGTCAGTGCCAGGGGGTGGGATGGTGGTTCTGTCCTTCTTGCCAGGGCTGGCAGGAGTAGGCACAGGCTTCCTCTTCTTCCCCATGGTGTTCTCTCAAGACGTCTCTGGCAGCAGGTCTTTCCTCTAAATGGTGACTGCTTGCGAGCTGCCTCCTTTTATATCCGCGGAGCTTACGCAATTCATCCTCCCCGCATGCGCAGTGAATGCTTTGTATCCGCTAGGTGTCCGCTTTGAATCCTATAGACGTCCGTGATGCATCCGCGTCATCCACTATGCATCCTCAACGCACCCGCTCCTTCCGCTACGTGTCCGCTTCGCTGTTCTCCCCTGGAAGCCCTGCAGATGTGTCATCCGCTTCCATCTCCTAGGCTTCCTACGAACATCCGCTTTACATCCCCGCTACATCCTCCCCACGTCCGTTCCTTTCCGTTGTTGTCCGCTCTGTTTATGCAAATTTGGGGCACTTTTGAGAGCGGATAACAACGGATGGAAAATTTGCTCATCCACTGTGTCCTTTTTACATACGTTTTGCATCCGTCGGCCAGTGTGACCTAGCCTTAAGTGAGTCACAAGGCATATAGTTATGAATGGGAGACTGGCTTCACTTAAAATGGGTAGACTTAGATTAACAAGGCACTGTTTGGGTTGTCTGTGTTTATATTTTTCTACATATTCATTTTGGGATCAGGTTAAATATGATGTTTTCATAAATAGTATTATTGGTTTGGGTTAGTTGGGCTGCAAAACTGGAGCTTTCTTCATCTCTTTGCTGGTGTTTGTCCAGATTTGCATAGCCCAGAAATGGCAGTGCTAGTTTAGGATTTATTTTTTAAGCCATGTTTAATAACCCATAATTGGCACAGTATAGCACAGGTTAGCACAATAACTTAACCAGATAAATTGATTCTGTATTTTTTATGGAATGGTGGGTAGGTCTGAGTCTCTTCTTCAGATGATTCTTATTATTTGATTTTTATCCCACATATAAAAATAATAAACACAGTATGAACACTTTCTCCTTCGGTTTTCTCCAATAAGATAGCCTGAAAGTAAGCTGGACCAAAAGATGGTTTGTGGCCTAAAGTCAACCTGGGAATTTCTACAGGAGAGGTAGAATTGATAAGTCACTTCAATTCAAGTCACTCATAATTTTTTTTAACAAAAACTCCTGTAGTCTTTTCATTTTTTTCTTTTTCTTCTGCCTAAAAATAACATATTTAAATAATTAAACAATTGGCATAATATGATACTCCCTTTGATGGGCAACTAGATCTATATTCTCTTTAAGGTTATTTTTATATTCAAAGAAAAGCTGTCCTTTGCCAGTCAATGAACTGCCTTCCACAGTTACTCTTCTCTGGGGAAAATAGGAAATTTTGATTCTTTCAAATTATGCTCTGCCCAGTGCTCAGTAAGTCTTTGAGCCAATTCCCAGTTTGCAGACCTGAATCAATCTGTCTCTGAATGTGAAACTGTTGTGGCCTGTCGGCCGCTCCATCCAACAGCCAAATCAGAGGAGTCGGAGGAGGAGTGGGAGTCAGGGTCAGCATCAGGGCAAGAGGTAATGGCAGAGAGAGAGAGAGAGGGAGAGGGCGGCTGGGCTTTCTGTCAGCCCTCTGATGGAGAGTCAATAACCCCCAGGTCTGGAGGTGGTTGATGAAGAAGAGAAACAGCTGGGTCCAGTGCCTGATGCATGGCTGCACAGAAGGCAGAGAAAGGGAGGATAGTGGAAAGCCGTGGGCCGATCCTGGGGAAGAAAGAGCCACTGCTGCTAATGAGGTCCCACCCTAGCTGGGGGTGGAGATGAATAGGTGTGGCAGACAACTATTCATCTTCCGGCTGGACAGACTTGTTAGCTTGCAAAAGAAACTTTTTGTCAGGGCGACCGGCATTCCTAATAAAGACATCTTTTGAATTCATGTCAGAAGGTTTATCATGTTTGGGGAACTGGGTCAGAACCAAGGGTGGGATACTACTGGTTTGACCTGGCTTGGCCTAGAACTGGTAGCTGTGAAGAGCAGCTGACATCGAACTGGTTCAGTGTTTGGTCCACCCACCTTCCCGGGCTCTAGGCTGTCCTTTATTCCCTGCTTTTCCCTCTGTTAGGAATGTAAGTCACCTAACAGTTGGGTTGGAAAATATATATACCAGGATAGACATTTTAATACTGTCTTTTTAAGGGAATGCTAAAATTGTGGTTGTGGGTGTGGTTCCTCAAACAGCCATAAGATGGAGCCAGAAACCTGGGTTGTTCTTTTGTTGCTGAGAGTGTTGCGGTTCCTACATTTTCCCCTATTGACTGATCATAGGTCCTCTTGGGTTTGATGTAAGTCTGTTACTGAACTGTTTATGATACTGGATTTTGTTATTGGACTGAAAACTGACTGCTTTAACTGTGAATGACTTGGACTGTGGATTTTGCTTAACCGTTTACTGGAAGTAAAAATCTATATTTTACTATACAGTGTAGCTGTGTACTGTTTGTGTGTTATTCTTCACCACTCTCACTACGTCTCCCTGTGTGCGCTCATTCTCCTAATGGGGAATTACCTCAACACCCTCCTCAGCTGCTTTGTGCAGCACAGCTGAGGTTGAAAAAGCAAGAAACAAGAGGATAGTTTTCCCATGAGATGATGATATTTGGTAAGGAAGGAGGGAACCCACAAGTTTGTCTTTAATACATCTTGTAAATAAGGACAGCAGTATTTGCCCACATTGTATCTACAGCAGGCTAGATAGTGAGTTCATGCAGGTATAGTTTCCAATAGTTTATGACTGATAGATAGCACTTCAGCTTGGCTATGAGAAATAAATATCAACTTATCAACTTATAAGTAGTAATGAACAAAGATATAAATAAAAAGAAATTGTAATATACTACTTTAATTTCAAAAGAAATAACAGGAACTTGCTTCAGGCAAATAGAAATTCACTTGTTTCAAGGAACTTAAGAACCATGGCAGATATTCTATGTAAACAGACACAAATGTAAACTTCAATGAAAATGATTTACTATCAATTGTTTTAAGTGCTTTAAGAAAATATTTACAATACAAAAACTCTGAATGAACACACTGATGTTATGGATTCAAGTTTGCTGTCCCAGTTAACTTAGTTTATGATCCAGTTAAAAAACAGGGCTATCACTGCACATCCCATATTTCACAAAGAAGAGGTGTGAATTTGTGATTGTTAACTCTCCATGACATCAACATATCTGCATGATGGTGGTTAAAAGTCCGTAATTCTGTAAGGCGACCAAGGAGACAAGCAAAATGTTGAGGGGTTTCCGTGTGATGAAGCTTGCAGAATGTTTGAAGAACTTCGAGCAGAGGCTCTTGAAGCCGTTCAACAGAGTCTCTGTCCTTTATGTATTGCCGATCTGGTTTTAATTTTCAAAGAAGAAGAGGAACAATAATAAGCATTATTTAATATATGTAAATTATCAAGACCAAAGTGTTCCAATTTTAAATGAAATAAAAGATATCTCTGTTCATAAGCTATTTTGTTCCCATAAATTTATTTTATGCAGAATTGTGTGTCTAAATACTTGCAGTGTTAATGAGATTGGTTTTACTTATTAACTTGCTTGATACTGCAGATTGTTATAGAGAAGGTTGCACACAAGGAAAAGGTTAAAGTATGCAAAATGAGTATGGCCAGGCAGCTATTTAGACAAACAAAATTCTGGGATACATCACTAGAGGGGTCACCAGCAGGAAAAGGGAGGTCCTAATGCAGGGCTTTAGTTGGACCCCATTTGGAATACTGTGTCCAGTTCTGGAGACCTCACTTAAAAAAAGATATTGATAAGATTGAGCAAGTTCAGAGATGGGCAGTAAAAATTGTGCAAAGTCTGAGGAACAAAACATATCGAGAGATTGAAGGAATTGAGTATGTACAGCCTCAAGGACAGAAGAGAAAATGGGGACATTATTGAAACTTTTAATTATATAAAAAGTGTGAATAAAGTTCTAGAAGACAGTATTTTCAATATTAAGAAAAAATCAAGAACATGGGGGCGTTATCTCAAACTGACAGGAGGGAAGCTCAAAAGTAATGTGAGAAAGTATTACTTTGTAGAAAGAGTTGCGGAAGCTTGGAAATAACTTCCAGTGGAATACTGGCTATATCTTCAGTAACTAGATCTAAACATACTTGTGATAAACACCTGCATCATCTGACAAAAAAAATATTAAGTAAGAAAACAAAACTTCCCTCAAAGCCCAGAGTTAATGGGCCACTGGGTCTTTTTCTGCCATCAGTTTTATACATTTCTATATTTCTAAATACATGCTAGTTCCCAAGCATCTGAATTTTCATCACATGACCATGGGGATGCTGCAGCAGTAATAAATGGTCATAAGTCACTTTTTTCAGTGCCGGTTTTCAATGGTCACTAAATTAATGGTTCTAAGTCAAGGACTGCCTCCAACACAAATACCACTAAACTCATACATTTCTCCTAGCTAGGTCCCTATCATTTTATGCTGCTAGGGATCAGAACTATTGCATCATAACAGCTACAATATTAAATTTGTACTCACTTTTACAAATATATGTGTTTGAAATATTTGACCATAATTGTACTCCAGGGAAAAATAAATGCTTAGATACCTCCCTAGTATGGAGGCAAACTCCAACACCCTGGAGGATGTTGTCTAATGTAACATGTATGTCTTGTCTTTTGAATGTAAAAGAAGGTAATTTGAAACATTTAATGCAGAAATGCCTATGATTAAACAATTGTATGTGAACCAGTGATGGTATTCAATTTTTTATCTGTGGGGTTGGTGGGCATGGCATGGCTTGGTGGACGTGGATTGGTGAGCATGGCAGGAGAAGGATACTGCAAAATCCCCATACTCTCCTCACCCCACTAACCTGCTTTCCAGCTCCGTTTTCCTATGCAGGGCAACAAAAGAAGACCCAGCCAATCAGCTGGGATTCAGGAGGCAGAGAATACATGGGGGCGGGGCCAGTCGGGGGGGGGGTATTCTGAACTACTCAAAATTTCTACTACCGGTTCTCTGAACTACTCAAAATTTCCGCTACCGGTTCTCTGAACTACTCAAAATTTCCGCTACCGGTTCTCTGAACTACTCAAAATTTCCGCTACCGGTTCTCTGAACTACTCAAAATTTCCGCTACTGGTTCTCCAGAACTGGTCAGAACCTTCTGGATACCACCCCTGATGTGAACATCTGTAATCCTACCCAGGCTAGAATTTTACAGGTTCCTTTCCAATGCATTCCTTCTAGTGGAATGCTAGAAGGAAATCTCATTCACAAAAGTATACATTTGGACCACATTTGGAATGAGAAGAGAAGCTGGTGAAAGGCTGAATTTAAAAATGGGTCAGATCCGGTCAGGGTTGGATCGGGAGGGGGTTTCAAAGTGCATCCCTGAGAGAGGCCCTTGAGCAGCAGCTTGGAATACTGCTGAGTACTCCATTCTAAGTCATCTCCATTGCATGAACAAAAGAGTCTCCTGAAGAGCGATTGGGCTCTATTTCCCATGCCCATACATGCGCACGTGGAGTGTGGCAAGGTGCATCCATAGGCAACAGATATGCACTCACTCTAGAAATATTTGCCCAACTTTAATATTTAATAGCAGTTACTATTTTTATAAAAGAAATTAGAATTCCCTTTTTCATGCCTCTTTCCTTTTTTCTTCAAATTTGATAGCATAATTCAGTGTTGATAGTCTAGAACAGGATTTTTCAATCCAAAACAGGATTTTTGCATCCAAGGGTTCTGTGGCCTAAACAAGTTTAAAAGACCCTATTCTAAAACAACTGAGAAAATGAATTACCCGATGATAAGATAACGATTGCTGTAAGCAGAGCATATTCTTCTTGTGTCATCTTAAGTTCCCCAATACTTTTATAGAAATGGAACATAGGTGTTATATATTCATCAGATATACCTGTAAGGCAATGAGGAAAAGTAGACTTAGATCCATGGTAATTAAAATTCAGACAGTTCAACATCCAAATTATGAAAGAGCCTGAAAACCAACAAAGATAGAAAGTACTGTATGAAAATCCTTTTTTTAAAAAAAAAGCCCCCCCCCCCCCATTCCATATCAGGTATATTTCCCTTTATTTTTATTTTTTATGGTTTCATTATAGGTTGGTTATATGTTATTTTATTCACAAGAGGGCGCTATTTTCCTATATAACTTAAAACGCTAGCACCAATTCTGCAAATATCAGTTTAAAAATTCATTCTGTATGCCTTCTTTCAGCTGAACTCAAACTGTAAAATAGATAAATGCAGCACATTATTAATATTATTTGCTGTCATAATATCATTATTCTGTCAAGATTCTTTTACTAATCAGAAATGGGAAAACTACAGCCCTGTTGTAGAATGTTAGCTCCCAATATCTTTAGCCGTAGACCATGCTGATTAGGGTTACTAGGAGTTTTAAGTCAACCACACATGGAAACTCCCTACTGTTGATCTGTTTGTAGAATTGATTACTACATGTTTAGTTTAAATACAATTGAAATAGCTTATCAATAGTGACCTATTCAACAGGACCTGAGCAGCACAATAGGTTTTGTTGTTGTTGCAATATCTTAAATATATTTTGAGGAACTGAATCTTGTTTTGTGGTATATACATATACATCCTACTAATGCACTCCTTAATTTCAAAGAACCTTACAGGTAATAGAGAAATGTTTCATATGAATTCCCAGGAAACAGTATGGGAAATTGGGCTCAAATCAAGATGAACAGGATTAACTGGATGTTGAATCGCTCTTGAAATCTATGGATTGCATAATATTTCCCTGCTACATAAGTATCTTAAATTCATTTCAGTATGTGAAATTATCTATTATACATTTATCCATACAATAATAAATTGAAACAGTATAACAAAACAAAGCCTGGAATATTTTCCTCATTGGTAAGATGTAGTTTATGAAAATTTATTGAACTTTTAGGTTCAATAAATAGGTTTTCTATCTGAGAGGCTCTTTTTGGTGATACTTTAAATAACCATTCAATGCTCATAGATCCATTCAATCAGCTCATAGCATCCTATAGGTATATTTCACTGTTTTATTATGAGGAATAGCTGCTTTCCCACCAAAAAAGGTTGTTTATTAAAATAATAAATAATAAAGTAAACATTTCATGCAATTAGACAAGACAGATGTGAATGAGATCTCAAGGAACTTTGTGTTTGATCAATAGCAACAGCTAACTTCAGAACAGAGGATTTTCTATTTCTTAAGTAAATATATAGTGATAGCATATACCACTTCACAGTGCTTTACAGCTCTCTATAAGCGGTTTACAGAGTCCTCATTTTACCAGCCTAGGAAGAACGGAAGGCTGAATCAACCTGAATTGAACTGCAGAATTGCTGGCAGTCGGCAGTCAACATAATTTCTATTCTCTGGATGCAATACTGTAGAAGAATTACAACATATTTTTACTTGAAGCCAAAAAAGTCGTCAAACTAAATGTACCATTAACAACTCCCAAAATCAGAAAAAACAAATTACCCAAAACAATAAGGAAGCTTCCATCCAAAAAGAAATCACTTTGGAGGAAAAACAAATCTGGTCACGTTGCCAACTTCAAAAGCCGATACAAAAATTTATGCCACCAGATAAAAACTGAATGCACCAATTATAACATTAATCAAGAGGAAAACCTATGCACCAATTCCACCCGCGTTTTTTACAATTTTTGAAACAACAAACTAAAAGACTCAAGGTCCATTCCACCCCTGAAATGATCTAATGGAAAAGACTGCAACAACACTATTAAAGCCTACCTCTTTAACACATTCTTTGGCTTGGTATTTGTAAACAGCAATAGATCATGCCCAGTATTTCATAGTCGAATCACAGACAACTACAATGATCTAACACATATCAATTTTACATAAGACAATGTTGAAAAAGCACTACACAATCTAAAACCATCTCCATCTATTGGACTGGATGGAATATGTGCCTACTTCTTTAAAAAGCTACCCACTGCCATAGCAGAACCTCTAAGCATAATCTTTGAAAAATCTTTCAGGACCAGCTCCTTGCCTAACCTATGGTCACTGGCCATGGTCATCCCCATCTTCAAAAAGGGAGACCCCAGCCTAGTTGAAAATTACAGACCAATCTCTTTATGCTGTGTCACCTGTAAAGTCATGGAATCAATTATTAACTAATCCATCATCCTCCACTTAGAAACAAACAACCTACTTTCTAAAAAACAATTTGGTTTTAGGAAAAAAACTATCCTATAATCTGCAACTCTTACACTGCAAAAACATATGGACTACACAACTCAATCAGGTCAATCAGGTCAAAGCAATAGACGCAATCTACATAGACTTCTGTAAAGCCTTTGATTCAGTGGTACACGACAAACTACTCCTAAAACGAAAATCTTACAGGATCTCTGGACACCAGCATTACTGCATAGAAGCATTCCTACCATCAGACAACAAATGATCAAAATTGGGAGTGTCCTATCAAATTCTGTACCTGTCAACAGTGGTGTCCCCCAAGGCAGTGTTCTAGGACCAACTCTTTTCATATTCTACATAAATGACCTCTGTGATCATATCAAGAGCAACTGCGTTCTCTTCGCTGATGATGTAAAGCTATTCAACACCACAGACAATAGTTCTACCCTTCAAAAAGACCTTGACTATGTGTCAGAATGGTCAAACAAATGGCAACTTCAAATCTCAACAAATATGCTCTGTCTTACATACTGGCAAAAAAAATCAGAAAATATAATACAGGCTGAATAGTCAAGACCTTGTTGATTATCCAAACTCTGTCAAGGATTTTGGAGTACTCATTTCAAATGACCTAAGTGCTAGAGCACACTGTAACTACATAGCCAAAAAGGCATAAAGAGTTGTTAACCTAATCTTACATAGCTTTTTCTCTCGTAATATTACACTAATAACTAGAGCATATAAAACAATTGCTGGACCAATACTCAAATACACTCATCAGTCTGGAACCCACATTACGTATCTGATATTAACACAGTTGAGAAAGTCCAGAAATATTTCACAAGAAGAGTTCTCCACTCCTCTACTCATTGCAGAATACCTTATGCCACCAGACTCGAAATTCTAGACCTAGAAAACCTAGAACTACTTCACCTTCGGTCCAATCTAAATGTAGTTTATAAAATCATACATTGCAATGTCCTACCTGTCAATGAATAATTCAGCTTCAACCATAACAACATAAGAGCAAACAATAGATACAAACTCAAGGTTAATCACACCAAACTTGATTGCAGGAAATATGACTTCAACAACAGAGTGGTCAATGTCTGGAATACTCTACCTGACTCTGTGTTTTTTTCCCCAAACTGTAAAAACTTTAACTTTAGACTGTCTACTATTGACCTCACCCCTTTCCTCAGAGGTCTGTAGGGGGTGTGCATAAGCACACCAACATGCCTACCATCCCTGTCCTATTGTTTATTTTATATTTTTAAAAAATTTTCTTATATGTATCCATGTATTCATAACTATGTTTTTACTTATACCTATTATCTTGTCAGCAATTGACAAATAACAATAAAAAAAATAATAAGTCTGCAATACTGTACAAAATATATGTGAATCAAGTGATAATTGTATTCCAAGGGGATTAGTTTCTACATTATTAATGGAGACTGGATTCATATTACACTAAGGCACAGTTTGATTAAGCATAGTTTATTAATAAACTATAATTAGCTGGGCTTACATAATGTGGTAAATATTAAAACATGGTTTAAAAATATAGCAGTTGGGCTTAGATAAGCTAAAACCAAACAAATCATTCCATCTTATAGAAGTGTGAAATATGAACACACTCATTATCGCAGAGGACATATTCTAATATTTTATTATTCAATTTAGACATTCTAACTGATTCCTAATTGATTCTAAGTGGTTCACAATATAGTAAACAATAAAAACAAAATGTAAACCAAGTAAGCAAGTTGGGATACAGTTACTCTGTAGAAAAATATAAACAAAAATACATTCAGCAAGTGACTCCATCCACCTTATCCCAAGGTCTGGGAGAACAGCCAGATCTTCTAGGAACATAATGAGTGTCATAAATGTTTCAAGGAGGAATGTTGTTCCAGAAGATAGGCATGATGACAGAGAAAAATCACGATAGATGGTGCTGTTTAATCAAATGAATTCAGAGTCACCAGCTCTGCTAGCTTATACTGGCTGGGTAGAAACCAGGGCAGATAGGCAGTCCCACAAATAATCTAGACCAGGGGTGTCAAACTGGATTTATTCAAGGGCTGGATAAACACTACTTCTCCTCCACAGGCCGTGGGGGGGGGGGGAGATATGGGAAAGATGTCTCCTGCAGCACTTTGCTAGCCAAAACAGGCCACCGGGGGAGGGGATGCATCCTGTTTTGGCTGCCTGAGGCACCATGGACTGGTCCTTTGCTATTTCCAAGCTGGTCCTGTTGGCCAGATTTAAGCAAACGGCAGGCCAGATCTCGACTTATGCTAGATAGGACTTTACTAGTGATAAAGGACTTTCTTCATAACTCATAAACTCATATCTGGGAGCATATTACAAGCCAGTATAGCTCATGAGTAGAAACATCACATGAGCATATCAAAGCATGCTCATCACCAGTTGAAGTTTTAAAAATTTTTTATAGACCTCCTGTAGAGCATTCCCTGTAGAGCACCAGTGAGGTGAGTAGGACATGAGGTCTAAAGGGCCTTCCAATCAAAGAAAGGGTACAGCTACCACACAAAAGGGCCTTTTGGGCCACATCTGCAACATACTCTGAGCAGGAGTTGTGAAGCACCTGAATTTTGAGAAAATTATTATAGGGGTGCAGGAACAGTTTGTAAGTCCATTCAGACATCATAACTTTGAATAATTGCTGAAGAAATAGTCATAAGTTGAGAACTCAACATTCTTTCTGTGTTTAATATTTTTTTAGTGATTTTGATTTTATATTTATTTTTCAGGTTCCATCTTGAGGAGGTTTCTATTCTTGAAATGATTTGTGTTTTTCCATATGGGAAAATCTTTACTATGAACCAAGTTAAAACACGGTTTCTGAAAACTTCTGATTTTATTTTAGCAACTTCATTGGTTAGCTGAATGGTAGATTCAATTTGTATTTGGTTACTGGTATAATTCAAATTTTATGTCCGTTTTCAAATGTGTTCTTTATTGTACCCTATTTTAATTTCCATTTTTAGCAATAAGCATTCAGTTCATGTATTTATTATAGCTAGATGTTTAAATTAAAAGAAAAAAAAAAAAGCTCTGAGGAAGGTGGTTTGGAGCTAATTAATTATAACTACGACAGCTGTTAATATGGATGAAGAGATTTTTCATCTGGATAGGCTTGAAGCTGCCAGTAGATATTAAATCAAAATGCAAATTAGTTCTTATGTTACTGAGAAATAAACACACGTATTAATTACTCATACTATTTTACCTCATTCACAGATTCTTATCTGTTCAAAGTATTTTCTTAATTCCAAATCTTTATTTCAGTTTTTCTGAAAGCTTTCACTTATTGCATTACTAAAGAAACTGTCCATTGCTACCAATATATATATGCCTGTCTCATATGTGATTCAAGAAAGTATGTGATTCTTTCTGTTGGGAAAATAAAAAACAATGAGTAGGTCACAGTATTTTCTGAACTGATTGTTTTTCATCTAAGTTTTACATCTTGTTAATTCCCTCCTTGGGGTTTTCCACCTAAACTAATTTGCATTAGTTGTAGCTGTCCAGATTTTTTCCAATCCAAACAATTAATCTTTTTTTAAAATGTTTTTTATGACCTGTATTGGCTTTTGGAATCTTATGGAATAGATTTTAATACTGCTGTTTGTGTATTGAAATCTTGCAAACTTTTTGGAACTATAAACCAGGACAAAATCCAATAAATACAATTTAACTGATAAATTATGGTTTTCAAATATGATATTTGCTTCAGAAATGCATTGATTTTAAAAGCAAATACACAAAGTTGGACATCCTTTGCAAATGAAATGCATGCTCTACTATAAAAGATATACTTCATGTTACCAAAGAAGTAATTTAAAATGCATTTACTAATATTACATCTTCTTTTTGCCCATCTCCATAAGTTAGCTTGAGTTTTGTGAACATGAATGAAAACTGATCAATAGCATGGACATAACATAGCTATAGGCTTCTGCCCATAAAATAATAAGGAGGAACTATCAGTAATGAACAAAAGCAGGCGAGAGTGTTGCTGCTAAATAGAAACATTTTTTAATCTAATATTTGAAGTAAGGGCTATTTGTAAGATAGTGTTCCACTGCACAAGCTGTTTGGCTGTTAGTCTTACTGCTGCCACTGCCATCACCATCATCCATACAGTACTGCCTTAACAGAAGAATGCTAGGTCAGAAAGGTCATCACTAAGCTTCTCTATCACATAGAAATTCAAAATACCCAACTGTCTACAGATGAAGGGGAAAGCTGATAACTGTCAGGGGAATTCAGAAGCCTGGGAATCAATCTTGTGGCAGGTGACAAAAAATGAACATAAATTGGCATATTTATATTTTCAGCTTTTGTTACTGCATTTCATGGATGAGGACAATAGGGACTATCTGACAATTTGACATTCACTTTCACATAAAAATCATCTCAACACAAGCTACAGAAATAATCCTCAATATTTTGTTTTTCTGTCAGAAGAAGTTCATATCTGTTATACATTTTAAATATATTTATTAAAGTAATATAGTATGCATTCATTAGAATGTGCAACTATATTAAAACCCTTCATCCCTTAGCTATAACTCTTAAGAGAATTTCAACAAACTGTCTTCAAGAAAATAAAAGTCTGCATAGCAAAACAAGAACAAGATATACCAGCATAACACATTAACACAGAAAATAAATACTGCTAAAACCATCTGATAGTAAAATGCCTTGTATTCTATTAAGTTGTGGACATATATCTAATAACATAATTGCTAACAGAATAGCACAGCTTGATATCTTAGAGTCAAATATTATGCGGTAATAGAACTTGTTCCCATATAAATGAGTATAAAATTGCAGCCTAACTCCTAGATGTTTATCTTATACTCTCATTCATGCCTAGATCATTTTTGAAAAAAGCTTAACTTACAATGGCTGAGATACTTATATATGCTATAACTGTATTTAAATGATAATGAACATATTTTGTACACAGAAAGGTACTATAAAGTAATAATAATGGTAATCTTGTGAAACCAACCATGTAGTGAGTATCATACACATCAATCATGACTGAATATATTGTACATGAACTAATATCAGTTTTTCCACTCAATCTATATTTAGCAATTATAGAAATGCCATACATTTGGATGGGTGAGATTATTTTACTTAATGAGATAGAAATGACATATCATTATCTGAGTTTTTCCACATTTCCAAATATAGCTGATAATAATAGAACAAATTTATTTTCAGTATTCATATTTTTATAATTCAATTATAATTCCTTGATAGTCTTGAACTTCAGGATGATTCTTACTGAAAGCTTGAGAAATTTAACATTCACAAAATGTCTTTTTTTTTTTTGCTAAACTTTTCAAAGAACAGTAAGTCTCCATTTGCTGTTATTTAAGGACACCTACCACTGTTGCGAATTCTTTCTTCTAAAAGATCAGCATGTTCTCTAGGAAGTTTCCTATTAAAGATTTCAGCTGATCTCAGGAACATAGCTTCTACTGCTGAACCTTTCAGCAAAGCAATTTGATCTTCATGATCCAGGATTTGAAAACCTAAAATAAAACGTAAGAACGTTAAACTAGCAGTCAGAAAAATGGTTGTTAGGGTGACAAAGTTACACTCTAGGATAACTAAAATACAAAGATAAATCTCCTTTCTCAGCACAAAAAAGAAGCTATTTAATTATAAAGACATATTTGAAGGGTGTATTTGTTTTTGTTCCTGAGCCACCAAACAAGAATTCATCTAGGTTTTTTTTTCATATATAAACATTCTCTTAATCTAATTTAAGATCACGAGGTGATTATTCTCAACCTAATTAGCATATTACAAATTAACTTCCTGTTTGTGGGTTAGAAGAGAGCTGATGTGGTATCAATTTACAGTATTTAACTGGATGCTTTCCAACTCTTTAATTCATTTTTTGTTCTTGCTTTTCCTTTGTTCCAATTAGCTTAATGAAAAGAACTTTATATAATATTACCTAAAAATAAAGTATCATGTCATAGGAAGGATTTTTATTTGTCAAATTTAGCCACAACTCATTTCAGTTTAAGTTTTCAAATAAAAATCTCCAAACATCATTTTAAAGGCAAATTATTAACATTGGCAATATTTTAATCAGTTCTGCTTTCTAATTATAACAACTACAATCTGTGTTCTCTTTATAAAAGCACAGAGACAATTGGGTAAAAGTGTTCTAGTTTATATGCATTTATTTTCCTAGCCCCACACCAACTAGACATAAACTGATATAGAAGAGACCTGAGTTAGCTGTGGTGGAGGCTTGGTCAATCAAGGTGAATGGAATACGTCTCCACCAATCCCCAAGTAAGCTTCCTTAGAGCCATGTTAATTTTCATTGCCCTAAAATATTACGAAATCAAACAAACATTTAATTTATAATATCTGCCCTACCGAGACTTGGTCTAACTAGAGTTAAAACTGATATTTCAGCTAAATATCTGTAACCTGACATGGTCTGACTTATTCGTAATTTAGAACAGCACAGCACTACATTTATTGATCACTTTTTATAACATCTACTGTTAATTGTTTCCATTGGTAAATTTTGCCTATTTTCTTTTTTAAAATAGTAATTGTATTAAAAATTACCATTGCAACAATACAAACTAAAAAAGTAAAAAGAAAAAAGAAAAAATAGAAGGTACAGACACTTTCTGAAAAATGAAAGAATAAGAATATAATAAAAAAGAAATATATGACTTCCCTCTTCATCAAAACTATAGACAATTTTAATAATTTATTACCTTAAGATACAACAAATCCTACCTTTTTCCATATCTCATCTTTTATCTATAAATAAATCCTTAAAGCTATGTCATTTCAATCCAGATGTCCTTAAAAATCCATTAAAGGTTACAAGAGATAAGAATATATTTATTTTAACCTTGATCAAAGAAACTATCTTTATATTCTTTTTTTTTACTTCTAACAATATTTATCTTTAATCCCTTCAAATAATTCCTAGAACTTGATTTCTATTAATTTTTTTCTTTCCTTTTTCATAAAATTCTTCAATCAAGAACCCTTTATAAATCCAATCTAGGAAAATTATCCAAGTCATTTTCTTGGTTCATTATTTGCATGTCCCTTTTAATTATTAGGCTATCAGTCTTCTGTATGTCCAGTACAATATCTTCTTCTACATCATTCTTGTAGCCTGTCATATTTAAATTCACTTTCAAGTCAGTCTCACTATTATCAAATAAAATTTGTTCCTCTTCCATAATATTTTTTTAAAGACAATCTCACTATGTGGTTTCTTCTAATTGTCTCTAGTATCCAATTTTTAAAGTCCTTTAAAAAAAAATGAATTCAAGGCACTTTCCTATGGTAAGAATTCTTATAATTAATTCCAAAAATATATTTCAAATTTATCTGGACAATTTGTAATTTTCTAAAAGCAAAGATTTAATCACTCTTTTGCTGTTTATTGTCTCCCTCTAATTTTTAAGGGCTTAGTCTTGTATTTAAAACTTATTTCACAAAGGATTGGAGGAATATGCCACAACACCTGTTGATCCAAAAGTTCCTAATAGCTAAAAAGCAATTAACAGCAATTTCCAAGAATGATGAGAAAAGTAAATATGCAAACACAGTTCCCTTATAAGGCACCAACTGCAATTTGACCAAGATGGCTACTGTTTCCTTGTCTCCTAAAGTTTTAAATCCACCTGCAAACCCCATACTGTGATCTCGCAAGGACCAATTATGGAGCATTTGTATGCAATTCCAAGTCCTCTCTTTATTTGTAGGGGATGTATCAAAGAGCTGGCCTATTTGCTGGCTCTTCACTCCAAAGCAATTGTTGGCTCTGTTCTATATTAGCATACTTGTAATACCGCTTCCTGATTGGTCCACCAATACTACACTGTGATTGGTTCTTCAACGCTACTGTGATTGGTCTGCCTGAGCGTCGGGAGATTCAAGGAACCGTCATTGGCTGCGAGCCGCGAGCAGCCGCTATAAAAGAGGCTGCCGCAGCTCCGCAATCACAGATTACAGGAACTAAATAAAGAGCTGAAAGTCACACTGGTCTCGAGTCTCTTTTTCCCACGACATAACAGGCTCCACTTTCATTCACCAGTTCTTCCCCAGAAATCCACTTTTGCATATTTTCTTCTAATGCTTTTAGATGACAAGACAACATAGAAGAAAATGCACTGTTTTATATGATCGGAAGGAGAAACTATGTGAATATTTTCTCTGTTGCAAAAGTAGTACCCATAGATTCTTTCCAATGAGAGGGCTGTATGAAGAACTGTATATGTGTAGGAGATGACCAGGTTGAGCCCCAGGGAGATATCAAATGCATCATCAGTCATCAGTTCCTGTGTGCGGACAAAGAGATAAACTTTCCTTGACCGTTAATAGCTCAGATTTTGTAGAGGGCTTAAGTTTGCAATAGATTGGGGTCTAAAATGAAACACTTTGCTCTAATTGCTATAATAACTTATGTTACCTGCTGAACAATTTGCTATGCAACAGATCTTGTAGGTCAAAGACTAAGGGGGTGAATTATGGAGAATGGAGGCTGACATAATTGATTTCTGTTTTCTAAAGAGATTAGTCAAAGGTGATTCTAAAAAGGAATGAATGTTCTGGAGTAAAGAGATGCTAGTATGATCAATGATATGATGTACAATTCCCCAATCTATTAAGCAGAAGCATTGAATTTAAGATAATTGTCATCCTGAAGTTTATCTTCCCCCTCAGTATTTATAAAATCTATAAAACAACTTTCATCAGTTATTTAATTTTAAAAGTTATTTATATTATTGTTGCCTTTTACTTTCTATTTTTTATTTTTAAAATATTTTATTTGGTGTCTTGAGTATTAATTAGATTAGGAGGATTAAAGCAATATAAAATAAAAAAATCTCTCTGACTAAAAATAGAATTTGACCAAACTTATTCAACATCTCATTACCTGGTAATCTTTTAGTGAACTCCACAAGCATTTTAACATGGCTAGTGGCCATTTCTGTTAAAACAAGAAAATTTTCTTCTGCACTGAAGTCCTCTTGTAACTAATAATCAAAACAAAGTAATCATTTATTATAACTAGTGATAAAAGATAGGAATGAGTTTTTAATTTTTCTTTAACAATTATCTGAAATGTATAGGGTTAAATACAAAATAGTTGAAAATTATTAAAGTATGAATGTTACAGAAAAATGATTATTTTAGACAACAATAAGAGAAAATGAAACAGATAGAGACGGTATAGCAATTTAAAAGTGTCATAATCTTAGATGGAAGATTATGTAGATGGAAAATAGAGGATGTTGCACATTCAACTTTTTGTACAATAAATTAAAAACTTTCTTTTCTGCTTGTTAGGAGATCTGTATCCAAATTCTAAGCCTTCACTTCATGCTGGACCAGACTACATATAAATAACAGTACTTCATCTAGACTGCAAAAATTCAGAGGATGCCCAAATAATGACAAGTTAAAAATTTTTTTTTCTTTTTAAACTTTGTTGCCACCTAATGGTCCATTAAATTTTGTAGCCAATATGGTACAGAGGTGTCAAAATAGCCACTAAAACCCTTACTGTTTATTGACACCTTTTTCACACTACTTTAAGCCAAAAATATTGATCACTAAATCATTCTATGAGAGAGAAAGTATGTATACTTACAAGTTTTTTGGTAACTTCAGGAGGAATCCGCTGTTTATTATAGGAATCCATTATATAATGAAGAAGATTCTGTTGTTCCGGGCTTAATTTTACTTTCTCCTATACTGGCAAAAAAATTAAACCGTAACTGAGCATGATTTTCTACTTCATATTAAGATTTAACTACACACCTTTGAGCATCTTTCCTGATTTCAATAATATAATGGAATCATTTACTTTTGCATTATAGATAGTCCTCAGTCCTCTTACACCAATTGGAACTAGAATTTCCATCACTAAACAATACAGTCATAAAATACAACAGAAGATGACTGTGTTATTTAGCAATAGCAATCCCAGCAGTCTCTGTTGCCATTGCAGTTCTCAGGACCATGCAGGTTGTTAAGTCAGAAGAGATTGGACTCCCAGCCAAACAGTGCACAGGGAGGAGGGGCCATGTTTGTGCTGTGGGATGTCTGTGTACAGTGGGATAGTACTATAAGTAAAGACAAGTAAGAAGGGGCCACAATTGGTTGATGGGTTGGTTGGGGCTGTAGGTAGATCCTATAAAATGTAGATGGACTGGTAAGGGCTATGGAAAGTGCTATGAAGGGTGGATCTGGTGGAGTGGTGCTACTGAGGATGAGACCCCTGAGATTTCATACTCCATAAGCATTTGGGGAGAAAAAAGTGGCAAAAGCAACTGATGGGAGTGATATGCAACCTTCTCTGCTGTCTTCTCCATTGACTTTGCTGTGAGAAGCCAGCAGGGAAGGTTGAAAATGATGACCAGTGACTTCCAAATGCTGCAATCATCATAGGTGTGAGTGGGTTGCCAAGTGCCCAGATTGTGACCATATTAACTTTGAAGACTAGTCATAAGTACCACACTTTGAATGATCACTAAATGAGCAGTCATAATTCGAGAACAACCTGTATATATGCAAAATAAAATAATAAATGCATATTTTCAATAATGACTTAGATATAAATATTTTTGCAAGAAACTCAAGGCTATATCAAGCTAGTAACAATAGTAATACATTGATTAGTTGTTAGTCCATATCAGAATATAAAATATAGAACAGAACAGTTGTAAAATCATATGCTATACAAACTATGTGTATGTGAACACCTTGTTACTACCAAGATAAAACTTGCCAGACCTGTAAATATTAACTCTTTCTTTCTTTCTTTCTTTCTTTCTTTCTTTCTTTCTTTCTTTCT
>BLBF01000022.1:39703866-39839341 GCA_015471245.1 Laticauda colubrina | reverse complement strand
CTTTCTTTCTTTCTTTCTTTCTTTCTTTCTTTCTTTCTTTCTTTCTTGTACCTTAGAGTCCTGACAATTGTCTGGACTAGTCTTTGCAATTTTCTTGGCAAGATTTCAGAAATGGTTTGGCATTGCCTGCTTTCTGGGGCTGAGAGAGAATGACTGGCTCAAGGTCACCCACCTTACTTTGCGCCTAAGCCAGGACTGGAATTCATGGTCTCCCAATTTCTAGCCAGGCATCTTAACCCATACAATGAATTAGCGACATCTGTCATTGCATCAAGACTCTAGATCAGTGGTTTTCAACCTTTTCTTCACCACTGTCCCTTTTAAATATGTTTTGTGGCCATGAACTATGGCCATAGACCCCCAAGTCTTAAAATTTAAATCATAAGATTTATTTAAGCTTTCGTGGACCTCCCTGTGGTGAAAACACAGCCCCGGGTGATCTGTGGACCAAGATTGAGAAACACTGCTGTAGAATTAAACAGAAGACTTACTTATTTGTGTTATTAAAAGCTCATCTTTCTATAAGATAAAAATTTGCTTGTCAGAATTGTTGTTCAGTTTT
This sequence comes from Laticauda colubrina, assembly GCA_015471245.1. Taxonomy (NCBI): domain Eukaryota; kingdom Metazoa; phylum Chordata; class Lepidosauria; order Squamata; family Elapidae; genus Laticauda; species Laticauda colubrina. Next base: position 39,838,779 of record BLBF01000022.1, on the reverse strand, counting down.
CCATACTTGCTAGATGTATCAAACTATAGAATTGATGAAATGCTACAGTAATTTTATTACCTTATAGAATTTAGTTGTAGATGACACTTCCTTCAGGTCAGGTCTCTCGAGATCCTCACTAATAGCTTTCTCTGGGGGCTGTGATGTATTTTTTCTTAGTTGTTTAGACTTGCATTGGATTTCAGTTAACAAACCTGAATATTAGAAAGTGAATGCGTATAATTTGTACAACTGATACTTACCAGTTGATAATCTGACAATTTATCAAATCAGTTGGTAATTTGACAATTTATCAGTTGGTAAACGACACTTATGTTGGTAATCCCCAAAGTAACATATAAAGGCTCATGTGCAATTACAATCTCCTATAGCAACTTTTTTTATTAATTCATACATTCAGGTAAAATTGTCCAGGGGTGGGTGCAATTACATCCATTCCTAGACAAAGTTGGTTTAGCAACTAGGATCATATGTCTCCAAACACTGCTGGATGATCCTTCCTTTCACTCTACATCACAGGCAGAGTTGGTATTCAACAGGTTCTAACCAGTTCTGGATAACCGGGAGCAGAAATTTTGAGTAGTTCAGAGAACCGGCAAATATCAATCACCTCTGACTGGAGATTTTACAGTATCCTTCCCCTGTCACTCCCTCAAGCCACACCCATAGAACTGGTAGTAAAAAATATTTGAATCCCACCACTGATCACAGGTGTCCAACTCAATCATGTCATGGCTCGGATCATGATGTATTGCTATGCTTTTTGCCTTTGTGGAGCTGTGGGGGGGGAGGGGGGCTGTGTATGACATATCTGGCCCATGGGCCACCAGTTTGACAGGCCTGTTCTACATATTATATTAAAACTTAGACATTTCCAAAAATACATTCTCAATAAAATTGAGGAGATATTAACTTACTGACATTATTTCAGAAAATTATCTGTCTTGTCTATTAATATTTGAAACATGGTGGTGAAAATTTATTTGTAAAGTTATTGCCAAAGCTGGATCTATGTCATTCCTCCCATACAATTGTTCAAAGGAATATAGCCAACTTCTCTATTCAGAATATTAAAAATTCAATCTTACTATATTAGTTTAAGAAGATAAAATACTGCTGTCCAAGAATACAGAAATGATGATTCAGGGCTATAGCAACCATAACAAATGGAATACTTTTATGTGTGTGTATACATACATTTTTTTCACTTGGGACAATGAATAAAAGAGACTAAATATTGTTGAGGAGGATATCTATGAAAATGCTTAATTCAGCAATGAATAGTTTTAATATCCTGTATATTGTAAAATCATGCAACATAGAAATCAAACTTCCTCTATTACTGAAAGAAAAGGAAATTTAAGGGATTAAAATAACAATTCCACATAATATCTCTAAAGATTAAAATCGCATTTAGAACCACAACATAGGCACTAGACTTAGTGTTGACTTTGATTGTTTCAGCACCCGGCCCTCAGCAAACTGGCATTCTCCAGATGTGTTTAATGTAAATCACATTATGAATACTATCAAAGAGTGACAGTTGCTTCATATGCTAGAGGAAAAAGACATTTCCACATATCCATGAACCAGAAAACATATGGTATACATGAACCAGGGCCAGATAGCTTATTTCACATATTCAGATGGATGTCTCTTGTTCTAAATAACAGTACTGAACAAAACAGCAATATCTGACAAATGGATCTATTGTATTAGATTTTCCCCCAATTTTTACTGTATTGTTTTATTTGTTTTATTGTATTACAAGAACAGTCATTTATCCTTCTAAACTATGTAATAAAATCTCAGAATCCTTTCCAATGACAAGCTTGTCTTTCCAACAAAGCGTGAATCTGATTTGAGTGAGGATCGCTTTCTACTTCTGAGCAAGAAACGTATCTCGAATTGCACAAAAACTTGTGTAATCACTTGATCATGATGATTCAGGAATGCACAAATAAAGTAATAAAAACTGCAAGATTGCCCCCCTTTTTTGCAGTGTAGCAACATTTTACAGGAATAATTGCAGTACTGTCTTATGAGTAAAGGCTCAAAGTCCAAGGCAATGTTAATTTCAAAGAGATCACTTTGCTTAAAGTCAATTTACAAAAAAATTACAAGTTTAACTATCTGGCAAACCTTGAAGGTTATTTTTAAATTAAAAATGAACAGTGCCACTCCTTATTCAGAGGTACTTACAACTTGCATGATGTTCTCATTCCTGTACTTTACAAGAATCTGCTTATGTTTAAATTATGAGTTATATGACTCTCATAGTAACAAAGTACAAGTTTCCATTTTAGAGGGAGATATAAGTCACAGTGCCTTATTGCTGGCCTTTGCTTCACTCAAGACTATCTGAGAAAATGGCCAGTTGGTTTGAAAATTTCCATTTCCTTGGGCAGCATTAGTTACATTGCCCTATTTTTTCCTGTTTATTTTTATTTATGAGATACAAAATTAGTACTGAAGACACACACATTCCTTCTTTCTCTTGGAACAACCTGACTTTATTTTTAAGAAAGCTTATTTTTATGGCAAGCTTACAAATTCATTGAGGGGGTCTGACTACCGTGGCAGTCTCATTTACTTGCCTGCTTGAGCACCAAGGGCAGAGAAGGCATATTACAAGATCTTTGCTTTTAAATTGACAGCATAAGGGGATCAATTATAGTATTTTTTTTTCATTAATTCTGAAATGCTAATACAGGCTATTGTTTTCTGCAAAGCATGAGAGTTGATATAGCATCCTGTGGGATCAGATTGGAGAGGCATATTAAAAATTCACAGTAGATTAATTTCCGGTGTGAGCTTAAACTGGTTTGATCCTGCAATTATGCTAAAATAGCTCAAGCTATCAGTAGGAAAGACCCAATAGCTTGAATCCTATCCTTGCATGTTTATAAAACACAACACATGCCAAGAAAGTAAAATTTAAAAATACAATTATAAGTCTAATGTTAGTTAAGTAGAATATGAACAGTGAATCTGATCTTCATTTTTTTCCTAAACAGATGAATTAAAAGATCATATTATCTTTTCCTAACCATCTATAGCCCGTATATTATATTTAAAAAATGAAAATAGCTGTGTACATACATTCTGCCAGCATTCCTACTGCTTTGCACTTTTGTAGACGACACTTCTGGCACTTTCTCCTCATATACATGTCCATCTCACAGTTTCCTCCATTTTTACACTTGTATTCAGCATTTTTAGTGATACTCCTTCTGAAGAAACCTGATGATATATGCAGAATAATATTTCAGATTTAAAACCAATACTAAAATTATTACTATATGAATACCACTAGCTTAAGGTGCTTCTAGTTGCACAAATGTGTTTTATCGTTCACAGTAAAAGTTTTATCTAGGCTGAATTTCTAACTTGAGTATAATCGGTTACATATTTTGTTAACCCATAAGCCATCGTTTACCAACTGCATAGGCTGAAATACATACAGTATACTGCATCTAAGTCATGGTGGTTTATCATGCTATTTGAATAAGTTTGGCTTATATGTTGTACTGCATTGCATGTTGCATTACATTCCAATGTAAATTTGTTGGCCTTGGCTTAGGGCAGTGGTGATGTACCTTTTCTGCACTGAGTACTGAAATGGGAGTGTGTGCACCTGTGCCAGAAACAGGAAGAGCAGCTCCATGGTCTATGTGCACTAGAAACTGGAAGCACTAGAAACTCAGCTGGAAGCTCAGCTTCCCAGTGCACACTCTCTATATATTCATAGAATAATGTGATATATGGAGCACACATCTTTCAATCTTTCACTTGTATGACATATGAAGTAGACAGTTGTACCAGATTATTGCATGATATTAATACAAAAGCTATTCCAGGTAAGGAAATTTTCTAGTGCTGGCAAGATAAATGCACTAGAATGGAATTATAAGATCAAAACACCTGCCCTGAAGGGTTGGGAGCTTTATGCCCTCCTGACTTGATAGTGAAGCAAATTACTTCTGAATCTTTTGTTAAACAGTGAATGATCTTGTCACATAGTTCCATCTGTTGGCCTATCTGTAATCATACAACCTTATTATGGTATACTACTGACAGACATTTATGAATTTAAACAGTATTTCTCAACCTTGGCAACTTTAAGGTATGTAGACATCAGTTCCCAGAATTGGGGGGGGGAGAGAGAGGGGTCTTAAAGTTGCCAAGGTTGAGAAGATCTGAACAATGACTCTACTTTTAGATAAGTAGATGAATTCTATACAAATAGTTGCTCTATTTATAAAAACTTTTCCTACCTTTGCAGCCTTCACAAGTCAGGGCATTATAATGATACCCAGAGGCCTTGTCACCACAGACAACACACAGCTCTTTTGTTCTTCCAGAGAGTAGACCCACTCGAGATTTCTTGGCTACAGGAATGTCTACCAGATCTGTCTCCTTGGTTTGTAAGTTATTAGAGGGCATTTTTCCAAGTTCATACATTGCAGGGGAATGCCATTCTTCAGATTGTGGAGGATAAAGACTAACACTTGAATAATAAGGTGGTAATGTTATTGGAGGTTGCATTGGGCAAAAATGCAGAGTGTTGTACTGTGAGTAGAATGACACATCGGTATCCTTCACTGCAGAAATCATTGGATCTGGATGTATACCTCAATAAGAACACAATATATATTTCTAAGTCAATCTTCTAGGAACAGTTATTTTCATTCAAAATAATCATTGTCATTTTTTTCTTCTTGTACATCCTTGCAGTTTATATTAATGTTCAGTTATCATGAGCTGAAATTGCTCAGTGTGCTTGGGTGGGTCAAATTTGTGATATGAAGTAGATGCATACTTCATTTGGACAGCTCCCTGATTTTATAGATTAAATAAAGATGTTGCCCTTTATACTGAGTTTTACTGCATAAGGCAGTGGTTTTGTCAATTACATACAGATTATGGGTATTGATGAAAATGACAGATATGAATTTAATAGACATTTCACTTTAGTAGATACTCTCCCCTGAGTGGTCTATTAAACTGAGATTTTACAGCAGGGGTCCCCAGCCTCCAGTCCATGGACTGACACTGGGCTGCGGCATGCCAGAAACCAGACCATGCAAACAAGCAAAGTCCTTTCCACAGATGCAGGCAGCACATGAAACCACGCCCCGTCTGGTCCACGGAAAAACCTCTTTCCACAGAACCAGTCCCTGGTGCCCAAAAGGTTGGGGCCACTGTTTTACAATATTGGATCTACAACATACATTTAAAAAAAAAAAGTGATTCTTTTTTTCTTCATTAACTTTGCTGGATCCCCTAAACATGCTCATTCTTTTTAGATTTGGTTGGGTGTTTTTGGGTGTATATATAAACTTTATGTAGGAAGAAGCTGTATATGCCTAGGGGACTACACATATACAACACATATGCCAATTAGTGGTGGATTGTAGGGCTATGGTAGGGACTGTGGAACAAGTTCTATACTGCATATGAAACTTTTTCCCATGATTCAGAGGCCTGCTTTTCCATATAGAAGGCACTCTTTAAAAGTAGAAGGGAAAGATGTGATGGAGACTGTTTTTTTTCTCCTCTCCTGCCTCGGTGAGAGACTACTTAATTTTCCAAAGAAAAACTTATCTCTTTCCCTGTCCCTCCCACTCCTACCCCAAATCTATTTACATAGTGAAATAAAAATGGTTGTGTGTTCATATGATTCTAAATATTGAACTGTCAGTTGCTAAGACTGTGTGCGTACATTTGCTGATGAAATCACATATAAATACTGCTAGATTCCAAAGTGGTTGGCTTGTATTGTGTGATCAAAGTCAATGAGTTTGAAATTATGATTAAATGTTTCTAGTGGACTCAGTGCAAAAACAGTTGCTGTATTCAGTTTTCAGTATAAATATTTATAGGAACCATTTTAAAAGTACAGTGCTGAAAATCTGAAATCACTGCTTTCTTACAGTTATTTTTCTTTTCAATGAAAGCTGTAATATTCTGTTTTTACTAAATAATTCACATTCTTTCTTTGTCTTCCTTAAATTTATCTGATACTTTAAAAAGCCATTAAAACTTGTAGCTTAGCTAAATAAAACATTTCAATAGTTAATTATAAATCTTACATAATTCATGTTAGTGGCATTACAAGGATTAACAGATGCAAATTTCTTCAAGCAATATCAAATCAGATTATTTCTGATCTGATCTTGGTCATATTTAAAACTTTAAATCTTTGTTACATCATTTGCGTATATAAAGAACACTTTTTCAGTGCAAGCTATGGACTGCAAAAGAAAGACTGACTGATTTCTAAAGAACCATTAAATGCTCCTAACGTATTAATTCATTAAAGAAGATTATGTAACAAATACAAGTTTTACCTAGTAAGTATATGATCTTGGTTATCCTTTTTAAATCAAATAACCATTGCAATAATAATAATAATAATATCAATCACAATTTGGGGTCGTGGCCAGGTTCAAGATCCAAGTGCTGTGCAACAGAGAGAGTTCTCATTATTTGCCCCAGCTCCTACCCACATAGCAGTTCAAAAGCATGCATAATAGGTACCACTTAGATGGGAAGGTAACAGCATTCTGTATGTCTCGGTGTATAGTCATGCGGGCCATATGACCACAGAAGTGTCTTCAGATAATGCTGATTCCCTTGGCAAAGAAACAGAGATGAGCACCACCCTCTAGAGTCAGACATGACTGGATAGTGGAAACCTTTTCCTTATTAATCACAATATTATTCACAACTGTAATGTTGTGGTATCAATTAAATTAATACACTTGACACTTAATATTATATTTCAATTTCCCAAATCAATTACTTTACATGTTTTAGAGTATTTTCAACCTACCTATGCTGATTGGGGTAAGATGACAGCTGTAGTCTAATACATCTGGAGGACACCAGGAAGGAGAAGATTGGTCTACCACAAATCAAAAATAAGAAGAACCAAAATCACCATATTAGAAATTATTGTGCAGAGTAAGAAAGCTCTCTAAGGTAGTTCCAAGCTGAATTAGTTACACATACAAAAAGAAATAATCGTATTTGGATGTGTTAGGTTATAAACATCAGAGTGCAGGCATGATTTCATTATAAATGCTATAAAATGATCTTATTTAGTATTAGGAATAGCAAATGAGTAAATTGTCACGATATCTTACCTTTTAAGAGCACACCAGTTTGACAATTTAAGCAGAGTTCCTGAATTTTTTAAAATTTTATAATATGTTTTTTCTTCTGTTTTCTTAACTTCTAAACCTCTAATCACAAATGATAAGTAAAACTTCTTCTGAGACCAGCCAAGGTAACAGTAGGGCAGAGGTTACACGGTTTACTGATTAACTTTATCATGAGAAATAAGTTGAAAAAATAGCTACTACAACTGTCCAGCCCAATTTGGTGAAATTTAGAAAAATTGCTCTCAGAAGAAGCATTCATAACTATAGGCTTGCCTGCTATATTATTTTTTATGTATTATTTCTTGATTTTCTAATAAATTATAAAAATACTGCTTGATAAAATAAGCCAATCAACCAATATGTTATAAACATAATGGAAAAAAATTAATATAAAACTTGTTCTATCCCCAAAGCTAGGACAACTGAAACCATGACTAAAACTGCTGTGGGAAATGAACCGCTTCATCAAGATGCCTCATTGTAACAGCCAGCAAAACAATATGACAGGATTGTAAATAGGTCGACTGCTTGATATCAAATTTTGTTTTCCTCTTGGATTTGCCAGAGTTGTTTCTAGAGAAGGAGTGCTCTTTGCCTCATGGGGAAACACATGTTATTCTTCCCCCTCCCCTCAAGATAAGAGGTCTATTGGGAAAATCACCTCTGTATTAAAAATATAATTTATAAGGAAGGGAATTCTGGAGGAGGGTTGGGAGCTTTTAATCATGTCTCAAGTTGGCCAAATGCTTTATGCTGTTGCTGGCCATCAATATGTTCCAATCAGCTTTTTATGCAACACAGTCTTGCTACCAGCTGGGCTCCTGTCATCTCACTGGCCAATGGTTCTGAATCCAAGTCGAGTGATCTGCTGCCATGTGGGAATATACCATGTTAGCTGCCTGCCACTGACAAAAGGTGAGGGAGAATTTAACTCCTACCAAAAATTATCAGCATTTAGAAAAACATGGTGAGGAATACTGAGGAGTTACTGATCACCAAGGCAAAAATAAAGATTATTACTTTACTATATAGCTGATTTGTTGAAGATATATGTCCAAATAATGCTAACAATGTAATATATGAAAAAAATCACTATTTACTCAAACTATTTTACTATATTATATTTTATACACTCTTAGAAAATCTTTTCTATTCTAAAACCTGATGCCACCTGCTCATTGCTTGCAAAGCCCATCTATTCTTATCTTTTGGCTAAGTTGATGGGATGCCCTTATATGCTGACAGCTGAAAACAGAAGCTGTGACAGACAGATTAAAGGAAGTATGAGGAAGATGGAAAGATAAACAGCTGAGGGGAAGAGGCAGAGAGAAGAAATAATACAAACAATGAAAGAATGCCGAAGAATTGCAGAGGAAAAACAGTTAACATCCCCTCCCATCTTCTCCATCATCAAGATCACCACATTCTTTCATCTATAAGTATATTTTCAAACAAAAGAAAAGAAAACCTACACAAGAATTTGTATATTTCTCACATGATATATACTTTGACTAAATGTAAATGTTGCTGAATGATGGGGAAAGACATTTTGACAGGGTCAAGAAATAAAATTGGTTGAAGCACAGAATTGATTGAAGAGAATACTTGTGGCTCAAGGTTAAATTCAGGGATAAACCTAAGTGGGGTCCTTGGTACTCGCTGAGCTTAGTGGTTTTCCTTTGGATGTTTCATTGCCAAATTAGGTAACATCAACAAAATATTTCCGAGAAAACCACCAAGCTCAAAGAGCACCAAGAACCATAGAATGAGGACATTCTAGAACAGCTGAGGAGTCTGAATTCTTGAATGTTCAGTAATCAGACTGTAACCTTTTTTATACTGAGCAAAGCCTTATTGATACTTATTATCCAGGATTTCAGACAGGAACTTTGTAGTGAAGGACACAAACTGGGATCTTTTTCTATACAGCAGGTGTCACGTCCTCATGTGATGTACCATGACTTTTTTCCCCTTCACTAAATCAGGGATGGGGTGGCCAGCATGTAATGCATCCAGCCCATGGGCCGTGAGTTCGACATTCTTGTTATACAGTATATGAGTTCTCCTACTGCATGACGTGGTGGCTCAGTGACAAAGAAGCTCAGCTTGTTGATCAGAAAGTTTGGCAGTTCAGCAGTTTGAATCCCTAGCACCACATAATGGAGTGATCTTGTTATTTGTCCCAGCTTCTGCCAACCTAGCAGTTCAAAAGCATGCAAAAATGCAAGTAGAAAAATAGGGACCAGTTTGTGTTCTGTGCATCTTCAGCATTTAGTCATGCGGCCACATGACCACGGAGATGACTTCAGACAGCATTGGCTCTTCAGCTTTGTAACGGAGATGAGCACCACCCCCTAGAGCCAGAAATGACGAACACGTATGTGCGAGGGGAACTTTTACCACTGAATTGCCTTATTTTCTTTCATTTTATTTAGTTATTTACTGAGTTATTATTGATTCATTTTATAGCATTGACAAAAACTAACTGGGGGCATTTCTAAAAATAGTCAATTGTTTAAGAGAAATTTATTTATTTATATCCTGCCATTATTATTTTTTTACAGATAATTCAAGGTGGTGAATATATCCAACATACCTCCTTCCTCCTATTTTCCTCAGAACAACAACAACCCTGGGAGGTAGATTGGGCTGAGAGAGAGTGACTGGCCCAAGGTCACCCAGTTGTCTTTCATGAGTAATGTGGGACTAGATTGACTGTCTCTTGCTTTCTAGACTGGTGCCTTAACCACTGGACCAGACTCTCTGTTAGCGTTCTTTCATTATAAATATTGTATTTCTTTCAATGTAAATTCTGATTTACCAAATAAATTAGGACTTTCAGAAAGAAAAAATTCATCTGCTGAAGGTAGCTGGGGATGGTTGATCAAGTTCATCTCCGATGCCATAGAATCTTTAATGGAAGATTTTCAAATAGCGATGAAACCTAATAAAAATAATATTATTAGTAAAAAAAAAATACATAATACTGGGACTTGCTGATCAAAGTTGAGTGCTTATGGAAAAAGAAATTTATTGTTATAGCAATTGTGACTGGAGCCCTTGGAACAATACTTCAAGCATATCTACAAATATTAAATTTATCAGATGTTAATTTTATCAAATAAATCTGTCTTAATAATTCTTAGAACCTTGGTTAGGATTTGACAGCAAACAAAAACAAGCCTAACTGTCTTCCATGTTGTAATACTATAATGTGATTGTTTTCAAGAGACTTTTAAAATGGATATACCTGCCTAAACTCATACTGGAAAGCGTTACGGTGAGATATTCATTAAGTCTTTCTCCATCCACAATCCATATGCCATGATTCATGAAGGCATTCTCAGTTACTGCTATTGTGGGCAGTGTTGAAAGAGAGCTGTTTTAGACTATGATAGCCAAAAAATTAGGAATTTGGTAGCACTTTTCTGACACATTTTATTTAAATATAATAACCTTTCAGGAGCTGTTGCTTACGTCCTCAGATGTTTAGTCCATACTGGTATAATATACTTCAAACAGATTCATATTTTGGTGGAAATGTTCCATACTTTGAACAAACTCATCTATTCACTGCATTTATTAGCCTTCATCCATGGGCTACTGTATTTAAGGTGTCTCCCAATCAAACATCAAAGTATTGGAAAATACAAAGTTACTGGAACGATTGTGTTGGACATTAGAATATCTGAACTGAGATATGATCTAACATATTGTTCACAGCAGGGGTGGGTTTCTACCGGTTCTGTCTACCTCTGTAGAACCAGTAGCTCTCAAGAGCAGTAGATGTTTTTGCCCACCCACCCACCGTGGCTCTTACCTGATCTTTATTTCCTGATTTTTCAACTTCAGCTGCCGAACGAAGCACAGCTGCAGTTAAAAAAGCAGGAAAAGAGGACTGTTTCAAAGGCTGCATCTCTGCACGCAGGGTGCTGATGATGGTTTATAGTCGCACGGCTCACAGTGTGCAGAGAAGCTCATAAATCCCCAACCGGTAGTTAACCCTGTCATATCCCACCCCTGGTTCACAGGCTCTGTTCTGATAATATTTATCTGTCATTTCCAGCATCATGTATCTATTAATATTATATTAATATTATATTATTACAGTCTATATATATTATAGAGAGCAATTCAATCATACTTATACATTTTGATCATGTGAACTACCTTTATCTCATTGTAACTACCTTTATCTCATTGTAAAGGTAAGGTAAACAATAAATTAGCAAATATTACAAAAATAATTTGCAGTACACATTATTTCCAAGATAAATATTTATTGATTCTTGATCAAGTAAACTCTGAATATTTACTTGAGAGACTAATAAATTCAACTGGCCATTGCTACATAAGCACAACATTTCATTAGACATTAGTACTGCCATATTCAAGCTTGCATCTCTTGCTGCATATGAACTACAATTCCAAAAGCCCATGTCCCACTGCACCAACGGATGCAAAGAGGATGTAAAACGGACAAAAAAGCTTGCCATCCATTGGAAAACGTGATGCATCCGTTGTGTACTCACTGCATACGTGTTTCATACGCTCTATCCATCAAACATCCATCTACTGCTATTTTATCTGCTCAAAAAGTTTTCAGCTGCACAAAACTTTTTGAGCGGATGAACTTTCTGCCGTGTACGATGTACATCCGCGACACATACGGGCAACAAACGTTCTACGTCCGTTGTCATCCGTTACACGTCTGCTGTATCCTCTCGGCATCCTCTGGGCATCCTCGCAAATCACATCCACTCCAGCTGAAAACGGAAAGAGGGAGGAAGCAAAAGGTACATGGAACGTCCACAAAGCATCAGTAGCATGGAAATAGAAAGGATGTAAGCGGATGCATGTCGTATATAAAGCATTAAAACGGACAAAATGTGTGTATATGGGACGTATCTCGGATATTTAGGATATCTGGAATATGCCTAGAGTATGGGGAAGGACACCTAGCGGAAAACCGATATTTCCTATAAAAAGGGGGAGGAAATCACCTGGATCTCAGTATGAGTCCAGCAGCCATGGTGTACAGACCTCTTCAGCCTTGGTCTTGCTCTTCCACATCATCCATTGATCTCCACCATGGATCATCACACACTCCTTATGGTAGCTGTGATCATTCAACACTAGAACCAAGCCCTCTTCAGGCTGTTTCACTTTTTCTACGCAAGGAGAAGAAGGAGACGTCCAAGAGCAGTGTGGGTCCGACGATGGATTGGGAGAACAGTGGAGTTTGGACTGTATGACAAGCTGATGGTGGAGCTGAGGATAGAAGACACTCGTGCATTCAAGCACTTCATGAGGATGCCACCAGTCATGTTTGACGAACTTGTTGAGCATCTGAGACCCAGGTTGACCAAGCCGAGCACCAACTTCCGTCCCAGCCTGGACCCTGGACTGAAGGTGGCACTGACTCTGTGCCATCTGGCCTCTGGAACCACATACAGAAACATGCAGTATGCTTGGAGGGTGCCACACAACACCATCAGCAAAGTGATCAGAGAAGTGGTGCAGGCCATCATTGAAGAATACGTGGAGGAGCTCCTCCATTGTCCCACTACTGAAGAAGGCTGGAGGAAAGTTGCAGAAGAGTGGTATCAGAGGTGGAACTTTCCCCACACCGTTGGAGCCATAGATGGGAAGCACATGGCCTGCAAAGCTCCACCCAACTCAGGGTCCTCTTATCACAACTACAAGGGCTTCTTCAGTATCATCCTCTTTGCCATGGTTGATGCTGACTACAAGTTCATCTACATCGATGCTTCAGGCAACGGGTCAGCTTCAGATAGCCAGGTATACAACGCCAGTGACCTCAAGGATGGGCTGGAATGCAACTTCATCATGGGTTTCCCAGATCCAGACCCCCTACCCAATGACACACAAGATGTGCCCTACTTCATTGTGGGTGATGACGCCTTCTCCCTCAGAACCTACCTCATGAAGCCCTACAGTTCCAGATACCTCATCCATGAAGAGAGGATCTTCAACTACAGGCTGTCCAGGGCAAGACAGGTGGTGGAGAACGCCTTTGGCATCCTGGCCAACAGGTTCCAGGTACTTCTCACCACCATGTAGCATCACCCACAGACTGTGAGGAGCAACGTGGAAGCTTGCTGCATCCTGCACAATCTCATGCGCACCCGCTACCCAGTCTTGCAGAACAGGCTTGTTGCCCATCAACAAGGCAATGGGGACATGGAGCCTGGTGAATGGAGGCAAGGATGAAACCTGATAGACACTGTGGATGTACAAGGCCCCAACAGAGCTTCATATGAAGGGAAGAAGCAGTGCAACCTCCTGAAACACTGGTGCAACTCCCCAGCTGGAGCAGTGGAGTGGCAAGACAGGATGGTAGATAGTTAATGGATGCTTCCTTGAGCCTGTCTCATAACACTGATGAGATTGTGCCATGTATGTTGAGTGGCCTTACAATTGATAGGGCATTAATAAAGAGCTTTGTTTATGTTGAAATGTGTTGATCAATGAATAAATTGTTATTGATAAAAAAGGGCCATATGTGTGGCAGCTGGGAGGGTGGACCATACAGTCCCACTATGCTTGCACTGGAGATTTATCAATCCCACAGCTATCCTTACCCATCCCACAACTATCCTTACCTATCCCACAACTATCCTTACCATCCCACAACTATCCTTACCCATCCCACAACTATCCTTACCCATCCCACAACTATCCTTACCCATCCCACAACTATCCTTACCTATCCCACAAGCATGCAAAGGCTTAACCATTTTTTCAAAGTTTTCACCAACACTTTATTAAGTAAAAAAAATGAACTAAGTGTGTGAAACAAAGATAACCTTTATTAATAACTGTCTTAAGTAAACTGTATGACTTTATTAAAAAAACAAAATGAACCAAGTAAAGTGTCTTAAGCAAAGATAAAGTGAACAGGTAACAACTCAGTTTCTGGCACTATTCTCAGTCATTCTGAGACATGTCCATGGTCTCAGCTGTTGAGCGGCCAAGGATTGTGGAGGTGGCTGTGGCTGGAGCTGGTCTGAGGCACCATTGGGGTGCTTGGCCCCGAGAGTACAACAGGGGATGGTGTGTTCAGGAAACTCTCAGAGAGCTGACTCAGTCCCGTGAGGTTGAGAGGCCCTCCCTCAACGACCTGGGATGTCAGGCACAATACTGATGACAGATTTTCTGTTGACGGGCTTGGCTGTGGGGTGGAGGAAGGAGGAGTGTAGTGGGGCTGTCTGGTCTGCAGCTGGGTGAGGTGAGGCGTCTGTGGAGTGCGATGTACCTAGGCCTGGACTGGGAAGGGCTGCCTCTGCTGTGGGAAGTCTTGGTACACGTAGCCTTGGTAGGTGATGGGCTGTTGAAAGCCGTGGAAGGGCTGTGACATCGCCTGGGGTGGAGGAGCAGACCTGGACTGAGTCGGAGCAGGTTCAGCTGGGCCTGGAGGTGGTGCAGCAGTGCTGTTATCTTCTCCTTCATCACCTGGTACTGGGCCTCGGGCAGGTCCATGAGCGTCTGGTTCACATACGTGATGAAGGGGTTGCAGTTGGAGGATGGTATGTCGCTGTGGACCAGCTGAGAGAGAAAATCTGTGCTGGTCTTGATTGTGTCCCTGATCTCCAAGAGGACAGTGTGGTTCTGTCCCTCCTGTCTGCCTCTCTGCCTGCTGTCTGTGGAGGTGGAGCTGGGGGTGGGGGTGGGTTGGTCTCTGGCTGCTGCTTCTTCTTGCTCCATTTGAGACAGGGGATCCTCCACATCCTCCGGCATGGGGAGTGCAGCTGTGTGGGGCCCTCCAAAGACACCTGCCTGGACAGGGTAGCCATCTCCTGGCTGGAAGAGGACTGGCTGTCTGTGGGCTGTCTGAGGGAGAGGGTTGACAGAGGGGCTGCTCCTTGGTGGCAGATCTCACCCTCCAGGAAGCTGCACTTGGCCATGACGTACATCTCCCGGTCAGTGAGCTTGACAGCGGCCTGGCCAGATTTTTTCAGGTGCAGCTTGCCATACCAGATGTGCATGTGCTTCCACCATCCCAGGAATACATCTGCAGTGTAGCCCAGGCTCTCTGCCTTGTCTCTCCACGCTGCCTGCTTTCTCTTGGGGTCGCGATAGAGTCTGTGGCCCTTTCTCCACAAGTACTTGTTCTCCCTCAGCCATTCCAGCACCTCCTCCTCATGGTCCTCGGAAATGGAGTACTGTTTCCTCTCTCCCTTCTCCTTGCCTTGCCTCTTCCTCCCTCTGGCAGGGGCTTCAGGGGCTTCAGCAGCAGGGCTTTGAGGGCCTTGGGGCTGGTCCACCACAGCAGCAGCAGTAGCAGTAGCAGTAGCAGTAGCAGCAGCACCAGCAGTAGCGCCAGCAGCAGCAGGAGAAGCAGCAGCAACACCAGCAGCAGCAGCAGGAGAAGCACCAGCAGCAAAAGCAGCAGCAGGAGAAGCACCACCAACACCAGCAGAAGAAGCACCAGCAGCTTCAGAGTCAGGGGCAGGGGGTGGGATGGGGGTTCTGTCCTTCTTTCCAGGGCTGGTAGGAGTAGGCACAGGCTTCCTCTTTTTCCTGACTGACGAACCATGGTGTTCTTTCAAGATATCTCTGGCAGCAGGTCTTTCCTCTGAATGGTGACTGCTTGCGGGCTGCATCCTTTTATATCCGCGGAGCTGATGCAATTCACCCTCCCCACATACGCAGTGAACACTTTGCATCCGCTATACATCCGCTATGCATCCACTTTGTTTCCTATAGGTGTCCGTGATGCATCAACGTCATCCACTACGCATCCGCTCCTTCTGCTATGCATCCGCTTCGCTATTCTCCCCCGGAAGCCCTGCGGATGTGTCATCCGCTTCCATCCGCTGTCATCCGCTAGGCTTCTTACGAACATCCGCTTACCATCCTCGCTAAGTACTACCCCCGTCCGTTCCTTTCCGTTCTTTTCCGTTCTGTTTATGTAAATTTTCACCACTTTTGAGAGAGGATAACAACGGATGGAGCCACTCCTGAAATTTTGCTCATCCGCTGTGTCCTTTTTGCATACGTTTTGAATCCATCAGCCAGTGTGACCTAGCCTAAACCTTTTGCAATCTTAGAAAAAAATCTGGGAGATGTAAACCTCACAAATCTGAAGATACATGATTTACAACATATGACTTTGGCCATGCACAGCTGTTTTGTATTAAAATCATCAAATTAAAATTTACACAATTATAGTATTACACAATTGTCTGTTAATACATAAGAATCCAACTTTCTTTGCACAACTATTTATCTCTATGCAAGCTTTCTGTTATTTTCCTTGTATGAATCTTTATGGCTTTTGCCTAAGAAGTAAGGCCAAATTCTTATTAGTTGAGTTTGCATCCTGAGTTTCATCACTATGAATCAAATTAATTTCACTTGGCTGGATTCACAAATTATGCCAAACCAAAGCCAGATAAGCTACATTATGCTTAATATAATTTGTGAATTCAATCCATATATTTCAGTTTTGTTCACTGAAATGTATTGAAATATCAGTCAATATTGTTAGAGTATGCAATCAAATTAATTCATATTTTTATCTTTGGACAGAAATATTCATAAATTAAGCATTTGCCTTAAAGCATTTATTAGAAACGGTTAAAAAAAATGACTACTGTACATAAAGTGACTCACTGTTAGATGTACTGAGCATTACAATCATTGACTTTATTTGTGTTCTGATACTTTATTGCAGCCTCTATGTATGGTGTTGTGCTGTTGCCCATATTTTTAAATTTTATTCTAAAGTAAGATAAACCCATGAGAACTAGTGAATAAAGAATGACACTCTTAAAAGTTAAATGTGTCCCTTTATCAACCAAAATAATAGCATTGCCAGTTGTCAGGACTATGATTATTATCAGATGAATGCCGGCCTAGAAAGTCTATGAAAAATGTAATGTCAAATTCTCAGATATTTTTTTAAAATATTAGAGGAATGAAAAAGGATTATCAGAACCACTCTGGTTGGTGGAAATGGCTATTATACATTGGAAGTGGCTATTATAATAAAGAAAATTCATTCCGCTTTTGTCAATAAAATTAATACTGAAAAGAATACTGAAACATGATTTTGCATTGTCAAGATCCTATGCTTGTGAATCCATAATAATATTTTTTTAATGTTTTTTTTTCCTTTCATATTACACACCATGGCAAAACTTCACATTTTGGGATCTGCAGCAGAAATATAAAACAAATATAAAATTTCATCAGGACACTTGCTAAATTTAATGAAAAAGTGATCAAAAGCCAATTTGAAAGTTTATGTAATTATTGCTTAATATTTAATTAATCATCAATATATTTTGACAATGGGAAAAAAGTGCTTTGGCGGTTAATCCCCACAAATTAATCCCTGCAAATTCTAATTTTTTTAAAAAAGAAGTTCTTTATCACACAAATAATAATGCCCTGTTTTTCACTTTGTTGCAAATTCTTGTACTAATTCATGTGTTAGTCAAAACTTCCAATAAGACAAAATGAATGAAGACAACACAATCAGAATTATGAGTTATCCAAACTACAAGCATTATTAAATAGCAACTTACATCTGATATCTTGCTTTGTTCATAGAATTGGTTGTTTTGCATCAATTGAAACTCCTAATGATTTTTCAGCAGGAACATTTTTGTTTTGATTTTCACTTTTGCAGGATTATTCAGTGAAAACATGACCACTTTAGCTGATTTCTCCACTCTTCATTGACTCATTTCTGCAATAGACAAAGTTTACTCATTAACAGTACTTTCTTTCCTGTTCTATCTAAACAGGCTTTGAAATACAGGAACTTTATAAAACTGGATATAGCACAGTTTCTGGGCAGGATATGTTGCTTATTGTGATTGGTTGACAGTTCTTATTGGGCAGTAACTAAAAAGTATGTTAACAAATGCCACTTTATGCTTCTTTGAATGAGACAACCAAATGGTGTATCAGATCAAGGCCTAGTGGAATTCCAGGGATTGAAAAAGGCAGAAAAGTGCTAGAAATAGAGCAGCTATGTTTATGTCTATTTAACAACTATTTAATTGTAACCTAAATATTCTGAAAACAAGTTATTTATCATCATAGTAATAATCTGAGCATAAGATTTACCACCAATATGAATGCCACCCAGAAATGCCAATTAAAACTTCTACAATTCCTGTCCACATGGCCACAGCTAAGAAATGTACACATTCATCTTGCACTGAGATTAAGAAAGATTTAACCTAACAAATGTGTCCTAACCTCCAGTTGGTGAATGTTTATGTACATTTATTCATTCTTGCAGAACTCATTAAACTATTCCTGTATGAAATATGTAAAGCATGTCCTTATGATATCAGACCATCATAAGGACATGGCTGAATCAAACCAAACATGGATTATTCCAAAACATAGTTGCCAATTAAAGTCCAGGTCAACAAGACATGAACAAAGTTGTACCTTTTTACTTCAGATCTCAAAAAACTATTATTGAGAACAGACCTTAATAGAACGACTTCCACAGAAATCTATACAATTCATAATTTTATGAATGAAATCCATGCATGGATTCATATACCTCCTTACACACCTGTTAGCATCTGGGGAGATAAGAACTATAGGAAAGGGGGAAACTTAGCTTGATAACAGAAATGCCTGTTTCTTTCTCATATGTAAACTGATAAGATGGAATACATTGGAATAGAATGCAAAGAAATCAAAATTATATATCAAAATAACATTTTAAAATATATTTTGGCATCTATCATTCTTACCATTTTGACATAACCCTCTATAATTTTAAATGTTGTCTGCTTTTACACTCTATTCTATTTTTTTTTCATATGAATGCAATTAGTCTAAGTATCAGATAAATTCCAAATTCTAACATAGTATTATCTTTTAAAATAAATTGCTATTTTATTTCAGATGTGCCTATTATAAATTACTGATCCCATTACGCTCTTTCATTCCTTAGTCATTACATCTAATATCAGCTGCTTCTCAGAGTTTCTATGAGTTTCTCATCTCCCAATGCTGTACACATAACCAAAATATACATTTGCAAGATTTTGTTTGCAATCTAATATATAATTTATGAATTATCATTAGGAAATAAATATGATAGTGGTAGTATGTTCCACATGTTAAAAAGTGAAAGGAATATTGTGCAGAATGTTGGCTTGGTTTTCAAGGATAAAATCATTTATGACTTTCAAAAATAAGTGTAACATAAAATCTCTTCTAAACATTTACTGTATATGCTTATTTTATCCATTTAATCATTGACTTAACTATTGCTTCATCTCTTCAGTACTTAGGCCTTTAAAGTCAACAGATAATAATGTGAAATAAATAAAACCTTTGTCACTCACTGCTACATAAGATTTTACGTAACTCCCCTAAAAATAAGAAACCTTTGTACAGCCTGCCAGTAATAAATACTGTATCACAAAACAAGTAATGAAATCTGATTTTGAAATTGTGCTGCTTACAGTAATTGGCTAGATATTCAAGCCTCCCATGAAGGGAGCTGTTTAAGTCTGTGTTTATCATTGTTATTATTGTTGTCTATCACACATTCTTCTATAGTTTATTTCCAGTTTTAAAACTTGTGTGATGTTATCTTTGTTTCTTTCTGTGATTCTTAATTAAATTCAATACTATTCAAATTGTCTATTGATTTGGTGTATTCTAATATTTTGTCTGGAATATTCTAGTCCAAGTGCCTTTTTTAAAAACTATTTATTCATTTTATATACCCATTTTTTCAAAGTCATTTTTTCACATATTGTCACTAGGCAAATCCACCCAAAGATGCAAAGGTGTTTGTTAGTTTCATGGCTTGATATTGTTACACTAACCATTTCTTTTTAAAAACTTTTTTACGTCAGTCTATAAGGAGACTCAAGGCATGTTATGAAAGTGATCTAGAAACAAGGAACTTCAAACCATTGGTTCTATTATGAAGGCAAAATTACCCTACCATCACTGCATTTAATTTATGATGAAACAAAATTGAACAGTGGTTTTAGTGATTGGGATTGCAATGGGATTTCCAGTGCTGCATATTTATTTATTTAGAAGCATTTATATATACTGTAGCTGCCACTTTAAAACCAACTCTTGATGGCTTACAACCCATAGAACAATGCATACAATCATAAAATCAACCATATGACAAAAACAGAAAAACCATATGGCATACTGTCCCCAGCATTGATCACTTCCTCTTGGAACAGAAGTGAATATTTCTGTTTGGGGGGGTGGGAATATTAAGAAGACATTGATGTCTTAAGCATCTTAATTCTCCCTGTCAGGGAGATCAAGAGTTTGGGTCTGTTATACCTTGTCAGGGCTTCTAGGGCCCTACTATCTCCCTGGAACACTGCATTATGAAGCACAAGACACAAGACTCTGTGGTCAAGGATGAAGGCCCTTATGAAGAAAAGAACATTCTGGTGTGTAGAGAAGGTCAATGATAGAAGAGAAATTGTATGATTCTTTGCTTCAGAGAGAATTGTTTTGGATACACACAACAATATTTGGTCTCATTCGGTCTGAATGAAGGTATTAGACTTGACTGTTATTTGTCTCACATAATTCAATCTTAGTTTAATAAATTATGCTTTTTTGTATCCTTACGCACCTTAAACCATAGTGTGCTATAAATACTTGTAGTGGCTTTTAAACTATGAATTTAACTCAGGTGATTGTTTGCAGTCTCCTTTATATTGATTTTCTTAATGATAATTGGTACATTTGTATTTATATTATTCAGAGTATTGGATTTCAGGATCCAACAGGATCCAGGGATATATATCTCTCACAGCCGTTGGTTTTAAATTTGAGGCTAGCCTATTGCTATGCCAGGATGTTTCTTTCTACATCCTGATTGGTTGGGAATCTTGGTCTGTGTTTATTGGACTTGGAGTTTGTTTGATTGGTGTTTCTGGTTTCTTCTGTCTGTTTTGTGGCTTTGATTGGCTGGCAACATTCTGTTCCTGTGTTGGAGGCTTTCAGTGCAGTTGGCTTCGCGTGAAAGGACGACTATTATCTATTAGGAAGCTACCTATCATCTGGGTGCCTGGTTGGGGTGTGTTTGAGCTGGAGGTATCAGAGGGAGTCTGTTTGTGCCCAGGTGTTTGCTTGGCTTGTGGTGTGGAGATCTTTCTATTTGAGAGTGCAGGCTTCCAAATGATTGACAGTCTGGTGGAATCATCAGACATAGTTGGGTGCATAGTTCAGTCTTTTTATGTGTCTTGTCTGCCAGGCGTTTGAGACACATATAAAGACTGAACTATGCACCCTGACTAAAGTACTGACAGTCAATGGCTTCCACAAAAGCAAAATCACCAGCTTGATCCACAAAAACACACTAAGACATAATAGAGACCTAGAAGATCAACAGACCTATGGAACAGCTGTCCTGCCCTACATAAGAGGTTACTACAGATAAAATCAGTAAGATACTACACAGGCATCACATCAAGACTGCCTTCAAAACAGACAAAAAAATAGCAGCCATCCTTAGAAACCCCAAAGACAAAATTGACCTGGAAAACCAAGGCATATACGAAGTTCCCTGTGCATCATGCCCGGCCACATACAATGGACAGACCAATAGAAGAATAAGTACCCACCTGGATGAACACAAAAATACAGTAAAAAAGCTGGAACACACCTCCTCACTAGTCCAACACATGAAAGCCACAGGTCACAACATCAACTTCAATGGCACCAAAACCCTAGCCACTATAGAAAACCCCAGGCACAGAATCATCAGAGAAGCCATAGAGATTGAAAAAAGACCTGAAAGCATGAATAGAAGAGATGCTTCCACCAGACTGTCAATCATTTGGAAGCCTGCACTCTCAAATAGAAAGATCTCCACACCACAAGCCAGGCAAACACCTGGGCACAAACAGACTCCCTCTGATACCTCCAGCTCAAATACACCCCAACCAGGCACCCAGATGAAACGTGGCTTCCTAATAGATAATAGCCGTCCTTTCACGTGAAGCCAAGCTGCACTGAAAGCCTCCAACACAGGAACAGAGTGTTGCCAGCCAATCAAAGCCACAAAACAGACAGAAGAAACCAGAAACACCAATCAAACAAACTCCAAGTCCAATAAACACAGACCAAGACTCCCAACCAATCAGGATGTAGAAAGAAACATCCTGGCACAGCAATAGACTTGCCTCAAATTTAAAACCAATGGCTGTGAGAGCCTGACCCACATACAAACTCAGTACAGAAGCCTGATGATGGCAGATGAGATTCTGCTGAAACGTTGCTACAACTTTAAAAGCACTACAATGACGTGGGAAAATACCCGAAGCTGAACAACACACACACACACACACACACACACACACATATATATACTTTCGTTCGTGAGAGTACTGGATGTTTTACCATATATGTGTGTGTGTGTATGTAACCATATTAATTCTTGAACAATCTTTCAACAGTAAATAACCCATATGTTCACTCATGCAACTCAGCTGATTGCTGCTTTGGCTTATCTTTTATTTCCTCTCCAGAAGTCTAAGAAAGAACAAGCTTTGATCCTCTTATATTTGACATCCTTTCAGATATTTAAGAGTGGTATCATGATAGTATAGCCATCACTTTCCCTTTCCCTTCATTTTTCATAGAGCTGCTTCTATTCCCCTGATCATTTTTATTGCCCTGCCTTTCTCTGAAACTTTGGGGGTCTAATCAATGCAGGATACTTCCAATGGAACTTTTAAAGTGGAATTATTATTTCTTACCATTTGGAAATTATCCTTTATGTTGATGCAGTCTAAAATTGGAGTTGATTTTTTTGCAATGATAGTGCTGGCTCATATTCAGAATGCAAAAAATGGTTATCCATCATTTCTGATTCTTCCAAAGTTTTCAATTTTTACTATATGTAGGGCTATCATCTAGTTTACAAACTCTTGACTGAAGTTGATTTCAGAAGGCCATTATGATAGATTACTTTTGAAGAAAGTAACAGGTTCAATTCTATCAGGTGAACTTTTTAAAGGTAACCCAGAAAACATGAGGAAAATTGAAGATGTTGCCTCTAAACTTCTGATTGACTCAGGTGACCATATCCACATAGTTTTCTTGGCAAAATTGTGGCAGTAGTTCTGGAATGTTTTTGGCTTCCCAATTTAATCTACAGCACTGGACTTTCCTGATAATTTTCCATCCAAGTCCAACCCCGCTTAGCCTTTTGGAGCAATGTCAAGATCACCTGAGTTATACCAAATCCTGTCAATCTATTACAGTTAGGACTTAGCACATTTTCATTATCTCTGGTTTGCATCAATTGATTAAAAAAAAACAGGGCATAAAGAAGCACCTTCCAATTTTCATATTGTAGAGAATATTCATTAATGATACTTCATTTCACCATAGCATGGTAGAAGAGATCCCCTTTACCAACCAGTCCTAAAAAACAGATAGACCTGACTGATGAAACATTGCTACATAATGTAAAGCTGTACATTTGTACCCAGAAATTATTGCCATTACTTTCAATCTACATGAGGGAATATAGGATAGCAGCTTTACTGTATGATCAGTGTATGAGCAATTTGAAAAATGAGCAAGCTGTATCACTCACAATGAAACTTTATTAAAGGCTATATAACAATAAAACGAAGATTGCCATCATTTATTGTGCAGTGATAAGAAGTATGAGTACTTTAAAATATTTGGCTATACAGTGCATCCATTCTGGCATTTATTAAGAGACTTGTCATAAAGTAATTGACAGTCCAAGAGATTACTGAAAAACTCCTTGAGGCACTACCTTAATGCAGTTGTGGGTTTGTGTCTTCTGAGAATGATGAGAATTAGAACATTTCAAGCTGGAAAATAAGATCAGCAAGCAAGCTAAAATCAGATGCCAGAAAGTTAGAGCAGAAAAATATTATCTGGAAACAACAAAGATTAAGGAAGCACTGGAAATAATAAAATAGAAAATAACTACTATAGTCAAGAAGATCACCAGGTATGAAACTTGAACTGCGTACTATAGGCAGAGTTTTTAATTTGAATCAAATCAGAAACATTTCCACCAATCCATTAATGGAGAGACTTCAGTGAACCAGCCAATACCTGACAAAGAACAATGTAGTTCTGGATGCAGCTATGGCACAATTTAAGGAATTATAATAAGAATGCAGCTTCTATAAAAGAGATGAATAAGAGTTTTTTAAAAAACTGAAATGAAAGAATGTGTGATAACAGCAGAAAGGGTGGACAAAGGGGCAATGAAGATCAACAATTAGTCAGCACCAAGTGAAGATGAACTGTATGATTTTTGATTGAAACCTCTGACTGGTCTACACTAACTCATGGCCAATCTAAAAAGAGACATAAAAATAAAATAGCAGGAAAAGTAGATAACAACACCTGGCTATGTCTAAAAACAGGAAAAATAAAGAAAAACACAGAGGAGTTAATTCTGGCTGCCCATGATCAAACCCATGCATACAAAACCAGAATTGAGAAGATAGCTAGATAGCTATTTCTTATAGATTTTCCAATGCACCATTGTTGCTACTTAGTCATGCTATTGTTTGCAATCTGTCTGTGCTTCTTACAGCAGCTAACTAGGTGATCCACTGTTTCTTCAGTTTCTTTGTTGCGAAGGCATTTGCTATATAATGTCCTCCCTGCAAAGAAGCTGAAGAAAAAGTGGGTCACCTAGCTAGCTGCTGTAAGAAGATCACACAGACATTACAAGCAGTTGCATGGCAAAATAGCAATAATGGTGCATTGAAAGATTTGCAAAAGTACCACATGCCTGTAAGCAAAAACTAGTGGGACGTTCAAATAGAGAAAGTCATGGAAAATGAAAAAGCTAAAGTGATCTGGGTTTTTAAATTCAAAAATACAAGCACCTGGTGCATAACACCCCAGACTTAACAATTATCAATAAAAAAGACAAAAAAAAATCTGGAAAGTGGACGTGGCAGTATCTGTAGACAACAGAATAGAAGAGAACCAACTGGAAAAGATACAAAGAACTACATATAGAAATAGAACAACTCTGGCAAAAGAAAGCAAAAGTAGTACTAATAAGAATAGGTACTTTGTTTGTAATCCCAAAACAACTTAAGCACCACTTGGACACCATTGATATTGACAAACTCATCCTCAGTTAATTGCAAAAGGTAGCTTACATACTGTGATGATACTTTAATACCATCTGATGTCCACTTCTCCCTATCCAAGTCCTTGGAAGGATAAAAATCCCAAATCTAGTTGACTGTGATGAATCATAATGTTCAAAACCAAGCTTTGGCTATCACTTTTATTTCATAAGGACAATTATGAGATTTATGTAGAATCCAACTTTTCTTGGAAGTAAAAGCAATCTTGATGCTAGTAGTTTGTAGCATTGTTCATTTTTAAAATATAATAATCATTCCTTTTTTAAAAAATAAAAAAACGTTTGAATCCTAGGAGATACCTGGCCAAAAATTACTAAAATGTTCTCTAGTTCCAGATAGAAGATACAGGATTTAGAATGATATGTGACTGAATGTCCCTACTAGATTTTATTTCTACTTCTCATTCAATCCTATGGACACTTGTAATCTATTCCTATTATCAGTTGCTTCTCAGCTTTACAAAGATTGAAGTCAAGGTGAGCCTAGATTATTTTAAAGATCAGGTTGAAAAAAATATAGACATG
This sequence comes from Laticauda colubrina, assembly GCA_015471245.1. NCBI lineage: Eukaryota > Metazoa > Chordata > Lepidosauria > Squamata > Elapidae > Laticauda > Laticauda colubrina. The sequence goes on along the minus strand of BLBF01000022.1, from coordinate 39,812,928 downwards.
ATTATATTTGAAAAAGTAGAATGCAAACACAATATATTCTTTAGTGGAACATAAAGTGGAGACAAAATTTATTGGGGTTGGACAATAGTCTGGGAATATTTTAAGCTTCCATTCACTCAGGAGCAACATTTGATCAGAGGGATTTTTTGTTATTTTGTGTTTATTCAAAACAATTGTGTCAGCTTTGTCCTATTCCATGTTCAAAACCAGTTTAATCTGAATGGTGGGAAAGGGATAGTACTTTTCACTGCAGCTGAGGACAGCAAGCTATTTTGGAGATGCAATGTTCAGCTATGTAGCCTAGAGTTGTCTATCACAGATGTCAGTCCTTCACATTTGCCATTATAAATTATTACTTTTTATTTATTTTTTAATGGTAGGGCTGTTCATCAAAAGCAAGATATTGTAGTTGATTTCCTATTATTCATATCATTAATTCTCTGATGCTTTTTAAGCTTAGTTCTTATATACCATATCTGCTGTCAGAGATATTCCAGTACCAGTTTGAGAAGTCAATTATTCATAAATAGAAGAAAGTGGGTATCTCAGTTTACCTGTCTTTTTTTTTGTTGTTGTTGGTCTATTAGCACATTTGCAGACAGCAGGGAGGGAGGGAGAGAGATCTGGATCTTAGAAATGGGGCACAAAATTAGCATATTTCTGAACAATATGCAAGACTAGTATCATTAATCTAGGATTCTGCCTCAGGGAATGGATTACAAATCTGAAAGTTACAGCATTATCTGAAACTAACAAATAATCTAATCTTCACATTTCAGAAGAAACAAATTCTGATATGTTCCAGAAATTATATAGAACATATTTCATATTTGTGTTTAGACACCTGCTATCTCTGTTTCAATTTTATATCCAGTTGTGAATTCTGCATTTCCATGTTGCTTTTTCTTGTTTTTTACTTGAGACAACAATCATATTGCATGGTATTTTCTTCTCTCAATCCAGTCAACTACCAACTATGATTGAATCTTGAATTGTACAATTATGACATATTTGTTTCCAAATTCTTAATGCTTTAGCCCTATCTCCAACCTACTACTTTTAAGCCTTTCATATTAATTTAATTGAATTCACAGCCTTGACAACATTCCTTCTCCTCCAAATACACACTTCAGTCTCCTCTTGTTTTTAATATTTCATCTTGGAAGGTAGCTCTTTATTGTTTCTTGTTGATTGCTAGTTTTATGTTGGCATAATCCACTTGTCTTTTCTATTTTCTCTCTAATTTCTCATGGCAATGGTGATTGTGCATTTGGGAAACAGCAATGCTATTCCAAGTATTTAGAATGAGGCAGATATGATTATGAATTAAGATATGCTATTTTGTAAGACTGATGTTCAGTCTGATGAGAATAAATAGGAAGATGGCAATTTAAATGAAGCTTCATTTTAAAACAATATTGTATTAGAAAAGAAGTACATAGGAATGTTTCAATAGAAATGATGAAAAAAATCACTTGGAACAAAAAAAGGTAACAGAAGAACATTACAGACAATTTATAAATTTATGTAGGATACTGAAAGAGAGAATAGGGAAGGTTTTCTCTCTTGATGAAAATACTAGAACCTTTGATTTTTGTATGAAACTGAAAGGGAAAATTTCAGATAAATAAAATGAAGACAGTAGCACCTCACACAGTAGTACTCACTATTATACTACATAGTGATGCAATGCTACTTTAATAAGTTCTCCACTTTCTCAAAATAAAATAATAACATAAAGCTAATTATGTTCCCCCCCCCCCTGCATGTATTAATAAGGCTTACTTATTATAAGAAAATATGCTCTGGTTTTTATGATAACTTTCTGGGGATTTAAATGACTCAGTACATAGTATTTGAAATTTTTATTTTCTAATTAGATTGAAAACTATTTTTTCACTACCTATCCAAGATTTTTCTTGAATAGAATGCACTTAATTGCCATTTATTTTCAAACATTAACCTCAAAATTCACTAGAAATTACACAGCTTCTGATATATTTAAATATTTGGATGGAAAACATATCTCAGTAAAAACACTTTTAATTTAATAAAAGTAGGTCCAGACAAGTTTCATTATTATCTGTAGGACATTTCATTCCTTTCTGAGGAAAAAGACCACTGTTCTGACCCAGATTTCGTCAAACTTCATGAAACACAAATTTATTTTAAAAGCAAAACCTATTTTATTGCAACACTGGGAATTACTTGCATTCCCAGCCAAAACTAATTATAAACAATTCCTCCAGGTAACAGCATGCCTTTCAGTGCTGTAGAATGCTGCCAAAAAACAGAAGTCCAATTAAATATAACATAAACCAACCAAAATCCCCCCAAAAACCAACCAGAATTCACAGAGCTTCAAGAACTACTATTGAACTACTTTGCTTCCTGCAAAGATCTCATCAATGAGGTCTGAATTTTATCCCTTATGGGAGGGGCAATCACCTCCCAGCCTTACTCCTGAGTCGCCCCTTCTGCTTTAGCTGCTCTCACCTTCTAGCAACTCTATGCATATGCGCACTGGGAACAGGCTCCCCTGGGTTCTCTGCTTTGCTGCTGCCAGACTCTGAAGGCTCCGAAGGCAGCACCTCACACCCAGATGGTCCTGGCCCCATCCCTGCATTGAATGCAGGACCCTCGTCCAATTCCTCTCCAGACTCTCTGCCTGGTTCCCTTTCTTCCTCACTGTCTGACTCCGCTGCTGTCTGCACTAGCTGACAGCAAACCACAACAACCACTGCAAAAATTAGTGGCATCCCCAAAGAATGGAAGAATATATAATTAGGATGTTATATATTGTCATGTTTTCCTATACCTTAAATATTGTTAAAACAGAATAGTTGAATAACAGGGCTCTCAATAAAATACACAATATAGCAGAATATCTTCACTTGCAATTTTACTGATAGTGATAGCAGGAAAACAAAATAATCAGGTTAGAAGTCATGCAACATGCTTCCTGGATATATCTCACAGATTATGAGGAAAATTCTAAAACTTATTGCATGTAAATCTGTTATAAGAGCTATAACAATCAGCACATTATTTTTTAAACAAATTCCTGCAAATACATTGACTGCTTACTGTACATAATATCAAGTGAATAGGAAAATAATATGTATAAATCCTTTGAGAAAAAAGCAAGGGACACAAGAACACATTATATGAAGGGATAATTTAAATCAACTGTTCCTTGGGGTCCCTGCTATTCAGGCCTTTATTTTGCAAGAAAATATATAAAAAAATGTATAAATATATAATTCAGAAACAAAGAACACTATAATTTCCCAAACTGCTTGTTCCTCTCCCATGACTGAATGCCAATTATTACAGGTAGGTCTTGATTAGTGCTGTGAAATGATTGCATTATTTGAATTCAAATAATATTGCATTATTTGATAATATAATAATAATAAAGTAATAATTTTATGGAAAATATGATAAAAGGTTTCACCTCCATAGAAATAGGCAATGAAAAATGTTTAACATAATATTTCAAATGCATGTTGCTAAAATAGTAAAGTAATGGATAAAAAGAATATAATTATAATTTAATTTTAAGGTTAACAAAAATCACAGGGTGGTTATCGAAACCAAAATAAAAACAAATCCTATTGCAAATTCAGGTATTCCAACATCTTTTCCTATTTTAGTATTTCTATGACCCTTCGTGTTAAACTGGGAAGGCAACATGAACAGAAAAACTCCAATGCAAATCTCTTCTTTTAAAACTTGTGATGTTTTCCTGTGATGGGATCTTCCTTTTCTCCATTTCCCACTTACAAAGATTAGCAACATCTAAAATTTGAACCACAACTGTGCATGCATAAGCCTTAATCGCACATGCACTGGACTCACATTAGTTTAATTTTTGGGTTGCATTAAATACATGCTGGTATCAATTTACAGTGTATGCTAAATTAAATATTGCATTATTCGAAATTGCACAAATTGCAACCTCTCTGTATTTATCCTAATTTGACAATTACTTTAATTTCATTTATCTAAATGAAGGGTTATTTTTGTTCATGTTGGCTTCCCAGTTCCTGAAGTACAGCATAAAATGACATGCTTTAAACCTCACTTGACAAAAGTTTTTCCAATCACGGCATGTAAGGACTGTTCTTGGAAGAATTGTCTGAGTTGCTCCTATTTTTAATGGCTGGCAAATAACTGATATATTTCAGGTGGATTTGGTATGGAAAAGATATGGAATAGTGTAGGAACACAATTTTATTTGGGAGGAGAGTGTGAAACCTTTGAAAGGAGATCTGGGGGATGCATGCAGACCATGGATGTAACCAGGACAAAAAGTAAATGATTTAATTTACCTTAAATTAATATTTATTTAATATGTTTTAATCATGATTCCCTTTGTTACACTAAAAATTATAATTTAGTGACAACTTTTGGATGTCTCAAAGGGCTGCATTCAGGATCTTGAAGAAGCCCAGAGTTTTTGGTTTGCTTCAATTTCAATATAATTGAATGATTAATTAAGCTAATGAGTTGATCTTCATTTATAGTTGTGCCTCATTTATTTTTGTGTATAAATTTAATTTGAGGTTGTAGTGTGATAGTCAGATTGGATAATGGATAAATATTTTAATAATAAACGTATAGATCTAAGATTGTGGACCAATAGTAAAATATATTTTTTACAGTATAACAGACATATGTTTTTGGAGATGGTCCAAAAATATGTATCTCGTTGGAGCTGATAACATAAAGAGTTAATAAATGGCCAAAAAAAAAAAAACACACCATACAGCAGCCTTCTTAAAGCTACAACCTTCCCAACCTTGCAAAATCAACAGGGAAGCCAACTTGGAGGTTGTAATCATGTGAGGTCCTCACTTACTGACCTGCGTAATCTTCATTTAACAACAGCAACTGGGACTGCTGGAACTGCAGCAGCAGTGTGGCCACATTATTTTTCAATGACATGTCACTTAACAACAGTTTCCAGTCCTATTAACAATTTAAATTGTTCAAGGAAGATCACTACCTGTACAGTATAATTTCAAGTTAAACACAGTGCATCCTCCATTGTATTTTACTATGGAAATGAATTGAGTAGAAAATTCTGCTTATGAGATTCTTACAGGGTCACAATGTTTGAGTTGTGACTATGATTACACTGATGAAGAGTGGTTATTAAAAAATACCATTAGTAGCAAAGCTCCCAGTGTTAAAGGACCATGGTTTTGCAAGGGCTGATCATAGACACTACATACATCAGATATATTTTTATTAATCCATTTCCTGTAACACAAGCTGAAAATGACTATGTCTTGTAGCCAATCATTTGGCAGAATTAACCACAATAATATAATAAATTCAGATAGAGCTTGCTTTTATACACTGATGGTAATGGCCACACAAACCATGAACACATTTACAATGAATCTTGAAGTTTCAATTTCCATACTGATAAACAGTCTGTTCTTCGACATTGTGCCTCACTCCCTTTTCCTTCTGCAATTCGTTCCCTGGTGCTTCATCATGCTGAATAGTTGCGCCATATGTTTTCTTTGTGTTAACAAAAGTATCATTGTTCAGTTCAGTCTCTTCAGCCAGTTCATCTTGTTCAAGTATTCCACATTTTTCTTCATTCAAACTTTCTGGGTCAGCCCATTCCTGCTTCTCACCAGAAGCAAAGAGAGCATAAAATACCACTCCACTATAGTGGACTAACGCAGCTATTAGAAAGACATTTTGCCATTCTTCACGAGTCTAAAGAAATGACATGGGACATTTTTCATTTGAATTCCATTTTTCCATCAAAATAACGTTTAACAATTTAAATTTAAAATATATAAAGAAAACAACAAAGCTATGGTTAAAATATTAAAACTCAGGGAACTAAAAACTTATCAAATAATATAATAATATCACCTTAAAATAAATTGATTTTATCAGCAAGATTTCTTTGGAGCCAAATAAAACTATTTTTATGTCAAAAGACAGCCTGGACTACTTTAGCAGACAGAATCTAGGAGCATCTGCATAAAAGACCCCTTTCTTTTGTTTCTATCAACTATGGCCATGATAGTGGAGGAGTCACCAATCTTGATGGCAGGAAAATGTTCTATTTCAAACCACAGAAATCTTGGAGCTAATAACCAACACTCTGCATTGAGAGAGAGCCCTGGTGGTGCAGTGGTTAGAATGCAATCTAACTCACTGCTCACTCCAGGAGTTCTTAGGTTGACTCAGCCTTCTATCCAGGTTGGTAAAATGAGGGCCCAGATTGTTGGGGGCAATATGCTAACTCTGCAAATAGCTTAGAAAGTATTGTAAAGCACTACGAAGTGGTATATAAGTCTAAGTGCTATTGCTATCGTTATCCTGGAGACAAATGAGTTACCAGTAAAGCTATTGTAACATAAGACTTGCTTTCTGAGGCTAGTTTATAATGTAGCCACATTTTGAATCAGCTGGAATTTCTGAAAACTTTTCATAGAGAGCCCAGTGTAAAATTTCAACTTGTTGAAATAAAATCTCATATCCCCACCATGATTTTCAAAATGGACAGGAATTGAAATTGGCAAAACTAATGATGGTTTAAAAACAATAACTGACTGCCATGCATTTGGAAGTCATTTAGGAAAAAAATACATCTGAACATCATTACCTTATGTTTTGTCATTGCACCAACAATGAGAGGGCAGACCATTCCTGACAATGTCCCAACTCCGTTAGAGATGCCCATGAGAATGCTGGCATACCGAGGTGCAATATCCAAATGGTTGACGTTAAATCCTGTTACACAAAATATTACATCAACAGGATGCATTCTGTCAGCATGAGAATGACTCAAGCAGCTGAAAAATTTTTTAGGTTGATCCTTTTTGATCATGAATGTACAGACTAAGTCTTCACTGTCCTCTGGAATTTGATTTAGTGCCTGAGATTTTCAAACATAGTTACCAAATAAGGCAGAGGTCTCCAAACTTGGCAACTTGAAGACTTGTGGACTTCAAGTTGCCAAGTTTGGCTACTCTTGAAATAAAGCATAAGAAAAAAGGGATTAAATACATTAGGGTTAATTGTGTTAATTAGATTTAATTGTCAATGTAAAATTAATTAAAGATATTTTAGTTTGGGTCCAAGCCTTAGCTTATTTTTTGAAGTGTGAACTCTGTGCATTGCCCTGGCTTCTCAAACAAGGAAAATAATAAATAAAGCATAGAAAAAACATTATTTTGAAAATAAGGCACTGAAAATATCATAATCTCTCATATTTCATAGACAGTTCAAAGGTTTTAACTGTCAAGATGAAATTATATGACTGATTTTGAATATTTTATATACATAAATAATAAAACAAACATATTTAAGTAGTCAATTGCTTGCTACAGCATAATTGTGTTTCTTTTTAATTTTTATGAAGTAAAAGTGTTGTAACAAATTAATCAGTTTAAAAAGCCATTTAAGAATGTCAGAATAGCCTTCAATTAAAATTAAAAGTTAAGAGCCAAGATGATGGGTAGCCTTGGGATAAGAATATAGAAACAATAAATAGCAATAATAATCCTGCTGATACTAAAATACTGCTGCAATGTGTTTAACAGTTTATGTTTTACCTGAAATAGCAAATCCACTAAAGCCTACTGCTAAAACCAAGAATGAAATAGCCACACCTCTTGTGTGAGAATATCCAACCACCAAAAGTAAAGTAGCTTCCATCCCAAAACCTGCAAAAGAAATGTACAGAGAAGGTTATTAATTCTTTAAAACACACTGCTTCAAGAAGTATTAAAACAATTTATTTATTTTAGATGATGGTTTTATTTCTTTTCTTTAAAATTAGTTCCAGACCTTAACCACATACAGACTGGTTTCTAGTTTTCTCTGTTTTTTATAAAAACACCATGCCTCTCACTCTCATTCTTTCTCCCCCCTCCCTCCCTCCCGCTCTCCCTGCGTGTGCACATGTTCATGGGCATGATACATGAATGTCAAGTCAGGTCATGGCACTGCTTTTTATTATTATTGTCATTCTTGCATACATTGTTTGATATTTATAAACTGCTTAGAATTTTAAAGATTAAAAGTCACAATAATTTCTCCCTCCTTCCCTCCCTCCCTCCTTCCCAACAGATTATCTTAGAAGTAATGAAACTTTTAGCAAAAAAGGGCTCCCTCTGTCCTCATATATTTTGATAATTCAATCCTCCATTTGAATGTACAATATACAAAATTCTTGAGATTTTACATTGATTATACTTTTTAAAATCAGAAAATTGGTCTGATAGTTAGGTACTAACATATAAAACATATATAAGATCGAAGTATACCTCCACAATTCATGATTTTTCTGACAGCAGTAGTTGTTAAAATTCTGCTGCTGCGCAAAAAGTCAGCCAGTTGGCCTCCAATGGGTACAATAACGGTCATTACCATGTGCGGAACTGCAGACAAAAGACCGACCTGGAAGTAAATACATGCGATGAATTCATGTGACCAAAAGAAATATGTTTTTTCTCTCAATGTATGAAATTAATTAAATGAATATTTAAGGAGCACATCATTCCTTAGCATAGGTGAATTTAGTATATTTTACACTAGAGAATTGAGCTGACAAATTTCCATTTGTTATCAGCCACCAGAAGTTATAGTGACATCTACCATAAAAGGAATTGTCAAAGTGATTGTCAAAAAAAAAAAATAGTAAAACCTGCCCAATGGAAACAGAAGGCAAAGGGATATAGCTCAGAAATTCTAACTAGCTACCATGCCCTCCTATGCCTCAGATATGGTTTTTCACCAATAAAGTAACTCTTAATTTTCCAACACAGTTAATTTAGCTGAACATTTGCTATAAATATTATACAGGCCTGCAGTTTGAGACTCAGTTCTCAAATACCAACAGTTCAATTAAAAATACACAACGTTTGTATACATATACAATATGTCATATGTTGGTAAAGCCCATGTCACACTGAACCAACGGATGCAAAGAGGATGTAAAACGGACAAAAAACCTTGCCATCCGTTCGAAAACGCGATGTACTCACTGCCTCCGTTTGGCTTCCTCTCTATCCGTCCAGCATCCGTTTATGGACGTTTCATCCGCTCCAAAAGTTTTGGGCTGCCCAAAACTTTTGCGCGGAAAATGTATCCAGTTCATCCATTCTGCATCTGCTACGCATCCGTTACGCATCCGTTACGCATCCGTTACGCATCCGTTACGCATCCGTTACGCATCCGTTATATCCGCTAGGCGTCCGCTCTGCATCCGTGGAACTCCATCCGTCCGGACGCAGGGAGGAAGCGGAACGGACACAGAATGGATGCAGCACAGAAACAAAGCATTTAAAACGGAAAAAACGTTCGCAGAGGGGACCTATCTCGGATATTAAGGATGTCTAGAGGATGCCTAGAGGATGCCTAGCAGAAAACCTATACTGCCTATAAAAAGGGGGAGCAACTCGCCTGCATCTCACTTTCAGAACAGCAGCCCAGCGGTGCAGACCTCTGCAGCCTTCATCTGACTCTTCCTCTTCCACAGCATCCAGTCATGTCCACCGTGGATTGTAACAAAGTCCTTTCGGCAGCCACCATCATTCTGCAACAGTGCGAAGCCATCTGCAGGCTGTGTGAACTCTACTGCGAGAAGAAAAGGAGCCACCCAAAAAGAGTCTGGATCCGAAGATGGTTCGCCAGAAGAGCAGAGGACGGACTGTACAACAAGCTGATGGTGGAGCTCAGGAACGAAGACACTCGGGCGTTCCAGAACTTCATGAGGATGCCTCCAGCCATGTTTGACGAAGTTGTGCAGCGGCTGACACCCAGGTTGACCAAGGCAAACACCAGCTTCCAGCCCAGCCTGGATCCTGGGCTCAAGGTGGCACTCACTCTGCGCCACCTGGCCTCAGGGACTTCCAACAGGAGCATGCAGTATGGCTGGAGGGTGCCATCCACCACCATCAGCATTGTGGTCAGAGAAGTGGTGCAGGCCATCATCGAAGAATACAAGGAGGAGCTCCTCCAGTACCCCTCCACTGAAGAAGGATGCAAGAAAGTTGCAGAGCAGTGGTATCAGAAGTGGAACTTCCCTCACACCGTTGGAGCCATAGATGGAAAGCACGTGGCCTGCAAATCTCCAGCCAAGTCGGGGTCCACTTATTTAAACTCCAAGGGCTTCTTCAGCATCATCCTCTTCGCCATGGTCGATGCTGACTACAAGTTCATGTACATCGATGCTTCAGGCAACGGCTCATCTTCAGATGCCCAGGTATACAATGCCAGTCACCTCAAGGAGGAGCTGGAAGGCCACCTCATCGTGGGCTTCCCAGATCCAGAACCCCTGCCCAACGACACACAAGATGTGCCCTACTTCATCGTGGGGAATGATGCCTTCTCTCTCACAACTTACCTCACGAAGCCCTACACTTCCAGACTCCTCACCCGTGAAGAGAGGATCTTCAACTACAGGCTGTCCAGGGCAAGGCGGATGGTGGAGAACGCCTTTGGCATCCTGGCCAACAGGTTCCAGGTACTTCTCACCACCATGCAGCATTGCCCAGAGACCGTGAGGAGGATCATGGAAGCTTGCTGCATCCTGCACAATCTCATGCGCACCCGCTACCCAGTCTTGCAGAACAGGCTCGTGGACCTCCAGCAAGGCAATGGGGACATGGAGCCTAGGGAATGGAGGCAAGGGCGAAACCTGATCGACACTGAGGATGTGCAAGGCCCCAACAGAGCCTCACATGAAGCGAAGAAGCAGCGCAACCTCCTGAGACAATGGTGCAACTCCCCAGCTGGAGCAGTGGAGTGGCAAGACAGGATGGTAGATGCTTAATGGATGCTTCCTTCAGCCTGTCTCATCACACGGATGAGATTGGGCCATGTATGTTGGGTGGGCCTACAATGAACAGGGCGTTTAATAAAGAGTTTTGTTTATGTTGACATGTGTGGATAATTATTATATTATTATTGATAATAAAGGGTTGTAGGTGTGGCACCTGGGAGGGTGGACCATACAGTCCCACTATGCTTGCACTGGAGGTTTATCTATCCCACAGCTATTACCCATCCCACAGGTATCCCTGCCCATCCCACAGCTATCTCAACCCATCCGACAGCTATCTTAACCCATCCCACAAGCATGCAAAGGCTTAAACCATTTCTAAAAGTTTCCAGCAAGACTTTATTAAAAAAAAGAAATGAAGCAAGTGTGTGAATCAAAAATAGACTTTATTAACAACAAGCTATAAGACAAAAATGAGTCTCTGGCACTCCTCTTGGTCGCTCAGTCTCAGGGGTGAAGGGTCCAGGTGCTGTGGAGGTGGCTGGTGCTGGAGTGCTTGTCATCAGCTCCTCCAGAAGCAGAAGCAGCAGAAGCCCCAGCCCCAGAAGAGCGAGCCCGTGCTGCAGAAGCCCCAGCAGGACCAGAGTGAGGGCCAGGGGGCGGGGTGGTAGCCCTGTCCCTCTTGCCAGGGCTGGCAGCAGATGGCTGAGGCTTGCTGTGCTTCCGCATGGTTGTGGGGTTGCTGGCTGGTAGGGAGGCTGGCAGGAACCAAGGCTGGCAGGAAGGCTGGCAGGGAGGCTGGCACCAAGGCAGGCACCAAGGCTGGCAGGGAGGCAGGCACCAAGGCTGGCAGGAAGGCTGGCAGGCTGGCAGGCAGGCAGGAAGGCAGGCACCAAGGCTTGCAGGAAGGCTGGCACCAAGGCAGGCACCAAGGCTGGCAGGGGGGCAGGCACCAAGGCTGGCAGGAAGGCTGGCAGGCAGGCAGGCACCAAAGCTGGCAGGCAGACATGAACCAAGGCTGGCAGGAAGGCAGGCAGCAAGGCTGGCAGGAAGGCTGGCACCAAGGCAGGCAGCAAGGCTGGCAGGGAGGCAGGCACCAAGGCTGGCAGGAAGGCTGGCAGGGAGGCTGGCAGCAAGGCTGGCAGGGAGGCTGGCAGCAAAGCTGGCAGCAAGGCTGGCAGGCAGACATGCAGGCAGGGCAGGCAAGGCAGCCAATCCGTCCGGCAGCAGGTCTTTTCTCTGAATGGCGACCTGCTTCCGAGCTGCTTCCTTTATATCCGCGGGGCTGATGCAATGCATCCTCCCTGCATGCGCAATTAATGGCAGGCATCCATTAGGCTTCCACTGTGCATCCGCTTCATCCGCTAGGCTTCTGCTCTGCATCCGCTGTATCCGTTCCGCGTCCGCTTTGCTGAGGCCCCCCGGAAGCCTAGCAGATGCGCCATCCGCTCTCATCCGCTTCCATCCGCTGAGCTTCCGTTCCGCATCCACTTTGCATCCGCCCTGCGTCCTCCCCGCGTCCGTGTTATCCACTCCGGTTATGCAAATTTTTGCCCCTTTTGAGAGCAGATAACAATGGATGGAACATTTTGCTCATCCGCTGTGTCCTTTTTGCATCCGTTCGGCAGTGTAACATGGGCTTAAGAAACATCTAAAGAATATAAGCATCCAAAGATGCTTATAAAGTGATGTTATGGAATGTACAAGTCATTGAATAACAAAACATTATTTGTATCATAGCACTATTGATACACAGGTTAGCTCTTTTCTCTCCATCAAACAGTCCTTTATTTTTATTATGTTATTTGTATGTTAAGCAGCTGGCACTATCAGTGAGATATATTAAGAGAAGATTCAAACATGCCAATTTATTAGTATAAGCAAACAGAAATCATTGAGATCAATCAGCAAGCTACATCCTTGGGTTTGTATTTTTACCTTACTTATTGCAAATCCAAAGACTTCTTCAAAATAAGCTGGCTGACTTATGAGTAGCAAGTAGAAAGTCCAGCTTCTGCAAAAGTTTGCCACAACAATTGCGTAAACCGGCATCGAAGTGAAAAACTGCTTCCAAGGGGTGCTGAATCTCTAAGAAGAGAGAATGCCAAAGCTTTAGAATGATGGGAGGTTGTAGTTCAGTTGGGTAATGTTAGGCAGTAACGTTCAATTTGTCATTCATAAGTATTATTTGGGTGAAAGCATTGTCATTGTAGAAAACAATATTTGAAAAACAATTGTGAGCATGTAACCTCTCCTTTTGTTATCTATATAATGAAAAGGACAAGATTCTGCAGCAGACAGCATCAACCCCACTGTGTTCAGAATATCACTACCAGCCTGGGAATCCATGCTCAACCCCTTTGTGGTTATCCTCAAGCAGACATTTGAAACAGCAGGCTGGGTGGCCTTAGACTCCGGCTCAGAGACGCAACTCTAATTCCACTACTTGCTGAAGGGCACCTGAAACTTCAGTAATCCCTGAAATTACAATTGGTGGAGAAGAAAAGGCATTTTGATAGAAATATCCCCTTTGCTTTATAGTACAGCCCTGTGCACATTTATGTAATTCAGATTTAATCCTTTTAAAAAATAATCTGAATTTAATATTAAAATGAAAACTTGATCCAAACTTTCTTTTTATACAAAAGAAAAATTTCAAAAGTCTTTATGTTACAAGCTTAGAAACAGAAGCATTGTTTCCCAACCTGTTTGATTTATATCATTTCAAAAGCCCGAGATAAGAGATGGGAAATTAGAAAATGGGTCCATAACTCTTTTTCTCTCCCTCTGCAGTTACATATTAAGACCATTTCTGTGGCTGAATCTACAAATCACATCAGTCAAAATCTAAAATGTCTAACAAAAGGTTTCAGGGTCAAAGCATAAAATAGGGTATTAAATCAACACACACAGAACAAGAGGCAACTGGATTTTCTTATTATTCTTTGAAGACATTTCACTTCTCATCCACGAAGCTTCTTCAGCTCAGAGCAAAATGTCTTCAAAGAATAACAAGAAAGTCCAGTTGCCTCTTGAAAAAAGGGACACCATGACCTGGATGACTGAAAATCTCCATAGACAACAAACACAGAAGTTCAGTAGTAAGATTTTCTTGTGTTAAAACCTTCACAAATGTTTAGTTACAGCAGTGATCTGACAAAACACAGATTTGTTGTTAATTGATGTCCCAAAAGGACTTTTTCAAGAGGCTGGACTTTCTGTCTTTTTTTGAAGACATTTTGCTTCTCATCCAAGAAGCTTCTTCAGCTCTTTAAGCTTCTTGGATGAGAAAAAAAATGTCTTCAAAGAAAAACCAGAAGCTCCAATTGCCTCTTGAAAAAGCACCTTTGGAACAATCACGACGAGGATGACTGAGAATCTCCATAGACATTTGTTAATTGATGGTTTCTACAATAATTTTCAAGACAACAAACAATAAATTGGACAATAAATCATTTCCAAGAGAGGGAAATACTATGAAATGAAGCTAGAAGTAACTTACACTGGTATTGATTAAGTTGGCTCCACCTATACTAGTTTCTATGTAAATTCTTTCTTCGGTGCTTATTGTTGGATGAACAGCTGGGCTCTCATATGCTTGCAGCAGCCAGAACATATACCAGATTATCCCAAACATTCCTTTAAATGTAGAATGAAACAGGATTTTGACAACCAGTTAAAATATTGAAAAAAATATTTGTCAGCATTATTTCAACATATATTACTTTATCTATGATTTTTTTTCTTCACTGGGCAACTTACCATATGTATAGAAGACAGATGACCATCCTATATATTGTACCAATATACCTGCAAGTGGCATGGCAACTACTGCCCCAGCATAAGAACCTGCAACAAAAGCCATATATTTGTCAGCAGGTTTAACAGTTGTGTTCCAACATTTCTAACCCATTATATCACTAAAAACAAGTGTTCTGTTTGGAAGAATACTACATTGCTAACTAAAGTTTTATAAGCACAAGAGTTGCTTCAATAGTGAGATGAGCTGCTTATAAATTTAATAAATAAATGAATACACCCTATTTTGGAGGTAAGAGAAATGAAAACTTTGTAGGAAACTATTGGATTCATGGAACATTATATTATGGAACACACTTGTTGTTCCTATTGGACAAGACTGTGGTTGTTAGTGTTGCTGAAATACAGATAACTGAGAATGCACTACAACCCATGTCTCCCAACATTAATCTAACACAATCTCAGATTTAAAAAAAAATCCTCATTGTTTGTTTCTTGACTTCATTCAATTTAGGTACCAAACCAATTTAATTGAAAATATGAGAGGATATATAATGTAATTGTAATTGAAGACTATGAAATGGTAGCACAAAACACTTTGTAAACCAACCGGTACACTGTATGTATATATATATGTGGAAGATGGCTTAATTTTCTATGTTTTGTTTGTTTATGTTTGTTTTAAAACCAATAAAAACTTTAAAAAAAATTTTTTGGCTTTTCCAAGAGTTCTTTGGTGATTAAGCAGTCAGAGGAAGATCTATGTCAATATTGTTTCTCATTCTATCTGGTTTTATTGTTTTCCATTCTATTATTTCTTGTACTGTGCTTTGATATTGTAACATGCCTAGACCCTCTGGAGTGAGATCATTTATAAATATTATTAATAAAACAAAACTTTATAGTCATGTTCCTAAAATCATCATTGCTCAAAGAAGACTTTACTGGATGAATGCTTTATTTGAAAATATATATATCTGGCCAGAAAAAGGACAAAAGGTTATGGATGTGGTAAAACTCATCCTGAAATGCGAGAAGGGGTTCAGTAGAGAAATCTCAAGTTTTCTGGTAAATTTGTGTGTGTAACACATATGTGCACACAGACACATATACATATAAAAATACTGGCTGTGTCCATTATATCTTCCATTATGAGAAGTGTATATATTTTCTTCCCAAAATTTTAAGTATTAAGTTTTTTGGTCCTGAAAACTGAGAATGCCTTTTTTACAATATTATAACATGAAATAATACAGGCCACTACTGTTTTAAATATTATGATGTGATGATTTATAGGAAAATATTCTACTAGTGAATGGTTAAAAAATAAATGGCATTTGGATCCTATTGAGAGCTCATAAAGACAAGCCATGAAATTCTAGTTTGGCATTCACCAGTGTTGCTAATTAATTATTCTGGAAGATACATAGACTCAGGTGTTCTTTTTTCCTCATTTGAAATTAGTTTATATATTATTTAATAGACAGTTAACTTACGTATGAACTATTGGGCATCTTGAGAACATTGGAACTCTTCTTGGAATAATTCATTAGCAATTTAGTTCAAAATGTTTATCCAAACTGTACCTTAAAGGAGTTTTTCCAACAATTCTTTTAAAACACTATTTGAATCAAATATAATAAATTACTTAATGGTTTTTGGGTAATTGTACATTCAACTTGTCTGGAAATAAATCAAATCTTTTAAAGAATAATAAATATTTGTTTAGGAAATCCTAAACTCAGAAGAGGAATAGCAATAGCAAGAGCACTTAAACTTATATACCACTTCACAGAGCTTTACAGCCCTCTCTAAGCGATTTTTTACAGCCCTCTCTAAGCGACCCGAACTGCCAAACTGCTGGCAGCCGGTGATCAGCAGAAGCAGCCTGCAGTCCCACATTCTAACCACTGCACTACTGTGGCTCTTATGAATTAATGCACAAAGACAATGATATCAGTAAGTTATAGGATGGCTATAGAAAGCAGAATTAAATTTGATTATTGATTAGTATATTCTCACAACATATGGAATCATGAACCAGCCAAGTATATTAGCTTAGCATTTGGTAGTGTGAATTGTGTCTTGCAGTTACAACTGGCTCTGTGATGCAGCTGGAACAATCTGGAGCTGAACATGCTTAAAACTGAAAGAGGTGAAAGTGGATTTTAGGAGGAGCCTTCCTATTCCACCATCTTTTACTATATCAGACAGCACAGTAACCAGAATAGAGTCTTAAAGCTTTGGGTTCCATAATTTCCCAGGATTTGAAATGGATATCCAACTTTAGAACCATCATTAAAAAAGCACATCAAAGAATATTTTTCAGGAAGTTCAGGCTGCCCCAGGGGCTGTTGATTCAGTTTTACAGAGGAATTATTGAGCCTGTCATTTGTGCTTCTTTAACTCTCTGATTTGGTACAGCAACTAAACAGGTGATGATACAGACTCCAACAGATGGTTAGGACTGCAGATTGCAACTAGCCTGCCTTCCATAGAAAATATGTATATTGTGTGGTACAGAAGAAGGTTTGAGAAAACATCTACAGATCCCTCACATTCTGGACATAAACTGTTTCAACTCACCTCCTCGGGATTCCATCATACGGCACTGCATGAAAAAACAACTAGACACAGAACAGTTTTTTCCCTCATGCCATCTGAACACCTAAGTCTCACAGTACTGTCTAATATCTATATCTATATATATTTACCTCTGCTGTATGGCTGTGGAATTACTATTATCCTTCTTATATTCTTTACTATTCACTCTTATTGGTATTATTATTATGATTACTGTGTTGCTTTGCATGTACACTGAGAGCTTCTTCACAGAAGAGAAATTCCTTGTATGTCTAATCCAAATAAAGTATTCTGTTCTGTTCTGTTCTGTTCTGTTCTATTCTATTCTATTCTATTCTATTCTATTCTATTCTATTCTATTCTATTCCATTCCATTCCATTCTATTCCATTCCATTCCATTCCAGTTTCTGAACCTCAAAAATTGAGTTGAATGTGCAGTGCATCAAGAAAAGTCACTGTCTGGTTGACATGAGTAACTGGGCATATGTTAAAGTAACAAAAATCTAAGCATTAAAAGGAAAAAACAAAAAAATTCCTAATTGAAACTGCTATAGAGAAAGTAGAAACCATATGTCCAGAAATGTAAGATAATATAAGATAAACAACAATTTTACATCAGACACAAATTGCAAAAATACATGATATTCAGATATTAAGAAACGTTTTTTGGCAACTAAATCCTCAAATGAAAAATAAGTGAATACCTATTTTTTTATAATCAGCAAAGTATTTTTCATTAAACCCATCATGCAGGCATTTTCTCAAAACAAAAGAAGAAAAATCAACATACCACAAAATGAAATAGTTGCCAGCCTGCTTCTTTCCAGCGGAGGAGCCCATTTACTCCACAGCCCATGGCATGCTGGATAAGTCACCCCCTAGCAAATGTTGCACAGCATTACATTTTTGCATTTAAAATTTTTATTTGTGCTGACATTTGTATTTAATGCAAGTAACTGGACTTATTGTTTTAGACAGGAATCATCTACAAAGGAAGTCATCTCACTTAACACTAAGAGATTGACTTTAAATGTCTGTTCATATATCTGCGCATTTGTAGATTACACATAATATGGATATAATACAGTACAGAAACGAAATCATGATTCACTGGGTAGAATTTGGTTAGAATTTTGGTTCCTTTATTTGCACAAGCTTTTCTATCTGTATTTCCTGAGATGTAAATATCACAAACCAATATCTGTGAAGATATTTTATTAAAGGATAGTGTTAATAGATCCTGTCCTAGGCATGAAGTTTTAATAGATTTAAATAGTTTTAATAGATTTAAGAATGGAAAGAATTTGAAGGATCCAGTTACTTCAAATACTGATTTTCTTCAATAGGAGCCTACAGTACTTGTTTTTAGTTGAAGCTGAAACTATTAGTTGAAATTGCACTTTCAGAATTCACATGGTTAAACTTCAATTCATTTTGATGTTTTTGCAATTTTACAATAATATATTTCCAGAGGCCTCTGCCAGCTCAGATGCTTTAGTCAAAATGATGAAACCATTATTGTGCTATTGTAAATGAGCTTCCTCTTCTGCATGTGTCACATCACTATGTGATCATGGTGTCTCCCCTGCCAGGCAAGTGTGTGCAAAGGAGATGGAACTGCTATAGTGTGAGGTTGCTTTCATCACTTGTTTCCCACCCCCTTAATACACACCATAGGTGGATCTGCAAGTTTCCCTCCTCTTCTTTCTCACTAAGCTTTCAAATATCAACAAATCAGTATTAAAAGGATATCAGTTCAAGAATTTTTTATAGCTTGAAGTGATATCCTTTTAATACTTATTTGTTGAGTATATATCTTCTACTTTTCTCCCAAGAAGTCATGGAGTACATAGCTCTTTTTCTCCTACCTTTTCCCCTTGTTTGGACTGAGAGAAATTTATTGGTTCAAAGTCACCCAAGAATTTCCTATTATTGACAATAAGCTTGAATTTGAGTCTTCCCAGTCTTAGTCTAATACTTTAATAATTGCAGCAGATTGCCTTTTGATGGAAGGAATATAAAATCCAACCCTAAATACACTTACTGAACTAAGTATGTATTTAGTAAGATCAGTGGTATTTACTTTAAAAGCTAGCAATATGGGAATAATTCTATTTCAAGAACTATCAAGCTGACCAATGTAAATTAACTAACATCTCCCCCTCTCACCCCAATTGACTTAATTAATGGTATACAGTTACAAGTTTGAGGTATCCAAGAGATTCAATTTTAATAAAGTTGCAAAAAATTTACTTGCCCTGGAATGATGCAAACATTATTTTAATTTTTGTATTGCTTATATGCAATTAATGAAAATAACTGGTGCAAATAAACTTCTACATTGGTACTTACCTCCACAAGACCTTGCAAAATTCTAACAAACATAACACACCCATAATGTACTCTGGCAGCTGCAGGAATGAACATGTTTAGAGTTGAAGTTAGGAAAATTGCTGCTCCAAATACCCTAAAAAAAGGAGAAATATAATTTTCCCCTATAATTTCATATTGCCATTATGCCATGATACTGTATATTGAACTGAGAAAAGTTGGTCTAAATAAAAGTTCAAAATTATCCAGAAATCTTTTTTTTTAAAGGACAAAATAAACTTTCATTGAAGACTTTATATTCTAAAATTGCACATAGCCAGCTAATATCAGCTGAGCAATTTAGCTGAGCACAGGCTAAAATATATATTTATAGTTCTTTGTATTATAACATTTTTATAAATGTATGTTAGTCTCAGAATGTCCAATATTAAAAACTTTTAGATCATACCTTTCTTTACTAAGTTCTTCTAAAATTAACATCATTATTTTTATTTTTATTGAACACAAAAATAATCTGACAAGCTTTAATTAACAGCAGTGGCTATCATAAAAACTACTAGGAATTGTAGTTTCACAGTATGCCTCATTATATTCAATAAAAATTAATATTAACTATTGACATGAATAGAATAGAATAGAATAGAATAGAATATTGTTTATTGGCCAAGTGTAATTGGAGAAACAAGGAATTTGTCTCTGGTGTATAAGCTCTTAATGT
Organism: Laticauda colubrina; assembly: GCA_015471245.1. Taxonomy (NCBI): domain Eukaryota; kingdom Metazoa; phylum Chordata; class Lepidosauria; order Squamata; family Elapidae; genus Laticauda; species Laticauda colubrina. The sequence continues at coordinate 39,792,771 of BLBF01000022.1, read as the reverse complement.
ACACATAAATAAAGTAATATAATAATAAGATACCAATAGTAAAAAGTAGTGGAAAAGATGAGAAAGATAATATTAATACAGTCATATTACAACTACATGTCATTTAAATAAACAAATGATTATACATTTTTAAAAATGTTGAGTTCTAGAAAAGTAACATTATTTTATACATATTTATTTTATCATGTGTTTTGCTAAATTCTGTATTGCAATATATTATATGAGTATATTACCTGTTAGCTGCTAGTTTATTTGCAATGAAGCCTCCTGGAATTTGTGTAACAATATAGCCCCAAAAAAATGACCCATGAATGAGTCCTACTATTTCTGGATCCCAGCTGAATTGCGCTTTCTACAAATAAAACAATATTAAATAGTAACACATAGCTAGTATCTTGATGTTTGTAAAATATGTTTTATTGCAGAATCCAGACACTGCACTTATCATTAATCAAATTTGTGTTTTTAATCCTCTAAGAGGTGTAAAAACAAACTTATTTGAAAACAGGGGAACATTTTGTCAATTCTTTTTATTAAATTGTACTTAAATTATACTTAATATGTTTAAAGTATTAAATATATTTGTTTACTTAGTTGGTTAATTAATCAGCTAGCATGTTCTCAAACTGATGATCCACACAAATTTTATTTTACAACTGAGTATTTGAAAGCTTTTGCTGATATACTTACTGCCCACAATCACATTTCAAAAACAAGAAAGAAAAATATCTGGGGCATTTTTATTGCAGCTATTCACCTAACTGAATAACTCCTTTGATCTAAATACAGGTATCTTCCCCAGTAATGCTACAGTTGTCCTTGATTTAGTGCATTTGTTGTTAATGTATTTTCATTCAGATTGTAATCTGTAGAATATTTTAAGGGCATCTTTCATCTGGAGACCAGGACATATTACAATGAAGCACATATTGGTTTATTGACAGAACTTGCTTAGGCAAAACAAGCCTAAAAAGGAGGTGGGGTCCTTCTTTATAGATTTATGTGCATTGGAATATATCCAGGTATTTTACTGTATATAACACATCATGCACCTAGTGAAGACAGTGAAGTCTGTAAGGTGAAATGTTAATAAATGGGGTTTTGAAAAAACAAGAAGGCTGTTATTTCATGATTATAATTTATTTCCAGGGCGTTACTTTCTTTCATTCTCCTTATCTTCCAGTATCTTTACCCAGAGTGTCATGATCTCTTGGCCTTCTAAATGTTTTGTGGCTGAGTTAACAGTTTTAGTTTCTAAAGGAGTAGAGTAGTAGAATTAGGAGCATTTAATTTGGCCCCAATAATTCTTCAATCCAATGCTTTGGGTTTAAATATCCATTTTTACTGTGCAGTAAGAAATAATATGCCACCTTGAGTTCCTTGGAGGAAAAACAAGCTTACATCTAATGAAGAATCACTATGGAAATTAAAACACAATATTTTATAAATGCAACTAAACTTTTAATAGAAAGATAGTTTGGTAGAGTGGTGAAGGAATTAGGCTAGAAACTAGGAGACCATGAGTTCTAGTCCCATCTTAGGCACAATACCTATTGGGGCAGCCACTTTCTCTCTCTCTCAGTCCTAAGAAGAAGACAATAGGAAGTCAATTCTGAAAAAAATTGCCAAGAAAACTTCAAGATTGTCCAGGCAGCTGTCAGGAATCAATACTGACTGGGAGGTTCACAGGCTCATGCACATGCACACAGACAAGCTTTAATATCACCCTATCTCTCTATAGCACAAGTAGAAAACAGTTTCTAGTAAGAGAAAAAACATAGTACAATATATATCTTGTGAGCCAAAGTTTCTGTCTGAGACTTTGGAGAACTGATGTATCTGAGTAGAATGTTATGTTCTATATCAATTACAAAGACCCTAATAAGCTTTTACTATCTGAATATCTGCTAATACCAGTGTCTATTGGGGGAAAAAAAGAAAAGAAAGAAAAACTTTAAAATCTGATTTCTAGAGTATTATAAGACGTCATTTAGTTGTGTTAAAATAATATATCCTTCTACCTACCTCAGTCTCTGGTTTTCCATTGATGTAGACGGTGTTGTTGTTAACCATTTCCACAATAGCAACACCAAGATTGCATCTAATTCCAAAAGAAATACAAAATCCCAGACCACTCATCATAGCAATAATGTAGCGTTTAGGTAATCCACAGCAATAGCAATCAAATAAAGGTGGTTTGGTTGTTGCTTGCACAGGTCTTCCTTCTTCATTCAGCTCTATGGCATCTCTTTCACAGTTGGTTCCATCAATTTTTCTAAAGCCATGTAAAACAGAGGCAAGGTGTGTTCAGAGAAAAATATACTGATATGTACTTAAAATATCTAAATAAAAAGTGCATTTGCTACATTCCCATATTAACTGTTCCTAATAAATTTTGTTTAAATAGCATGGAAAAAAGAAGGAGCCAAAGGGTTTATACAAAATTTCTGAAACTGTAATCATTATCTCTGGATAGCCCATAGAAAATTCTGGAAAGCTAATATAGTAATGGTAGAATTTTCGATGATGCAACCACAAATCTAGTTTATCAATCATCAGGCAGACAGTCACAGAATAAAACCTACAGTGTTAGCAAGGGAGTTCTAAATGTACCATTTATTTTGTTTAAAAATGTGTTTTAATGTGATATTACTGAAAACATGGATTGGGAATCTGTTGTCCTCCTACTCTCCAACTATTGCTGAACTACAAAAGTCACTCTTCTAAGCTTTGCTGTTCATTAATAGCTTGAAGCTTTCCATCTCCATTTTAAATTTAAGGCTTGTATAATAGAGCATGGAGAATAAGATTCCAGAACAGAATCCATTACTTGCCATTCCTTTGCAGAACTTTATGTAGAGGTGCCTTAAGGAAATTTTAAAATAAAAGGCAATATAGATCTCATTAGCAAGTCGATTATTTGGAAGTATGTTTGGTCTTCAGCTGTCTTAGGAACTTACATATAACTTTGATGAGGATTGTATACTCTGTAACTCTCAATAAGCTAGTCAGATTTGGCTATTTTTTAACCTGAAAATATGCTATAGTGTCAGAAAACCTGACAGTTATTAGATAGTTAAAAATTCTAGAAAGAACTGTATTTCCTACACACCATTAAGAATTTCACTAGTAACAATAGTTCAAATTAAAAGGTACGCTTGGGTAAAATAATGCTACAAATGTGTATTTGTATTCTGAGCATCTATATGTGGTACCTTGGTTTTTGTATTGGATTATGTTTAACTATATTTTCTGCTTTGTTTATAAAAAGTTTTCATACTATTTTTCTTGTGAGCTGGTTTCCTAGGTACTTAGAGTTATGTATTTAATAGGGATGGCCAAATAAACTTTCTATATAAATAAATAAGGAATGCAAAGTTATTTCTATTTTTGACATCTTTTTTTGTATCATGATGACCAAAACTGGATGTAATATTCCAGGTATGGTCTTACCAAGGCATTATAAAGTGGTATCCACATGACTTTGATTCTATCTCTGTGTTATGCAGCCTTGGACTGTGTCAACTTTTTTGGCAGTTGCAGCACACTACTGGTTCATATTTAAGTGATTGTCCAGTAGGACTGTCCTGGATCACACTCACAATTACTGCTGATGAACCAGGTACCAGCTATTCTATAACTACATTTCGTTTTTCTTGCTTAAACATAAAACCTTACTTTTCTCACTATTGAATTTCATTTTTTTCGATCGGGCCCCATGTTCAAGTCTCTTCAGATCCTTCTGGATCTTGAGCCTATCTTCCAGAGTTTTGGCTATTCCTGCCAACTTAGTTCCATCTGCAAATTTCATTGGATCCCCTTCTACCCTGATCTAATTAGTTTATGTATATGCTGAAAAGTGCTGTGCCTAAAACAGAATCTTGAGGTACCCACTGCATACTTCCCCCCATGTGGATATATAAAAAAAATTGTTTCACACAATGATTCCTACATGTCTGCTCTTTGCCATACATATTTTAAACAATTTTTCTATTCAGACAAATTCTTATTGTCTCAAATGGTAAATCTATGAGTTTGGGATTTTTCATTCTGTCCTGTTTAAGCACTAATCAGGTCTAATCCTTTGTAGTTTTTCCTGTTTAGTCAATATCATCTGGTTGCAACCACATAACAGGATCTTTGATAATCTTAATGAAATCTGGGTCCAACAGAAAAAAGGCCAGAAAAAAAAAGTCTAAGACAAGACAAGAACTGATAGAATATTTATATTACTAGCCAGCTAAGCTGAAGCCTTCTGGACCCTAAACTTAACATTAGCAACGTGGTAGTACATTGTGGTACCTAATATTCTCACCAAAAGAGCTTTTGCACATACTTCATACCTAGATACTTCAGTTAAAAACAACCTTGCAGAGGTGTCACACAACTTCAGCTGTAAATCTTGTATCATGTGAGATAACCATAGAAGATCTACTGCCTTGGATGCTTTGTAATTCATCATCCCTTATTTCAAATCATGATTTCACATACAATTTTACTGATTTTTAAAAAAGTCTTATATTCTAGCTTAGGAGGGCAATGTAACTGGTTATATAACACTCATTTTTAATTTGTTATACTTTGCAATATGCATAATAATATGGTGGAGTATGTATGTTGGTACAAATAGAAAATTTTACATTCTTGGATAGTCATAAATTGTTATTATATATTATTTATATATTATTTACATATTAGTATTTATTTAATATTATTGCAATATATTACTATGAAATAATAGATATACATTCCCACACCATTTGATTTATGGAAAATAATTGAAAAAGTTAAAAATAATAAAATGAGCATGTGTGTGTGTATGTGTGTGTGTGTGTAGCAGAGCTGGCTTCAAAGTATTAATTCCTAATCAAGCTAAAAAAAAGAATGATGTAGATAAGGTTAATAGAATAGAATAGAATAGAATTCTTCATTGGCCAAATGTGATTGGACACACAAGGAATTTGTCCTGGTGCAAATACTCTTAGATAAAAGAAAAGATACATTCATCAAGAGTCAAGAATCATAAGGTACAACACTAAATGATAGACTGATAAAAACAATACAAGAGAATGTTGAAAAACTCCAGCTATGGTACTTCAGATAAACAGAATCGTTCTGGAAAAAAACATCCATGAGAAAGGGCATAGCTATTGTTTCCAAATTTATAAAGCATCCCGTAAAACACAGAGAAATAGTGTAAAATGGGAAGCTGCAGAAAGGCTGCAAACCTGAATTTTGCTTAATTTAAAATGATATTATTTTCTACCAAAACTCTACTTGTCTCATTCAGTTTGAAATGTTTTTTTAGAAATTCTTGCTGTCAAATGGTTCACTAGCAAATTTTAATAGTGAATATTTTGCAATCAATTGTTTTTCTTTTTGAAATAAATGTCTTTCTTCTTCATTTTTTAAAATATGGTTTATGAGACAAAATTAAGTTTCCAGGGGTTCAGAAAGATTATCAATATCTGGCTGGGATGACTTACATTATTGGTTCTATTACTCTGACAGTTTTTGTTTGTTTCCTACTATGACAGAGATTTCTTCTCAAAATTCCTGTTACATTATTTAACAAAAGCAGGCAGCTTGCAATCTAGTCCATGTTCAAAAAAAGAAATGTTCCTACCGAACAATAAGTTCAGAGTCTTTCTTGTGGGAATGCAACTGTCCTATGCCATAATTACAAAAGAACATCAATTAAATATATTGTTTATTATTTGAAATGATCAGACGGATAAATGCTTTTAATTCTTGCAGTAAATATAATCTGTTTAAATATAATCCCAAAGGTAATTTTAGTAGTTTAGGTTTCCTTACACAGACTTGAAATTAAGTTATTGGAAGGAGATTCAAAAGGACATTTTATTTATAAACTCACACAGTTCTAAAAATTAATTCAGTATTGTTAATTTAAAAAGACAGCTACAGCACAATTAATTTCTCATCAATACTGGGCAGTAACATTTATTTCATTTAATTATAAGAATTATCATCCATTCTTGTAATATAGTGCACCACCAAATAATGTCAATATTTTGTAAATAATATTAAATAAATATTAGATGTATCATTTTAAAATATTGCATGTCTGGTGGTTCTTCACTCTTTACAGAGCTTACTAAATATTTTACACAAAGATAGTCTTGTATAAGATTATTCTAGGTGATCACATAGAGTAATGCTTCATGTCTGGGGTTTTTGGGGTGGGGGCAGCAAGTTAGAGAATCTATCTTATATTTGTATTTTTACAATCCGTGAGCAAAAGAGTTTTTTTAAAAAAGAAGCAAGATGAAGATTTTGGGAAGCTGTTTGGCATCACAGTATTAATAAGGTAACAATCCACCAGGATATAATGTAAATTGCAAAATGGATATATGGAAAATAACTCATATAAGTTTCCTATCTGAATGGAATTGAAATAGAATTTAGAAAATAATTCAGTGATAAAAAAATCCTCCCATTTTTGCAAGAATGTAGATATATCTTCATTTAAATGAGACAATAAATATCACACTCAGAGACAGTTAATATTAACAATAGCAGCAACTAAAACTTTGTAAAAAATATGAAGAAATATCAGTATTGGGCTAATATGCAGGTAGCTTTTAAATTTTCATGAATTAAAAATAATTTGCCCAGGAAAGGTAGAAAAACATTTATGCTTAGTGCTCAAATTTAAAATGTCTTCCTCATTAACCCTGCTTTGCCTTTTTGGGACTCCACAATAGGTCAATGTAGTTTTCTTGACTACATTACAGAAATGGTGTGCCATTGCTTTCTTCTGGGAGAAGTGGTTATTGTTATGACTTCACAATATAAACTCTCATTTTTTTTATTTTTCTGGAGATCTCTCATATAAACTTTTTAGCTTTTTGAACATAGCCAAGTCAAATGAATGCATGAATGTGTATATTATCCACAAAATAAGAAGATGAACTAGCTTGGTCCTGATAAAGAAAGAAAACATGGATTGAAATAATTATTCAGGACAATACAAAAAATACAGACAAGTTGTTTTTCTGCAGTTAATATCTGCAGTTAATACTTTAACATAATTCTATGGATGTATACAGAGAGAATGCTCTTTTATCTTGAGATATATTTAATTGTGCTTCATGCCACACTTGATGGCAGTTTTGATTGTAGGGCAATTATATGTAATAGTATTTTACATTGTAACAATAATACATTATTCTTGTTTATGCTTTTGTAAAATATTGAAAAATGAACAGAAAATATTTTGTTACAAGACAGTACATCAGTGACATAACTGCTGTTTTCAGAAAATGAATAACACAAAAATATGCCAATTAGACATTGTGGGCATTATTATTTTTTCCTTGTAAAAAGTTTACTGTTTGCATAAAAAAAATAGCTTCCCTATGAAATTAATAAAAGGTTCTTTTTTTAACATACAAGACTTCTAACTTTTGTGATGGCATAATTAAGTAAAAAAGTCCATATTTAAATTCTGTCATAGAGTACAAAGATAATCACATACCTGTGGATTTAAGAGTCTTTGAACACAATGAAGATGAAACACAATTGCTGTTCACATTCATGGCAGTATAAGCTAAAAATGCTTCATGATTTTAGCTGTACTAATTTAAAACTATAAAAAAAATGTTTTATCAATAACATTAAGGATGTCTAAAATTTTGTTTTCTCCCCACCTGATTTAGTAAGATACACCTAAGAAGCTATTGTCCTTACTTTTAGCTAAGGTATATATAGCTAAGGTATATAAGGTATATATCCTGTTTTATTCATTTGTTCCTGTATATTTCACTTACATATTTCATAATTTTACTATAATCTTTGTAGAAGTTAACAGTACATGAAACTGTTACCTTTGCAAGTGTCCTAGAGAGTCACTTACAGTATTCTTCACCTCTTCCTTCCCAGGCTTTAAAAGTCTCTCTTTTAATGAATTTAACACTTCAAAAGGCATCTTCTGTTCTTTCTTAGATAAATCCTTTTATGTAAAATAGAGCTGTCATCATCATCAAAAAAATTTCAATTCTAATAGTCTTTTTTTCCTGTTCTGCTCTTTTTTTCTTTTCTTCCTTGAGAGAGTGATCTGGCAGGTAGGTTAATCTTCCAAACAAGATAACCACACTGAAATTATCAGTATTTTCTCCCAAAGGCTGTCAATAATTCAGTGTAAATTGCAGGAGGTCTGTTTTGCATCTCTTGTTATTCTGTAGTCTTCAAAGGAATAGACCTGAAAGTGAGTAATACTGGACCTGGGGTTAAGCTTATGCGTCTGACTAAAGCACATTATAACAAGCTGCTCATCCTCTTTCTAGGCTTTCTTCACACATGTGCTCAGTGATGCTATAGTAACGAACACAATACTGTCTCTCTGGCCATTTGAGCTTCTCCCTTGCAAACTTTATTAAACATTTATGCATTCTCTCTCCCAATTTCAGTCCACAGCTTTTGCTCCATTCTCTTGCTGAACCTCAAATAACAATATTGCCTGATGCACAGAGAGATAGACAGAGAGATAGACAGATGGACACACATATAGGCACACCTGATATTTCACTTGTGACTGAGCTCATTAATATCTCCCTAATACAGAATCACTATATACTGCACAAATGGTGTTGGATACAAATTAGGTCAAACTGAAAGTTAGTGGAAAAGGAAGAATATTGAATTACATCGAGATTTAAATACTTCCAAACTGAGTTGGCATAAACAGACTATTCAATTCTCTCTTATTTCTAAAACAACACACACACACACACACACACACACACAGGCACACATGCTCGCGCACACACATTCACACTTTATTACTGTTGGGAATGTGGCAATTTGAAATGTATTATACATGGAGAAACTGAAAGCAGAAAATTAAGATATGTCAGGATAAGCATCGACATGATTAATAAACTAAAACCTAGGACTATATTTAATAGATAATTAGAAACTTTAAAGGAAGCATATGATCCAGGAATACCATTGCAATCTCTTGTTTTCTTCTCCCAAACTATATTAGAAGCTTCTGAACAGTTTAGGTAATCTCTATAGTGGACCTGGTTAGTATTTGAATGGGAGATCACCATAGAAGCCCAGGCTGCAAATTTAAGCAAAAAAAAAGCCCTCACACAAATCAATCCGTTCGTCCATCCATCCATCCATCCGGGTCAAGACAACATTGCATCAAAAGAACAAAATGCAGTAAACAATGACTTAATCCACCACTATTATATGTAGTTTTGTCCTAATGTCCTATCTGATGCAATTAACATGTATTTTTATACTGTGACATCATGGCACATACTTCGTTGTTCCACACTGAAGGATTGAACATATTCCTTATAACAAATTAAAAGAGCCAATTGTAAAACTATTGCCGGAATATACTAAATTATATACTCAAGAAGACAAGAAATATGGATGAAGGAATTGAAATATCCAATCTCTAAAAATCAAGGGCAAATTATTTGGTGAATTACCTTAACATTTGGATAATATAGGCTGGAGTAATTTATATTATTAGTTGCCTTTTTTCCTATTGTTCTGCAGTTATATAAGTATTAACATTGATATCACTAATATGCATATACAATTAGTGTTTGTTAAATATATAAAGTATACGCTTCGGTGAGTATTGCATTCCTTTTTTCTTTTCAAATAAAATAAAATATAAAATAAAATACAGTGATGCATAGGCATTAAAATATATATTATTATTAAATCCAGGGTATAAAAAAATTAACTAAAATTGTAACTATATGATGATTTAAAAATTTCAGCTCTAGAGCTATATAAATTTTTTAGGATATGAAAAGAAGTTTTTGGCTGTACTAAAATTCTAATGCATTTGGAGTGTGTATTTGTTAATAGTTTACTAAATTTTGTAAAAAAAAAAAAAAGCAAATATACTTCTGACAACAAGAATATCTAAAATAGGAAGTAGCAGAAAAAATATCTACCTGTAGTAATCATCTTCTTGTATGAATTGAGCTCCAGTTTACTGAACTTCAAAGCATAGTTGATATGTATATGTGTGTGTGTGTGTATCACATTTATATAGCTTCCCATCTCTTAAATGTGGCTCTGGATAGTATTCAATAAAATAATCAATTAAAGCAATTAAAACATCATTTAAAGATATATATCAATAAAACTATAGGAGAATGGATGAGTGTCTTCCATAAAGTGTAACCCTAACCATCCCATAAGCTCCCTGTTTTCCCGAGATTCCCAAATCTATGTGAAAAACCATGTTTTGAGTGATTTCCAAAATGCCAGTAGCATTTATGCTTGTATTAAAAATGATGCATGTACTAGATCAAACTATTAGTAAAATGCACACTAAAACTTTCTCCAAAAATGTATGCAGAGGAGAAATTACAGTTAATTCAGCTTCTGAAAAAGGAATATTCAGCACTATAGAGGTAGCTCTTGGTTAGATACTGCTTTGGACAGCAATTGTTTGCAGTTTCGACAATGATGAAAAAGTAACTTTGTGACCAACAACTTTAGCTCTCTCTCTCTCTCTCTCTCTCTCTCTCTCTCTCTCTCTCTCTCTCTCTCTCTCTCCCTCCCTCCCTCCCTCCCTCCCTCCCTCCCTCCCTCTCTCTCTCTCTCTCCCTCCCCCCCTACATGTTTGTCATTACAGTATGCATTGTCTGTGTAAAATTGTAATCCTGGTGATATTTTCAGTCACTAGTCGCTTAATGATCTAATCGCCTATCTCAACTGAATTGCTACATGAGGATTACCATTTCCCAGGCTGGGCTATTCTAAGGGTGTTATAGAGCTGTGTGGAAAATAGGAGGCAGGAATATTAAGTATATTTCTGCCTTGAGCTGATCATTATATTCCCCCACCCTGGATAAAATCTAGAAAATAAGAACAATATTCAAACAAAAAATACCTGTGACATAACACCCCAGACTTAACAATTGTCAATAAGAAAGACAAAAATTGTGGATAGTGGGCACTGCAGTACCTGATGATAGAAAAATAGAAGAGAAAGAACTGGGGAAAATCACAAAATACAAAGACCTGCAAAGAAAAGTAGAATGACTATGGCAATAAAAAACAAAGATACTGATAGTACCAATGCTAATAGTTGCCTTGGTGGCAATTCCAAAACTTCTGAAGCACCACTTGAACACCATTGGCATTGAGAAAATCACCACCAGTCAATAGTAAAAAGTAGCTTTACTTGAAATTGCAACAATACCATCAAACAACATCTGTCTATCATAGTTCCATGTGAAAGATTTGATAGGTAGATAAAAGTGCCAAATACAATCTAAACATCTGATTATGTGATCAACCATAATAAAATGAATTTTTTTGTCTTGAGGAAGGCTTCTTTGTTATCAGTTTCTATATAACACGTACATAGCTCTTATGTTAGTTCTTCAACACAAATTCATATTCTATAAGTAAATTCTCCTTTTAAAATCAGTATTTCTGTGGATTTTTTTACATTGCTTATTTTTCTTTAAGCAAAAGCTATTTCTGAAATCGTATTTCTGAAATGAACCTAGAATCTTTAAAAAGCCAAAGTTCAGTTCATGTTACTTTATACTTGGAAAAAGCAGTATTAACCGAGTAAGGTCTGCTTTCTTGTGGTGCAAGTGCTTTCACTTTGGCACATCACAAGACAACAAAAAACAATTTCAGATTTCAAATGTCTGCGATATAAATGCTGCTGCTAAATTTACTTTCTTTGACACTGCAAATTTCAGAGAGAACCTATGCAGCCTCAGTGGTGTCCTAGACAATTATTCCAATAGTCTCTAAAACCTGCATCATTTTGTATTTGTGTCACTCAGCCCTTGAATCAATAATGCCACCTTCTGGATTTTTAAAAATTTGCAGTCTCTGGAGACTGCTACACTATGGCTACCCAAATGCAAGGTATATTCTGATATTTGTCTGTCTTGCATAAACAATTATTATTTCATAATAAATATAATTATTTCATTGCATTTGTCAAGAAAAATATATTGATTATAATTTTTAATGATGTAATAGTTTTTTAAAAATTCTGTTGCTTTATGGATAAAAGTTTTTTGTGTGTCGGTTTCTGTGTGTGTGGTTTTCTTGGTTAATTTTATATATCACCTAAAATTACAGCAGTGAGATTGGGCTGCGGTATGTATTTAATAAATGTAGACCTGTAATATAATATATGGAATATATACAGCATGTGTTTATTCAGTTTATAGCCACCTTTTATGTACAGAAGCCTAAAGGGATCCATCCGTCCATCCAATTATCTATCCATCCATTTCTCTCTTCCTTTCCTTCTCTTGCTCCCTTTCCCTCTCGCTTGCTCTCTGATCTATCTCTATCTCAAAATCATGCAGTAGGCAGAGAGTGAAGTAGAATGGGTCTCACTGCTCCTAATCTGTTAATTTAACTGCATCACTGATTCTGTGCCTGTTTGAGTATATTACATTATGTTGTAATATTACATTATGCATTATTACACATATTAATATATGTTGTATATTAATATATACTCTACAGAGAAAATACAGACTGGGGTAATTACTCCTCTTTTGCTTGCTGGCAGAAGAATAAATACATTTTTAGCAGGTTACTATTTACTAAATGGGTTGCTCTAGTTGCTGAGATCGGTTATGCAGAATTTAATTGACTTTATTTATCATATTTATGCGCCACCCATCACGTAAAAATGTGACTCTGAGCAGTATATAATCAAATCATATGAGCAAGAATTACAAAAATACTGTAAAATGAAAACATAAACATTATTTTAATTATTAAAATACAAACAAATATAGGGAGAGCATAGATATTACACACAATGTATCCAGCTCATTAAATCCCCTTTTCTGTCAAACTCCTCAAGCTTGGTGACAGAACAAAAGTTTTAAGGGACTTCCCAAAGATATTAAGGAGGGGGGATCAAAAGTCAGACATTTTCTTGTTAGGTATACTACCAGAAAACTGCATATTTAATGCTTCATATACTACATATTTAATACTTCATGTATTGACAGCAGTGAGAATTGTATTTGCACAATATTGGAAAAATGAGGAAACCCCTCCAGTTGAAAATATAATTTGGAAAATTGTACAGAGATGGATAGATTGACATTACAAATAAAAGATAAAGCAGATAGAGAATATTACTCAACATGGGATATTGTGATGACCCAGGGTGGGATACAAAATAAACAGTCACAAAAAACAGGTGAAGCCCCTTTTATTCCTTCACTTTGCTTCCAAGCTCCAAATATCCCTGATTGGAGACAAAAAACTCCCACACGAGCAGTTACCAGGAGGAAATGCTGCTTAAATTATAAAGAATAAAAAACAAAACAAACCAGGCAAGATAAGGACTGGAGGATGTCCACAGATAACAGAACACATATGGGAAGGAAGCCAAACTCAGAGAGGAACCATCAACTAGAGATATTTCCTTGTTTTATTTCCAGCACTTGCCCGTATGCATGTCCGTCCATGAAGAGGATCAAGGCCCTCTCCGCCGGAGGAGACCACATCTCTCCCTTATCTCTCCTCCCTGCGTGTTCTAGAATGGAGAGGGATGGGTCTGGGTCCTCCTCTGACTGCCCAGCCGGCCTCTGCCCTTCCCCAGCCTCCTCCACAACCTCTGGAGCCACACTTCCAATCCTTGTCAGCTGTTCCTCCTCTCCCTCAGAGTTAGTCTCCACCAGGGACATGACAGATGTTTTACAAGTGGTTAGATATAAGAGGCAAAAATTAGAAGAAACATTATTACAATGCATAAGTGATGAGCTAGTATGACTATGATTATAAATAACATTATTATTATTATTATTATTATTATTATTATTATTATTATTGCTGTTGCTATTATTATTGTTACAATTTTTACTATTATTTTCAGAACATTTGTCATTTCTCTGTTAAGCGAAATGGACCCAGACAATACACTGTTTTTAAAGTATTTGTGTACAATTAAAATGGGGGAGGAATGATGCTCGACAGGGGGAAGGTCCATAGCAGAAAATACGTCTCCTGGGTCTTGCCAAACATAGTTCATTGGTGGATGGGACCCAGAGTATGCCTCTTTTGAGATGGGCAGAAATATTCAGAAAGAGGCAATTATCAAACCTGGTCCCATGTCATCAAGAACTTTAAAGTTCAAAACCAGCATTGTGAAATGGATCTGAAAACAACTGGCAGCCAATGCAGCTTGCAAAGCATAGGCATAATGTCCTAGACCACACATTGGTTGTTTCTCATTTTTTTTTAACTGCTCAGTTTATAACAAATGGTGGTAGGAAGAAAATAAGAGGGGACTACTCAGAGAGCTACTGAAGGGCAAGATTTATTATTAAGAATATTTCTATGCCATCTCAATAAAAGAGATTGCAGGCTGTTTACACAATACTAAAACAGATTAAAATTCCCAAGAATAAGAAGAATAAAGCAACAACAAAAAGGGTAGAAAAATAAAAAGCATACAAAGAAGAAATAAAATAAAAGTAGAAGTGGCAACATTCACATCAAGGTCTTCAAGAGCTTCCAAAGACCACCATGATCTACACAGGGAGGCTGTTCCATAGAAAAACAGGATCATTGCGTCTTGCCTCAGATTTTCAACCCGCCCAAGGACAGGATTTGCAGCAGTTTCACCATGAGAAATCTAACTGGTTGGGCTGGTATTGTTCACATCCACTTCAAATATGCAATCGTTATTTAGTTGGGCATCATCTTTTTGTAATGTTTGAATAACTTGATGAGGCATATATTTAGGTAGTTTGAAAGTTAAGTTAAAATGAACTCTTATTTCAAATTTAGAATATTGAAATTAGTTTTTCTATAAACTGACACTGACAACATAACAGAATTAATTTTCTGTCAGATTTTTTAAAGTGGGCTAACAATCATAAAACTCTAAGCATGAAGTGATTAAAGAATGAATCTAGGATGATCCTGAAAAAAGTACAGTAAATCTCATTAGTTATATACAATGAAGATCAGTGAATCTTATTAGTTATATACAGATGCAACCAAAAGTACAGGCAGTCCTCAATTTACAATTCCTGGTTTAGTGACTGTTTAAAGTTACAACGGCACTTAAATAAATGACTTATGACCATTTTTCAACTTATGACTGTTGCAGCATCACTATAATCATGATCACAATTTGAACACTTGGCAACTGACTCTTTATTTATGACCTTTGCAGTGTCCTGGGATCATGTGATCATATTTTGCGACTTCTGACAAGCAAAGTCAAAGCCAGAGTCTCTTAATAATTGTGTTACCAACAACTGCAATAATTCACTTAACAACTGTGGCAAGAAATCCTGAAAAACGGGATGAATCTAACTTCACAATTGTTTAGTTTAGCAACAGTAATTTTGGGCTCAATTGTAGTCATCAGTCAAAGATTACCTCTACTGGTACCTCTCAATTTTTCATCCCAAATAATTCCAATTTGCCATGAAATAAATTGAAACTAACAGAAGTAAATGGCACCCACCATTCTTTGATCCATAGACCATACAGGAGGCTCATTTGATGTATGACTTGAATGTAGTCATACATAAATGAAATGAAATTTTTCTGTATGAAATATGGGACAAAAAATATTAGTTTTTATTTATTTCTTGTCAAATTAGGATTCTGTGGGGAAAGGATACATTTAGTCAAGTTGCTATAATTTATTACATTTTATTCCAACTTTATTACTTTATAAGAAACACAATGCAGTGAACATATCTAATACCTCTTCTTTCTATTTTCCCCACAACAGTTAAACTGTAGAAATTATGAAAGGATCACTGGCCTAATACAACAAAATCCTTAGGAATTTGTTATTTGATTTATATCCTGCCCTTATTTTGCATGACTCAAAGTGGCATACATAATCCTCCCGTATTTCCCCAATATTCCTGTAAGTAGAGTTGGGCAAAAGTTTATTTTCTACCAATACATTCATATTTTTTATATGATATTTCTCTAGATCAGTATTTCTCTACCTTGGAAGCTTGAACATATATAGAGTTGAACATATTCAAATTGCTAAGGTTGAGAAACATTGCAAGATACTCATTCTGATATAATTTTATTTTCTTTACTTTATGGAGGCATTTTAAAATTAACTGGCATCACAAACAGGTGGCTACTAAATAAGATTTATTTTCTATTTATTCATTTAATTTACTAATAAAGTTTAAATGTTCTTTTCAATTAGAACTTCTTCATAGCCAATTGTATAAAACCTTATTATTTTCCATCTAAACATGATCCATTCTCATTTGAAAAACCAAATATATGGAAAAAACACAAAACCTTTATTCCAATAAAGCAGTATCATTGACTATTTGAAAACTACAGTTATTCATTCACAGTACAAAATGGTAGGAATTTCTTATATCACTGTACATTTTACATATTTAAGAGTTAACAGTTTTAAAATTTGATATCAATAGATTTGTTTCAAAGAACAGCAAAGGTTCAATAAATCAAAATAGAATTTCATGTTCCAAATATTTATATCATACAAACACAATGAACTGGAGTAATATCATTTTACACATAAGAATTTGAGTGCTATATCATTTTAAACATAGCAATTAATGCTTAAAGGCTGAACAATTAACTGTCAAATAATTTCAATCAGGCCTGAGTCCTCTCTCTTTCTTTCTCTCTATAAAAACACATATAAGGAACTTGTATATTTTTAAGAAGTTGATTGAAATCCAAGAAAGTTTAGGAGTAATCCTAGACTAATAATTATTATTTATTATATACAATGGTTTTGAGTTCAGGATAATGAATCATACAATGAATCATTATATATTACACAAACAAAAGCTTAATCTTTGTAGGATTGCGAAATGTTTTGAAAATTATTTTTTAAAATCTTGTGCTACGCAAGCAGATCAATATTTAGAAAATATCCACAAAGTCAAATTGGAAGTATGCCATTGGAGTATTATTTTAAATATTGTATTGGCCTTTTGTTGGTTACATTAGACTGATGTAGCCATAACATTAACAGGTATAAGCAATATTTTTTTATAATGGTCACCCCCTATGGAAAACTATAAGTGTGTGTCACACATCACTGTGCAGAAATCAAATATCAGAAGCCTTCATTATAGTACATATGTTTAGTAGATTTATTTCACTATGGTAAGACCAAAATATTGGATGTACTTTAAAAGAAACTTGTTTATCCAATTCAGCAAATCCATCGATACACCTTGTTTTAAATGTAAGACACAGAATAGCTACAGAAGGAAAAAAATGAATTTTATAATTTTAAGTTCAGAAAAAACATGAGAATTGAAATGTTTACTTAAATATTTTATGTTACCTTAATTTTACTACTCTAACTTTTCTGAGCGAGATCAGCATCCATTAGACTGGTTCTCTTCTTTTGCAAAGATGACTTCTTATGGCTGCGGCTCAGTGGCCTATTTTATTTAGCTTAGTAGATAGAACTTGATCCGACTTAATGAGATCAAAATTGGTGTTATCTAAAAATATTTTCCTTCCAAACTTCTGAAACCATTTTTAAAAACAAAACTTGATTTTATTCTGATTAATGAAATTGTTTTTTTAAAAAGGAGAATTGATGAAGTATTTCCTGAAGGAAAAAAATGCTTCTCAATTTTAAATATCTTTTAAAATTCCATGCTTGTTAATATTCATTAAAGGTCGACAACATAATATCTCTGATACAATCCAAGCATCTTCTGAAGATGGTAACAATTCATTTGTTTGATTCACTGTAAAAGAAAAAAGTAATATGCTATAAAGGCAATTGTATCTACTCACAGGCCAAAATATGTTTTAAAAAGCCCAATAATAAATCAAAGGTTATTGTATCTAAATTAGTTTTAAATGTACACTCATAGAAAAGACTGAACAAATATTCTTTTTTCAGTAAATCAGTGGTTTTCTTTGAAATTAAGGTTGTTTACTATTTTGAAAACAAGTAATCTTTATTAAACAGTTATAGTACAGTAGATAGCAAACTATTCATATGTCATATTTCTTTTTGTATGTGTGTGTCTTATGAAAGCTAGGTATAATATATTTGGTTATACAGTTACTATGATATTGGCCATGTATAAAAATGCTTCAAGAACTTTTATATCACTGAGGCCTGAAGGCTCCCTCTTCCATGTATAGTCTTACATTAAATGAAATTTCCACTGTACAAAAGAGCAGTAAAAATTCTTATCATTAGTTACTATCAAAGCTCTACAAGTTCCAGTGGAATGCAAGTTTTATTAGTGGGGTGAAGCCAAAGCAAACATTTTCTATAGCTATTTTAAGAAATTCAGATTACATTATAAAAGCTATATTTTTAACAGACAACAGCATTGTAAAGATATACTGGTATTTTATATTTTTTTGTAAAAGTTTGTTTTTATATATTATAGGAAACTTGTATCAATATATTTATCTTTTTAAAAAACTGTTTTAACATTTGGGAAATCCTTCTAGGCCATAAATAAGAAGTTTAAAGAAACCTGGAACTATACAAAGAACTGTAGATTTAGCATTCATAATTTTACACAAGTGGCTAATTAAACGTACCTCAACAAAATATTGACTGTATATAAATAGCACAGGTGATTTTTTGTGATAAATAGTATTATCACTGGTCCAAAGATACAAAATAAAAGTACTTAGACAGTAAAATAAAGTAAGTCCTTAAGATATATTTAACACCATTACTGTTTATAATGAAAATATAATTTAAGAAAATTCAGTTCACATTCACAGCATAAGCACCTTTGATTTTCTTAAGCAGCAAATGGAAACAGTTTCATCAATGAAAGGTACTGAAAATCAAGTGTTAGCTTTCTTTCCAACAAAAAGGTTACACATCTTCTCAATATAATTTGCTACATTCCAAAGAATTGTGTATGAAACTCACCAATGTTCTGGGAAAGAAATAATGGGGGGGGGGGACTTCCCTTTCCCGCTATAAAGCAGAATTTTCTATTGGTTTTTACTGAAAGAAAGCTTTTACACTGAGAACTGTATTCAGATGAAAGTTGATTGTTTTCTCCAAGTTGAGGGTAAAAGTTTATTCTTCTGTATATTCTGACAGGGCCTCAATGAGGAAAAAATACATTTCAATAAATAACATTGTCTTATTTAAAACTCTGCTGAAGAAACCTGAAGAAACAGCAAGGCCAATGGCAATCAAATCTGATTCCTTAACAAATATTTATCTGAAGACGTACTGCTTGCATTTTAAGCATCCAGAAAAATTACCAGCTTTGCTACTCAATTGACTTCTGTTCATCAATATGCAACTAATTATTTTAATGGTTGGATGTTAAATATAACAAGAGTGATAAAATTAAGTTTTTTATATAACATTTTTAAAATTTATGCCAAAAATGTAAATGCTTTGGTTGGGCAGACATTAGGTATTAAGAGGTAAATCAGAGCATTCATAGTTTGCAATATTTTTCAATGTAAAAGACCGCTATTCTACAAATATTTTCAAAACACTCTCTATTGTGGAAGAATGCTGTAGGGTAAATAATTGTGATTTTGTACACCAATCAGAGATCTCATATTTTCCCAGAAATACAATATTAATACATTCAACCACAAGACATTTTAATTAGATGTCATATCAAATTCAGACAGAGCAAAATGTCTGATTTTCAAAAGCCTAGGTGTAGCACATACTTCAGATGCATATGCTGGATCCTGGATTGGTGATAAATCATTTGCTTGTATTTGTACAAATATACAGTAATTAGGATATCGAAAGGAAATGTAACAATTGGTCTGCTGTATAACAGGTGATATAGTATTTATAGGGTTATTGGATGACACATTTGTTGTTGGCTACACGATGGAAATTCCAGTGAAACTAACAATACTAAAGAAATCCTGGCCATTTCCATGCCAATTCCAGAAGGCTGAAATCCCACATCACTATCTAGTCCATCTCACTTAGTCCACACATTTACAGGTCTTGTGCATTTGCAACTGGGAGTAAATTATCTGACCATATTTATCAGTAGAAGATAGCAAGAACAACCAGCATATAAATGCCTAAAACTGGTAGGCATGCAGTTTTTATTTATTAATCATAATTCTGGGTGCTCAGATTGATACAACCTGATTTAAAAACAATGAAATTAGGGGCAGAGGCTTGTAATTACTTATAAAAAATAAAACAGATAGACAAATGAAATATATTAATGTGGAAATATATTCATGTTCATTTCATTATATCAAATTTACCCAAATCAGCTTTTTAACAGGCATAAAACAATGTTAATCATCTTGCTCACAATTACAACTATTATCCAAAGAGGTCATTTATGTCCTTGCTAGCTGAGCTGCTGTTTACCATGCTATTTGTTGGTTGTGTAAAGTTCTGAGGATTAAAGAAAGGATTTCCCTGTAAGCCAAAGCTAGTTTGTCCCATTACATTCATCTGTGTTCCCAAAGGACAACTGTTGGTACCCTGAGGAGGTGTAAATTGATTAAGCCATTGGTTTGTTTTCTGTTGTGACAACTGATTCATACTAACTTTGGGTTTTTGAGGCCCAAATAGGCTATCTAAAGAAGACATATCAGGTGGTCTGCTTTGCTGCACAGCTGACGAAGTAGTGTTCAAAGAACTATAGGATGGCATGTTTGCTGTTGGCAACATATTCATGTTAACCATTCCAGTGACCCCAGTATTACCAAAGAAATTTTGGCTTGTGGTACCAATCCCCATGCCAAATCCAGAGGGCTGAAACCCCATATTAGCATTTAGTCCATTTCTCTTCGTGTTTTCAACAGATGATGAAAATCCCATTCCAATACCAACTGAAGAAAAGCTAGCTGAAGAAGGAACTTTAGGTTTGTTGATGGGTTGAGTGGTCAATGAAGCTATGTTCTCTCTCAGAGTATCAGTCAAGTCCTTTGTCTAAAAATATAACACAAGACAATTAAAATTATTTTACAACAGCATCAATTGTTATCAGTTAAACAATAAACATCAGCGCAATAATTTTATTTTAAAAACTACAGACATAGTTCTTGGCTTATGATTGTAATTGAGCCTTCAATTTCAATGGTAAGTTGTGATGGTCATAAAGCAGGACACCACATTTCGCACTAAATTCTACAATTGCAGTGGTCTTTACAATAATATGGACGTAGCAAAGCAAACACGTTGTTTATTATCGAGCATTTTGTTCCAAAACTAGGAAGTAAAGACTGGTTTCTGTCAAATCATCATAAATTGCAGTCAATAATTGGAAGCTGCAAATGAATGTAAATGCTGGCTGATTGCCAAGCATGCAAAATGTGATCACATGACCGGGGGGAGGGTAGAACATCAGAACTTTGAATCCAGTTATAGGTAGCTTTTTCAGGGTTTGTGGCAAATTTGACTACTCATTAAGCGACTAGTCATATGTCAAGGTCTACCTGCATATTATATGTGGAAGGCAAAGGCAAATTTACAACATCAGCATGGTAATTGTTTTTTTAAGCAGATGTTTAGATGATATCACATTCCAATTGAATAAAACGCCCACTCCTCTGCTCCAGCATATTTCTAGTGTTTTAAATGTGCTATACTTACACAATACTTTGCTTACTTCTTGAACATAGTCTAAATTATTGTGTACATTGTAATGTGGCTGCTACTGATAGCTAGAACAAATTAATTATTGTTGGGAAACTACGGGCTCCTCATCCATTGTCTGTAAAGAAGGCTAGTATTTATAACTTTTGTTGAGAAAATATCACGTTACCAAATGTTTACATTAAGATGAGGTAGACAACTAACAAAGACTTTACAATCTATCTCTACTTTTAGGGGAGATTGCTTATATCATTTTCTGAGATGTTTAAACATAGCTGCTGAACTGGCTTTTTAAAATTGCTACTAAGATTTTACTGCTTCAAAGTTGTACTCAAATATATTTATAAAATTAATCAATCAGTTAATGCACTCATACCTGTTTCACTGGTGCAATAATTGCATGAGGCTGGGGTTTAAGTGGCTGTTGGTTTTTCAGTTTTTGTGCTTGTTCTTGTTCCTTTGCTAACTTCTGCTTTTCTTCAAGTGTAAGTGACCCCTTCAAAAGAACACATTTGTTAATGGACAGTCTGAACCAATTGTCGCTAACTAGCTTTACAAAATCAGCAAGACTAACAAAGAAGAGTTAGAAACGTTTGTCCAAATGAGAACACCTGGGTCATTTTTTGGACACAAATCTGATCTACTTGATGTTTGCATCTCAGCCAAACCTCAATTTTTCTATATACAGAAAACACACAGCCTTTTTTCCTCGTCTGTCTTTTTAAAAATAAAATAATAACATTTATTTTTATAACCTGAATTATTATAGTAATTATTGGGAATAACTTCCATTTTATATAAAGTCTATGAAAATATGGATACAAGGGAACATGATAAATATAACAACCCTTGGTTACAGATCTGGCTAACATAAATATTGTAATTTATTAAAATTGTAAACAATGCCTTGTAATATAAAAAAACATTGTTTTCAAGTTTTGAAAATTCAGTTGCACTAGGATACCAGCTATATAAGGGTTTCTGTCTAAATTCCATATGGCAGCTGAAATGTGAGCCTTTCCACAAAGATAAAAGGACATTGTCTGCCCCTTCTCTGTAGGAATCCCATTATCAAGTTAGCTGATCTTAGCCAAGAACACTGAAACTGAAAAAGATTTGTTCTCTACTGGAAATGGACATTACTTGTCTGATTTAAAAAAAAATTGGGAGATTGGTGCTGTGTCCTGCTCTTTAGTGGGACTAAGAGAAGTAGAAGAATTATAACAAGATTAAAAAAAGTCAATCATCTCATTTGAGATTGTGATGAGTCTGCATATAGACAGGAGGTTGAATAATTGGTCCTGTGGTGCAGGTGGAACAACCTGGAACTGAACATGCTTAAAACTATAGAGATGAGAGTGGATTTTAGGAGGAGCCATTCTACTCTACCACTCAGAGATGGTATTCAGCAGGTTCTGACCAGTTCCGGAGAACCAGTAGCGGAAATTTTGAGTAGTTTGGAGAACCAGCAAATACCACCTTTGACTGGAGATTTTACAGTATCCTTTCCCTGCCACACCCACCAAGTCACGCCCACAGAACCGGTAGTAAAAAAAATTGAATCCCACCATTGCTACCACCTCTTAGTATATTTTGATAGCATAGTTATCAGCAGTAGAATCCTTCAGGTTTTGGAGTTCTATAATCTCCCAGGATTTGAAATGGACATGCAACATTAAAACCATAATTAAAAAAGGACAACAAAGAATGTTCTTCCTGCATCAACTCAGGAAGTTCAAACTGTCCTAGGAGCTGTTAATATAGTTTTACTAAGGAATTATTGAGTCTGCCACTTGTGCTTCTATAACTATCTATTTTGGTACAGCAACTAAACAGGACAAGTACAAACTCCAACGGATATTTAGGATTGCAGAAAGAACAACTGTAACCAGCTTGCCTTCCATAGAAGATATGTATATTGCTTGGGTCAGAAGGCCTGAGAAAATATCTAGACCGCTCATATAAAACAAATAAAACCTTGGCATTCCAACAAAATCTCGGAAATCTGAATTCACCTCCTTCCTTCTTCCCTATCTTTGTTAGAACTAGGAGAACCTTGTTTGAGACACTTGTTTGGATCAAATCCTGCCCAAACCAAATGGTTTTTATCTAGTTTGTATCTGATTGTCTTGGTAGTCCTCTTGTTTTTTCTGCCCATTACAATGACCCAATAACCAGAAACCATTTTGTTTTTAAAATTGATTTATATGCAATAATTACAGTTGCCATATACAATGAAATCTGTATTTGATGGATCAGTTCTGTCTTCCTATGTCTCTAAAAACTCCAGGTTTTTTGGCATTATGTTAAAACACCATCAAATAAAAAATAAAATAAAGCAGGTGACATAACAACATTCAAAATTAAAACTCCAAACATTTAATGAAATAGCACTGTCTTAAAAGCTTTGCATAATTCTAAAAAGGAAACGCCAGCCACACCTCACAAGACAAGTTATTCCAAAAAAATGGGAGTTACTGCAAGGAAGAAGTGTGTGCAGGACCATATCCTCTTGAATTCCTTATACATCAACACCTAGGTTTTCTCTCCCTGACTGCAAACACAGATTGATCCTCCTTATAATACCCTGGAGCTAAGACAAGTATAGAGTCCTGGTGGTTCAGTAGTTAGAATGCAGTATTTCAGGTTAACTCTCTCACAATCTGGAATTCAATCCTGATGGGTCAAGGCTGACTCAGCCTTCCATCCTTCTGAGGCTGATAAAATAATGATGATTGGGGGTAATATGTCATTATAAACTGCTCTGAGTGCTATAAAGCACTATAGAGATATATATAAATCTAAATGGTACTGCTATTGCTTGGTAAAAACCAGTACTGTGAACCAGAGGTGGTATTCAGCAGGTTCTGACCAGTTCTGGGGAACCGGTAGTTGAAATTTTGAATAGTTCGGAGAACTAGCAAATACCACCTCTGACTGGCCCTGCCACATCTATTATCTGCCTCCTGAGTCCCAGTTGATTGGCTGGGTCTTCTTTTGTTGCCCTGCACAGGAGAATGGAACTGGAAAGCAGGTTAGTGGGGTAGAGAGGGAATGGAGATTTTACAGTATCCTTCCCTTGCAGTGGGGTGGGAATGGAGATTTTACAGATCTTTTAAAAAAACCAAGAGCCTGCCATTTAGTTACCATGTTTAAAAAAAGGGGGAATAAGGCAAGTCCATTGCTTCCAAATATCTGTTAAATTAAAAATTATATTATTTCCAGCAATCTATGTCATTTATGTAATGATTCATATATTTAAGTTTAAATATTAGAATAAATTTAACTGCCTCATCCAGATTGCATCAGATGCAATGGATTTGTCTATAATTTTAGGAAAATCTCCAGATAGTTTTGTCAGCTATACCTGAAATCATCTAAATGGAGGCACATTAAGATAAGGTTTCATTGCAATTGTTTTCACCAAATGAAAAAAGAGATAGCTTCATATATACTTTATCTCTTCTATGCATATTCTTTTTGGGCAGCTTGATCTTCTTGGCCTTGTCTTATATCTCATTAAATATATATAATTTATCTCATATCTCATTAGTTTGCATTAAAACTACAAAGACAACACCAAAAATGAAGAATTCTATCTGACCTATCCATCTTATTGAAATCTACCATTGATTACAGACTCAATATGCATACGTACACATGCATGCACCTCATTATTAAAGAGTACCTTTCTTTGATTTGTCATCATTCCATTCTCTTTACAATCAGGTCTGCAAGTTAACATTCCAAGATTGCTAAACGTTTTGTCCTCCTGTTTGAATTAAAACAAGATTTAAAATATTTTTAAACAGCTACTTGAAACCACTTTATATTCATCTAATAAATACTGTACCAGCTGGATGCCTCTGTGTCAATTACTCACTCTCAGCCAAGCGATCTCACAGGGTTGTTATTGTAGGGAAAACAGGAGGAAGGAATACTATGTATGTTTGCCACCTTGAGAAACATACATACATACATACATACATAACCCTTACTTGATTGCCTATATTGCTGATTTTTGATTCTTCAAGTGGTTTCATTTGATTAGTTAAATCCAAAGATCTGTAAAAAGATAATTATAATAAGTTATTGTTTCAATCTCAGAAACAACCCAGAAATATATTCTAATAGAATGTAACAGAAATACATTCCAAATGTTATCATTACAAATGAAAAATAATTTGCTTTGAGTTTCTTTTTTAACATAACAATTAGTAATTATACTATTATGCAGAGGTCACATCAGCCTATTTATCAAAGGTTCACAAGCAGCATAAATTCACAGGTTAAATCAAAGTAATAAAATAGAATTAACACAAAGATAACACAGGGTTTTACTGTACTTCTTAGATACACACAGAGAGGTTGGCTGGAAAAAAAAAATCAATATTCAGCCCTCCTCGGCTCTTGTCTGCCACAGCAATTGAAAAATTCACCAAAGTTGAATATATAGTTTTTCTTTTCTATTTTACATGCATGCTGGAACAAATAAGATTTCTCCTCTATCTCTCACTACCATCAGTAAGATAACAATGCATGTGTATGTGTGTTATTTTTATCTTTCCTCTGCATGCAGTACAATTTTGGGGCATTTCAGATGCCTCCTTTGTTCCCAATACCACATATCTATACTTAAATCAATTTCTTAAAAATTATAAAAATAACATTTTCACTATTGCTATTGAGTTACTTGCATTAATTATAAAATGTTACCCCATTTAAATTACATGAAATACATATAAGAGCATAGATTCTTCAAATTTCTCCTGTTTTTCTTATTTAACTATGTAACAGTATTGCATATAAATTGAAAACACATATCAATAGTGTCTCAAATTCTATGACAGACATCATGCCCAAGATATCTCAGTTTTAATTTAAACACATCATTGGTTTAATTCACACATTATACGAACACATTTTTTAACAATGAACTGAAGTCATAACTCATACATAATACTAATCCATACATTTGTGTGACAAGGTTTGCACACCAACTCATGAACTCAAATCAAATGAATATTGTGGTTTAACATGTACTAGTTCAGCCATTATTGAGTGTGGTTTGGTGTAAATTTCTATCCAAGATTATGGAAAATAAAGTTCATAATCTGTTTATATGGAAAATCTATTCCAAACTATTCAACTGTGAAGATGAATGACAGTTAGCTAACTTTATAGGGCTGTGAATATTAATAGCCAGCTAACCTATTAGTATATACTATTAATAATGTTTATCCAATTTTTAAATAGAAAAACTCAAAGAGAAACAGAAAATTATCTAACAAAGCAAAGAGATAATATTAATGAATTCATTGTGATAGAATGATATTTTACACACTTACTTTTGTTGTTCCTGCATAACATGGATTTGTTCAAGTTTGGTCTTGTGTTCAGCTTCCAATTTATTTAACATCTCTTTTATGACTGAAATAAAGGAATTAAACTAGAAGAAAAATATATTTAACATGAAGAAATGTGAAAAACACCAGTCTTCTAATATAGAATATGCACCAAGAGAAATCTAAGAAATTAAAATGGGCACCACAAAATTATTACGTGAGAAACACAGTGTGACATTCAACAATCCTATGCACACTTAAATAAAAGACATGTTGAATTCAATGACTTTATTTATATACAAACTGCAAAGTATTTGTAATGTAAGAGTATGTGCCTTTTGAGCTTTTTTAATGTATTTTTCATTAAATTTATAAGGATTGTAGTGATGTTAAAGATGTGTTGACTAGTGAAATAAATGAATCTGTATTTTTATAGGTAAATGCTGCTATGTTGTCAGTGGAAAACCTGAATATGGTGAAAAAAGAAGAATGGGTATGAAAATTAATATATCATAGAATACTTCTTAAAGATGGAGAAATGGATAAAAGAGAAATATTAGGATATGCAAATGCTGGTAGAAAAAATACTGCAAGGAAAGAATGTTTATAAAAGAAGTTACCATTTCTGCATATAAGCCTGTACTTCTGTCCACTTTGTTATATGGAACTGAAGCTGGAAGAAAGAATGAGGATCAAATCGCAAAACAAAAAAGGAAGGAAACAAGAAAGTAATGGTTGGATGGAATTGATAAGAATCTCAAAAAGAACTAAAAAAAATTCAAGAAAAAAGTAACACACGAATTGAAGTATGGATGTCATAAAAACAAGAATGGTTTGGAAGGACAGAACTGTACAGAGTCACCACAAATGTTTGTATAAACTGCTGTCCGATTTCCTTTTTTTCCCAACTATCATCTCCCTCCAATTTCTTTTCTTTTACAATTTATTTTTTCGCTGCGCTTTGCAAAAAATTGCTTATCCTGAGAGGGAATAGGGTAATGGGTACACATGCATATACAATATTAAGGTCTAAAATAATACCATCTTAAAATAATGCAAATTAACAAATTGCCTTGTGAAACTGTCACCAATGTACATTTAAATTATTTTCTGTACTTAACATGATCTATGCATGTAAATATTTTACATTTATTTCCCAAATAATTCAAACACATTTGTACCCAATATTTTTTCTCCAGTCTATGTGTATGTATGGTTCTCAAGCAGTTCTTTTAAACATTCCCCTAGACAGCTGTCCCTTTCCAAAAGCCTTCAGGCAAATAAACTTAATGCTATTATTCAATAACAGCATGGAAATGTTGAATACACTTAGACTCTGAAACTTTATTAGTGATTTAAATATTAGGACATGGAAATAACTGCAGAAACTGATATATTTCTCTTCAAGTTTTTCAAAAAAAGAGGATTTAAGTAAGAACAGGGATGGGGGCAAGGGTTTGTTGTTTTATGATTAACAATTCTAGAATAGATTATTTTTTTTGTCAGTGATCACAACTTTGGAGGATATAAAGCAATATTTCAAAGCCTTATTCCTATGCTTAGTGCTCTTTATATGCTTTCTTTCGCATGTTTAGAAAATGCTGGGAATCTAATCAGGTCACTGTACTTTCTGTAATATTGTTGCAAATAGAGCAATGAGAAATGAACATATAAAATGAATGAATGTTTCATTATTAAAATGCCTGAATCTTCATACTATTTTTCTGAAATTGTCCAGATTTATTTGCTAGCAATATACTTTTCATTCAAACCATCAATCCCCTTCCAGTTTGCAGCCTTCGTTTTATAAACACCATTGTGTTTATATTTCCTTAGTGAGGTCAAAAAATTTCCATGGCCATTTGCAGGGGGAGAGAACAAATGAATGCCATCCCATGATGGAGCCCCACAACTTGAGGCTTGCATCAGACATCAGCTTGTAAGTATATAATGGCAAAACTAGTGTCACGGTGTATTGCATCTTTGGCATAACTGCACTTCATTGTAGAGACTATACATATTACCTACACCGAAAGTTATTAGTATAATCACCATCATCATCACCATATTAAAAAAATCAAAACAACTCAACCAGTGCAAGCTAAGTGTGATCTTTTCTTTAAAGAAGGCTCGAAATTGGAAAGTATGTTCCTTCACCAAAATAAATCATCGGATGAAATGAAAAACAATTCAGTTCCTCTGACTTTTGCAGAATTGTCTTCAAAATAGCTTTAATGCAACATAGTGAAATATAAAATGAACAACTCATCTGTGACCCAAGTTTGGATTCTTTATGAATAACTCCAACATTACATTTTTATAGTGAAAATATATGATTAATCATCCTACCTGATTTAGATTAAGATTGTTCTCAATGCTAAGAGGAATCAGATGTGGGAGCACCTTTCCTGCCAGTTGTTCTTTTGTAATTCCCAGCTTTTTGTGACTAAATGTACATTTGTAAATGCCTGTTATGAAACATTAATGGGTTAGCTATTTATCTAGTCATAATGAATCATAATCATATTTTACTCTGAGTACAAAACTAGTTTCAATTAAAAAATTGAAACTTTCATTGCACTTTATATATATAGTTGCATACAAACATATCAACACCCCCCCAGTCTACATGCTTCAAAAAAATAGAAACTGAGACATTTTTTAAAAAAGATGAGTGCCTACCTATTATTTATCTGCAGTTGCTTATAGAATCAATATTGTATTGAATATGACAACAGATTTCTTCTGAGTTAATCACATTATTTTAAAGTTGTTAATAAGGCCCCAAAAGGTGGTGACTCACTTGCTACAATTACCTAGATAAAGATGAATATACTCTTTGACACTTTTAATTTCTCAGGGTGTAAGTGTCCTATTTACTTTCAGCAACCATGATCTCCTCTAGACAGCTGTCTGCCCATTTGAGAATGAAGATAATTTATGTTTATAAAGCAGGGGAAATCTATTAAAATTTTTGAACACTTTCTACTAGCAATTTCAGTTGCAAGAACTGTTAAGAAACAGAAGCTACATGTAGTTATTGAAATCAAGGCAAGATCTGGAAGACCAAGAAAAAATTCTGCATTTGGGGCTGGCATTCAGTAATTTAGCAGGATTAGATTATCTCAGGGGCTCTGAATTTTTTTTAGAGCATTGTAAATTTGCTAATCTCAGAAATGACATTGAAGCCCAACTTGCCAATTCTTCTGTGCAAGATACTGGTCTCTTAAACTATCACTAAACTGAGTTCTGAAGTATTTGGCCATATCTCTGAGTCAGAATATAGAGAAGTAATCTTTTGGTATAACGAAAACTATAAAGTACTATAATCCTGTGTGGTTTTATAATCAGTGAAGAAAATGAAGCTGATAATAGAGAGATGTTTCAGTAAAAAAATTAGGCAGAAATATATCTCTAAATCAACCATAAAGAACATAAAGAAAAGTAAGACTTTGATATGGACTTCGCAGTTCCCAGACTGGAATGTTATTGAAAATCTGCAAGGAAATAATCCATTGTATATATGAAGATCTTTCTGAACCAGTAGATGTCGTAAAAGAAAGAGTGGAAAATCTTCCAGAAGGAAGAAATAGAAAGCTGGTTAGAGGAAATTTTGGAAGTTTTCCTACTTGCCAAATGAGATACAAAATAATTTACTTTACTTTACTGTCATTGCACCTCGTACAACAAAATCAAACACTATCTTCAACGCACATCATGACTATGAAAATAAATACAAACACACATTGTTCACACTCCACACATTGAATTGAAAACCCCTGACATTGCACCAACACTGCACTATACAGTAGAATTTAACAGAGCTGCTCTGGGATAGAAGCTGTTTTTCAGCCTATTTGTTCTTGTTTTTACTATTCTGTACCATCTGCCAGATGGCAACAGTTAAAAAAAAAAAAAGGATTCCCAGAATGAGATGGATCTTTGAGAATGTTTTGAACTTTCTAAAGGCAGCCGGAGCTATAAAACTTTTCCAAAGAGGGGAAAAGGCAACCAATGATGTTAACCCTCTGGAGTGCTGTCCTATCTGAGAAGTCTCAGGTAGTATAATCTCTGCTGGGCCTTTTTGACCAGGGCTGCAATGTGAGCACCACAAGTCAGGTCCTCTTTTATGGTAATACCCAGAAACTTAAAACTGGCCACTTGCTCCATTCGGTCTCCATTGATAAGCAAGGGCTGGATGTCTGATATGTTCCTTCTATAGTCCACTATTAGCTCCTTGATCTTATTGATGTTGAGGACCAAGTTATTGTCTCCACACTACGAAAGCAACTGGTCCACCTCATCTCGGGTAGGCAAACTCATCCCTCACTGGAGATGAGTCCCACCACTATTGTATCATCTGCAAATTTAGTAATAGTATTACTAGGTGAGTGGGAATGCAATCATGCACATAAAGAGTACAGCGTAAGGGACTCAACACGCAACCCTGTGGTGTACCAGTGTTAAGAATAAGGGCTGAAGAGGTATGATTACCTAATGTGACCCTCTGTGAGTGGCCAGACAGGACATCCATAATCCAAAGGCAGATTGAATTAGAAAGCCCAAGGTCCAAAAGTTTAGACACTAATCTATGTGGGAGAATTGTGTTAAATGCAGAACTAAAATCCACAAAAAACATCCTCACATAGCACCCACCCACCCCCATTCTAGATGAGTCAGAACAGTGTGAAGATTGATGGCTATAGCGTCCTCTTTAGATCTATTTCTTCTGTACGCAAACTGGAATTTATCAAATGTATGCGGAAGACCAGAAATGATGTGCTGGCAGACCAATTTCTCAAAGCACTTCATGATGATAGGAGTGAGTGCCACTGGTCTGTAATCATTGAGGTTATTGATAGGGAACTTCTTTGACAACGGAACAATGGTGGAAGCCTTCAAACAAGATGGAATAGTGGACTATTGTGAATAAAGAATAAAGAATATGAATAGTGAATAAAGACTGATTGAAGATCCTGGTAAAGACTCCAGCCAACTGAACAGCACAGTCTTTAAGCACTTGGCCAGAGATAACATCAGGACCGGAAGCCTTTCTAGGGTCCACAGCCCTCAGAATGCTCCTCACCTCCTGTTCCTCCATAATGAGGTGGGGGCTACAATTGGCTGGTGGTTGTATTTTAGCTGTCTCTGATATCTCCACTTCAAAGCGAGCAAAGAAATGATTCAGTTGCTCTGCCAATGAACATCCCCTCAGCAGGGATGATATTGATCAGTTGATGGTTGGTAATTTGTTGAATCCCTCGCCACACCTGCCTCATGTTACTGCTATAAAAATTATCCTCAATCTTCCTCTTATAATCAGTCTTGGCCTTCCAAATACTTTTCTTCAGATTAGCTTTGGCAACAATGTATCTTGCCCCATCACTGGACCTAAAGGCCTTGGTCCTGTCATGCAAGACGCACTGGACTTCCTTGGTCATCCAAGGTTTCTGATTGGGATAGATTCTAATACATTTATTCACAGTGATAGTATTTGTGCAGTATTTGATATAGCACAGAACAGTTACAGTGATTTCATGCATTGATTGTTGTCGGATTTAAATCAATAAATTGAGCCAGAAAGTTTGGGAGTGGGGGGGGGGGGATAGACTGGTTATGCTGATGCAGGTTAAAAGTGAGACAGATATCGAAATAATTTTGAATCTGTAAACAACTGCACATAAATATTATAATTGTGTTCACATTTGCAGCACAATTTCATGCTTAACTTTGTACAAAACAGAGACTGATGTCAGCTTCTGTTCATTTAGGGATTCACCAAAACTTAAATTTGAGCAGGGCTGTCTAAACTGTTGCATGCAATTATAAATGTATAAATGTATTTTGTATTTCTTTTAGTTTGAAGGGATAGGGGAACAAGACGTTGAAGTTGATTATTTTTTCGACTACCGTGTTTCTCCAACAATATGGCCTCCACCAATAGGAAGGCCAAGCATCATTTCAATGCACGAGGTGAAATTAAACCCCGCCCCCAAAATTTAGGCCTATTTAAACCATGCTTTTCCCTGTCATTTCTCACATCGTACGTTTTGAAGTGAAATGGGCGGGGGAAGGGTGTACATCGTACATTCACATGAGGTGAAGACAAATGAGTGGGGGAAGGGCGGGGGAAGGGCATACATCATATGTTCACATGAGGTGAAGAGAAATGGGCAGGGAAATGGGCGGGGGAAGAGCGTACATCGTACGTTCACATGAGGTGAAGAGAAATGGACGGGGGAAGGGCGGGGGGATGGGGAGAAAACTTGCTTTTAGGAGTGCCCTGCAAGTAGCCTAGGCTAGAATACCCCAATAGCCAAAAGAAGCTCCCTGAAGGCAGAATCCCCAGCCTCTTCAGGGCGTGGCGTGGCTACCCATGACCCCTCGCCTTTAGGCAGTCTCTTTCGGACGATGGAAGCTCCCCAAATGCAGTCACCAGCCACTTCGATTGTCCAGTAGAAGCGGCCTCAGGGTGAGTGCACACATACACACTCCTCTCGAGGCTGCTTCTATCAGCAGACAAAAGCTCCCTTGAAGGCAGAGTCCCCAGTGCTTCAGGGCGTGGAGTGGCTACCTGTGACCCCTCGCCTTTAGGCAGTCCCTTTTGGACGATGGAAGTTTCCCAAGTGCAGTCACCAGCCACTTCGACTGGCCAGTAGAAGCGGGCTCGGGTGAGCGCGCACACACACACACACACACACACACACACACACACACTCTCTCTCCTCGCCGCTTCTACCGGCCGATCGAAGTGGCTGGTGACTGCATTTGGGTAGCTTCCATCGCCCGAAAAAGAGTACCTAAAGGCAAGGGGACATGGGCAGCCATGCCTCTCCCTGAAGCGGCTGGGGACTCTGCTTTCAAGGGAGCTTTCGTCTGCTAAAAGAAGCAGCCTCGCAGTGAGGGGAGTGTGTGTCTACGCTCGCCCCGGGGCCGCTTCTACCGGCCGATCGAAGTGGCTGGTGACTGCATTTGGGGAGCTTCCATTGCCCGAGACTGCCAAAAGGCGAGGAGACATGGGCAGCCACGCCATGCCCTGAAGCAGCTGGGGACTATGTCTTCAGGGAGCTTTCGTCGGCCGATAGAAGTGGCCTCACGGCAAGGTACGTGCATATGGGCCGCTTTAGGTGGGGAGGAAATTAAGTCACCCCCGAAAAGATGGCCTAGCCATTTTTTTCAGGGGTCAAAAAAAAAAAAGGCCCAGCCTTATTTTGTGAGAAACAGGGTGAATACGTTCCTGGATAGTTAATATATGTTGATACAGAGTTTGAACTTAAAAGAAAATCTTGGGAATCTAAATAAGTTATATACCTTTGAGGCATATTATAAACATATTGTTTTTGAATCATACACCAAAATACTGTAGAGGAATTACAATAGACAACACACAAAAAATAAAAAGTTGCATTACCTAAGATTCCCATAAGGACTGCAGGTTCTTTGGAAGGAATTTGTTGCAAAAAAGGCAGAATATCATCAAGAACAAACCACTTATCCAGGTATTCCAAAATTTTTCCCAAGCAGACTAAGGAATTTACACGCACCTAATAACAATACAAACAAATCCTCTGAACTTTTTTGAATAAAGGTGATTGAAAGTGAAATTTCATAAACAAGCTATTTTATCACTTAAAACCTTATGTGTACATAGGATGTACATTCCTATATCTTTCCAGACTTAAATGGTGTGGGTTTATATAAAGAGAAACAGTGAAAACTTATTCTTACATGGGAAGCTTCAAAAACAATAAAATTTTAACTATTTGTTCTATGGAAAATCTACTAAACATTTACTATATGTTTACTATGACAGCCTACCTATTACCTAATAAGAAATAGGAAGATTCATTTGTTAATTAAATTTATCTTATTGTGGGACTGCTCTAGGTGGTTACCAAAATAAAAAGGAACAAATGAAAAGTTTGTAAACAAACTAGCTGTAAAATAACATAATACATAATCAAAAAATAAGAATTCAATAAGATAAAAAGAAAATGGATGGGTAGAGAGTGGAGAGCAAGGGGGAGTAGTGGAATCTGATATCAAACCAGCAGCCAATTCAGTCGTCGTCGTAATAGTAGTAATAGTAGTAGTAACAGTAGTAGTAATGCTTATTTATAAAATGCGTATGCTATACAGACCAGTAGTGCTAGTCTACTAGTTCAGTCTGATTCTGGCATACTGGTAGCGCCAAAGATCAACGGAGACCGAACTGGTTCTCTCTGACGAGCTGCTGCTGGGCCTACCCGCCCGCCCATACGGACCTTTATTCCCTGCTTTTGAAGGCGCAAGTGCTTTGCGCAGCACAGAAGATTGTCGCGCGTCAGCTGTTGAAACTACAGGGAGTGCAGGATTGCAGGATGTGAGCAGTAAAGCCTCTGCGCGTGTGCAAAGTGTGTGCATATGTGCCCACCATGCCATGCCCACTAAACTGGTAGCAAAGCACTTTGCAACCCACCTTTGATACAAACCCTTAATGGCTCAAGATGACTTATAAAAATAGAAATCTGGGCTAAATCCAAGGTGAAATGGATCATAACAATCAGTTTCATTTCAGAACTGCCAAAGCTGTAAAACTGATGTTTTGTTAATCAGCTTGCCTAAATATATTATCTGATATCAGCTGATAGTTGTTAAAATTAGTCTAACTATAGTTTATTAAACAGGGATCTCATTTCTGCCTTTTTTAAAGTTTGAGAAATTCTGCTTTATGGGCAAAATATGAATAGTTTGGATGAACATTGATAGGATAGATCCATGATGGCAAATCTAAGATACACATGCTATAAGTGGCACGCAGAGCCATTTCTGCTGGCACTCATGTGCAGAAGCATGCCGCAGCGGTGGGCTCGTGTGCGCATGTGCAGCAGTGTTTGGTGTGAGGGTTGCGTACGCATGCGCAGAGGCATGGAGCGCAGGTTGCGTGCACCTGCACAGAGGTGCGTGCACAGGGGGGCATGCACACATGCACAGGGGGCTGGAGATTGTGTGCGCATTGTATCATGGGTACAGGCACATTTTTGGCACATGGCGTGGAAAAGGTTAGCCATCACTGGGATAGATCTTTGGAAATTTTTAGAAGCCAAGTCAAGAAGATATTCAATATTCAGTTGATGGTGTGAACAAATATAAAAACAATATCCACTTTCCTCAAGAGACTAATTATGAAACTGACTCAGACAAATGTTATTAAATGGCACAGCAGACACATTAATAAGGAACAGCTTAAAGTGACATCAGAAGTAATATGAATTTGGGTAATTTTGTTCTTTAAGAACTATCATAATAAATAGTTATGATAGAGCCTCATGCAACCAAAAGTATTAAAGATCAAGTCACCCATAATTTTAAATGTTAAATTTAAATCACCCTTGGATGATTTCCTGCAGATATTTTGGGGTAAGACCAATGCCTCTCTCCCCTCAGTGCTACAAAATAAAGCTTATATGGATGCTATATTGTATTCAGAATAATAGAGTTGGAAGGGATCTGGAAGATCTTCTAGTCCAATTCCCTGCTCAAGCAGGAGACCTATATCAATTTAAACAAATGGTTGTCCAATCTCTTCTTAAAAATCTCCAGTAATAAAACTGTTCCCCTATTATAATCAACTGTCCTCCGACTACAATCATCCTAGACCAGGGTCCCCAACTTCTGGTCCATGGACTGGTACTGGTCTGTGGCATGCCAGAAACCGGGCCCCATACATGGGATGCAAGCAGTACATGAAAACACATTCCCTCTGGTCTGCAGAAAAATCTGTCTCCATGGAAATTGTCCTGCAAGGTTGGGGGCCAGTGTCCTAGAGGTCTGCTCTTGTTATTTCATCACTTGTATCTTTTTTTTATTACTATACAAATGAGGTAGCAGATACTAAAAAGCCAGTGTTCTGAGCACTTGAGAAATGTTCAAGTCTCAACCAGTCCACTAAAACATGTCCAACTAGTGCAACGATATCCATCATCCTCTGGGATGGATTAATCTAATTTGATTCCAAAACCAGGAGGAAGAAATATGTTGTAGTAGTCCATTACTATATATTACCTTTCCAATGAATTAGAATTACTAGTAATCAAGAAGTAAAATACAATTTAGGTATCAGCTACTTAAAGCTTTTAATTGTAAATATTTTAAATCAGTAGAGCACCTGATGAATGAAATAGAAAAGTGAAATGAATGTAAATTTAAAAATATAATAATCAAGTAAAGGATAAGATTAAAGATAAATGGGACAGTTTAATTTATGATCAAACATTACTCTTTTCTTAGAAAGGCAAAGGACTCTACAGATTAAATTTTATGGGAAGTAACCATGTTCTGATAATTAATCATGTTAAGCCCAAAGCAATGTTCACATCAAAATGAAATTTTAATTTAGTCGTTGAAATTGCTACATTCCAGCAATCTTTAAATTGCTAAATTCTGTTTCACATTTTAGTTTAGTTTACTTTATTGTCATTGCACCTGATACAATGAAATCCAACACCATCTTCAGTGCACATCATGACCATGACAATGAAAATAAACACAAACACACATCTTTCACTGAAACCCCCTTACACCACACCAATACTGCACTATACAGCAGAATTCAAAAGAGCTACTGCCCTGGGACAGAAGCTGTTTTTCAGCCCATTTGTCCTTGTTTTTATTATTCTGTACTGTCTGCCAGATGGTAATAGTTCAAAAGAAGGGTTCCCCAGATGAGCTGGATCTTTAAGAACATTTTGAACTTTCTTAAGGCAGTGGGAGCTATAAAGCTCTTCCAAGGAGGGGAGTGGTCAACCAATGATCTTCTGGACAATGACATTAACCCTCTGGAGTGCTTTCCTATCTGCCACTGTGCAATTGGAAAACCATACAGAGATGCAGTATGTTAAAATACTCTCTATGGTGCAGCGGTAGAAGGTCACCAGCAGTTTTTCATTCAGTTGTTATTTTCTGAGAAGTCTCAGCTAGTATAACCTCTGCTGGGCCCTTTTGACTTATGCTGCAATGTGAGCACCCCAGGTTAAATCCTCTTTTGCGGTAACACCCAGAAACCTAAAACTGGCTATTTGCTCCACTTGGTCTCCATTGATAAGCAAGGACTGGTTGTCTGATCTGTTCCTTCCACTATAAGTTCCTTGGTCTTATTGGTGTTGAGGACCAAGTTATTGTCTCCATACCACAAAAGTAACTGGTCCACCTCATCTTGATAGGCAGACTCATTCCTCCCCCGGAAATGAGTCCCACCACTGTTGTATCATCTGCAAATTTAGTAATAATACTAGTGTGAGTGGGAATGCAGTCATGCACAAAAAGAGGATAGAGTAAGGGACTCAACATGCAACCCTGTGATGTACCAGTATTAAGAATAAGGGCTGAAGAGGTATGAATCATATATAGATATCTAATACAATTTGAGAAAATCTAAACATCTGTTTAATACATATCTGTGTATGTAGTTTGGGCCAATGACAATATGTGAACATTTAGTAGGAATTGAAAAGTTTAGGAATACAATAAAATGCTTATGTGAAGGGTCTCTATGCTATTAGAAATCCTATACAATTGAGACTACTTTGTACGGAGAAATCTAAAATATGTAATTCTTCCTTTTTTAGAGGCACAGATTTTGGAAATAGGAGGAATAATGATGTAAGAATGAGACTAAGTGGTAATCTCCAATTTCACTCTTCAAATATTAGCTATATATAATCAAAACAATTTTTGATTAAAATACAAAAAACCCCACCCACCAGAAATCAAATAATATTGTTTAAACTAAAAAAAAGCAAAATACAAGCAATTATAAAGAAGTCTGTATTAAAACTTACAGCAAGAGATGAAGTTTGTAAACATGCATTTTTAATTCTTGGTATCAATGAATTTTTCATTGATGGATAGTCTATAAGGTTGGCAAATGTGGGAATGATATTTAAACAGAGTTCCTGCAAATAAAAAGACTACAATTGTCATATAAAAACTGGATAAGATTAGAATTAACTTTTTTAAAAAGTAATTTTTAAGCCCTTGATTTTAATTTCTGTTTACACTAAATGATTAATATTTTAAGGAAAAATTTATATTTAGGTCAAAGGTAGGATGAAGGATGGAGTGTGGGAAGCACAGGTGTTTTGAGGTTGGATCATTCTCACCTTACCCAAATCACAAACTTAGTTTGTTCATTCATGAAATAAACTAATACTGAAATGGACCAGTCTAATTGTGAATGTTCAGAATGGCCTGCTTTAAAGCCAAACCACTTCCAGTAAAGTTGGAACGGTATGCCCTGACTTTGGAAAGCTTTTGTGAAACTAGAACAGAGAGCATTTGAAAGTCAGAATGATACATTTAGGATCAAAACTTTTCAACCTCGAAACATTTTACATACTTCTAAAGTAAAGAATATTTATTTGTTCATCCTTCCTTTTGACTTGAAAAACAATCAGTTCATATAAATGTTGTAAGAAACAGTGTTTTCAAAATTAAACAAATGCAAAAATTTAAAATTTATCAGACTACTTTTTAAATATTTTTACTGCTTTGTGAGACCTTATTCTCATAAAGATAGGATAAGATAATTTTTCAAAGATTCCAAATATATTTCAGTTATAATGAAGTTGAACAAAATATATGGTTGTCAGACCTGTATTTGAATTGACGGTGCTTCTAAGGCTCTATAAACCATTGGCAGAACACTGTTCTTTATTTCATCTGGAGGTGTTTTGGTTAGCAGTAGATCCATTTTTTGAAGAAATATCAAGAGAATCTGTTTATGAAATGTACATTTTAAAAAATTACTTTTGCTTATCTTGTTAATCAGACTAATAATTCAGAATAACTTTCAGTGTAACATATGGTACCAATCTGTATTCAAATGTCAATGTAAATATAGCAAATATATTCACTTACCATGTTGCTAGCCTGTAAGCATGGAAAACAAGAACACCAATTTTAAAATAGAAATTACCAATATGGCTTTATTGGAATTTGTAGCAGACTGCAGTATGTCCACAAAATGCAATATACTAGACTTAGAAACTAAGTCTGCTCACCTGGCATAAATCTATTCCAGGGAACTCCATTTAAGATTCTGAAATAAACTATGGCTGGAACTTTACAGACTGAATACATTTTATGAAGGTACAACAGTTCTATCTTTTCTTTTGAGCATGTCAGTGTAATCTGACTTTAAGGCACACATTTTTGTCAATATGTAATGGAAAATATAAAATGTTCGATAATAGGAAACAAGAATTATGTTTAAGATACAAATGTACCTGAATTGGTTCCTGTTGTCTAAAGACAGGGCTGAGGTCAGGTAGAATTAGTTTAATGTATTCTTCTTTGGTACATTCCTCCGCAATGAGCAGAACATTAGGCAGAACAAAAGGTACCATGTCTGGATTTACAAATTCAGATGTTAAGCAGGGCAAAATTCTTTGCACTATAACACGCTGAAAGAAAATAGATACCTTACATTTCAAAGATATTAGAAGATTTTTATAATTAATCTTACATATTACAAATAAAAATGCAGCATTTTCAAAAATAATTTTATAACTGGTGCATCCTGTAACTCTCTTCTGTAAAACATGTTAAATCAGCAACATTTATCAGTCCCAAAAGGAAGTTATTATAGAGCAATGCACATTTCATTTACAATATATAGCATTACACAGGCATTTATTAAGATATTTGTAAGTTGCTAACCTTAGGTAGTTTTGGTAAAACCTTTGGCAGCCCTTTGAAAAACTGTGATTTTTGAAGATTATCCCTTTGAAATAAAGAATCAAAGTACTGTAATGTCATAGCCCCAACATTATCAAAGAATGGTATCTAAAAAAAGATAAGAAAGGATTATTTAGATGATAAATATCTTATATATTTGTCTTAACAAAAGTACAATAGCATTTCATTCTAATTAAAGTTAGCAGGTTATTTTATGAATAATCTCAAGTGTCTGGGATAAGGACAGTATACAATTTAAATAAATGAAATAAAAATAAAAGATAAAGATAAAAACGAACATCAAATAGACATTTTTCTTGCAGTATTTCATAAGATTCACTTATTCTTGGCAATGACGATAATCTCTAAAAAGATAATTCTGCCAGAAACAAAAATTCCAGGGAATTACTGAGCACTGGCTCTGTTAATAAGAGAAATATAATCACTTACATCCCAATCTCCCATAAACCACGGTATTTTAACAAAACATTTTAAAACTCTATATTCATTGTTTATTATAACAATTGAAGACTTGCCTTATGTTCTGCAGTTATTTCTATTTACTCACTTTAGTCATTTGATCTGCATCTGGTCTGACTGCAGGAGTGACATTTAACAACAGTTTCACATGTTCACAAACATCATCTGGGATGTTCTGAAGATTACTGGAATTCAACCGACTAAGCTGCACAGAACACATGCCATCCATCATTAACAACAACAAAAAATTCCTGCCTGTAATATGTGCATTATATAAAAATATTTCTGGTTTAGAATTTCACCATGTACAACATACATTTTCATGCTCACAAATCAAGCCGAATATCTGAAACCAGCCATTATAATCAATACATGTAGTCCTTGAGATACAACCATAATGAAGCCTGCCCATTACAGTTACATGTCAGTGACCTCTAAGCAAAATGGCCTCACTTAACAATCCCACTCCCTTGTCTCCCTGATGTAGCTATTAAACAAAGCTAAAGGTTGTTAAATGCAGCACATGATGCCTCGGGTGGAGAAGGTTCTGGGAGGCCTATGCAGGCCCAGGATCATCTGCCCCATATCTCCCACGGCTACCAAACCTCCTGAAGCAACCCATGTTTCGCTGAACCATGAAGCAGGCTGAGTCCTGAAAGTCCTTCAGTGGAAAGGAAGCTGTCAAGCACCAGACAGTTAATCTCCTCTTGCTTGCTGGGTGAGAAGGTAGCCAGCTCCAGCTGATTTGCATCCACTACTGCCAGACTGATTTCCCTTGGGTAAATGGGTGGCTGCAGGGTAGATGGATGCTGCACCATCCCTGTATTCAGCCATAAGGACAAATGACTGCAGGAGTGCTGCAGCCATCATAACTTTGAAACCAGGTTATACGTTAACTTTTGGGGAGTCTGTTGTAACTTCAAAAGGTTGCTAAGCAACTAATCATAAGTTGAGGACTACCTGTATTTGAAAATATATAATAATAGATTTAAATGTACCTGATCCAGCTGTCTGCTGAAGCTTTTATATATATCTTGTTTGTTGACCTCAAAAATTGGCTTCCCATTATTAAATATAGCATATATAATTGCCCCTAGAGAATACATATCACTAGCTGTTTCACAGCTTACTGAAAGGATGTATTCTGGTGCCAAATACTGAGGATTTGGAAGACACAAAGATGGTAAATTTGGATCCCATTCTTTAGAAGAGAATTTGGGCTGCAATAAGAAATGTAGTGAAGTCAGATATTGTGAAACAATAAAATTTAAATCAAATACCTTATTCTAGCCAAGTAATATTAACATCTAAAAGTACCACCTTAATTCCTTATCTATATTTTTAATATATTCCCATGTTAATTGAAATTCATTTAATTTTTGACACATATTTTAAATATTACATGAAAAAAGCAAAACCTAAGAACATATAACACAGTGGTTCCCAAAGTGGGCGGTACCACCCTCTGGGGTGGTGGGATGACTTAGGGAGGGGCGCTAAGAAACAAGAGGGCTGGCAGGGTGGCGCTAAGAGGTGGCAGGGGATGCTGGAGGTGGGCCCCTTGCAGGGCACAATTCAGGGATAGGATTCTACCAGTTCATTACTGTTCCCGGTAGTTCGGAGAAATGGTAAAACAGGGCCCTGGCTGGCCCTGCTCCTCTCTGCCCAATCCTCTGTTTCCTGCCAAGTCAGTCCTTATTTGCTCATGCGTGACATTGTGTGGAAATGGGGAGATTAAGAGCCGGGGCCTCTGAAAGGGGAAATGGGGTGATGCAGGATTAGCCCGGGCCTTTGACAGATTAGGCCATGCCTACCTGGGCAGAAAATAGGTAGATAGGTTAAGGAAGGAATAGAGAGAGAGGGAAAGAGAGGGGGAAAGAAAGAAAAAGAGAGAAAGAGAGAGAAAAAAGAAAGAGAGGGAAAGAAAGAGAGGGAAAGAGAGAGGAAAAGAGAACAAAAAGAGAGAGTGAAAGAGAGAAAAAAGAGAGAGATAAAGAGAGAATGAACAGACAAAAAAGTAAAGAAAGAAAAAGGGAGAGAGAAAGGGAGAAAAGGGATAGACAAAAAAAAAGGAGGGGATGGAAGAAAGGGACAGAAAGAAAGAGGGAAAGAGAGAGAAAGAGAGAAAAGAGAGAGAAAGAGAAAGAAAGAGGAGGGAGAAGAAAGTTAATGTGATATGGAGGGAGGGAGGGAGAGAAAGAGAAAGGGAAAGAAAGGGAGAGAGAAAAGGAAGAAACAAGAAAGAAAATAAAGAAAAAAGAAAAAGAAAGAGAGAAAGGAAGAAAAAGGTTATACAAAGAAAGAGTTGGGGGATGGAAGGAAGAGACAGAAAGAAAGAGAAAGAAAGAAAAAAGAAAGGAAGGAAGGGATGGAGGAGAAAGCGAATCAGATATCTAGTCCAACCACCTGCTCTAGCAGGGTTAGAAGGGTGTGTTTGTGTGTGTGTGTCTGTCTGTCTGTCAAAACTCCAAAAACAAGTCAAGTAGCTCTAGGGAGGTCAGTCATAAATTAGAACACTTACTAAACAACTGGCGATTAAGCGAGGACCACTTATATTTGGTTTGCCAGTCACATGGCCATCTGGCCACACACCCCAGTCACATGACCACGAAGCCACACCCACAAATTAGGCCATGCCCACAGAACCAGTTAAGAAATTTGAATCCCACCCCTGGATGGGGGGCACTGAGGATGAGTTTGTAGCACCAAGGGGACGGTGGACTGAAAAAGTTTGGGAACCACTGATATAACATTTATAAATATACCATCCTACTTAATTTTAGGGTTGTTAAGATAACTAACGGATGAGGGAGAATAAACTTCAACCATGGCAAGACTAAGTTGCTGTGGATTTTAAGGCCCCCTTACTCGGGATTTTCCATCCTTAACTCTGTATGTGGGTGTATTTGGGGATCCTCTTCCTGCTTGAAGAAGAGGTGGCAGCCATGGCCAGTGGGGCTTTTGCACAGGTTTGTCTTGTACATTAATTATGGCTATTTCTGGATTGGAAGACCTTGCTTATAGTGACTCATGCCTTACTCACTTCCTAACTGGATTATTGAATGCATTCTATATGCCCTTGAAAAATACTTAGAAGCTGCAACTGGATGTAGTGGAGCGGATGTTTGGTATTTTCTGTTATGACTGTAATACAATGGTTCCCAAACTTTTTCAGTCCACCGCCCCCCTGGTGCTACAAACTCATCCTCAGTGCCCCCACTTAAGGGTGGGATTCAAATTTCTGTGGGCATGGCCTAATTTGAGGGTGTGGCTTGCTGGTCACGTGACTGGGTAGGTGTAGCTTGCTGGTCACGTGACTGGCTGGCATGGCTTGCTGGCTGGGCATGGCTTGCTGGTCATATGACCGGGTAGGTGTGGTTGGGATCATGTGACTGGGTGGGCATGGCCAGGTGACTGGCAAACAAGTGGTCCTCACTTAATGGCCGGTTATTTAGCAAGTGTCCTAATTTATGACTGGCCTCCCCAGAGATACTTGACCTGTTTTTGGCGTTTTGACAGCCATGCATACAC
The DNA here is from genome assembly GCA_015471245.1 of Laticauda colubrina. NCBI lineage: Eukaryota > Metazoa > Chordata > Lepidosauria > Squamata > Elapidae > Laticauda > Laticauda colubrina. Next base: position 39,748,122 of record BLBF01000022.1, on the reverse strand, counting down.
ATACACACACACTTCCTTCTAACCCTGCTGCAGCAGCTCATTGGACTAGAATAGGCAAAGCAACTCTGATTAGATTCTAATAAAATCTAATCAGAGATGCTTTGCTGATTCTTGTTGATTTGTTTTATTTGTATCTAGTTTATGTTGCTGAACTGCATTGACATGTATGTCCCTTCTTGTGCACAACACAGAAGCTTTTGTGATTATGCAGCAAAAATTACCAATCTCTGGCTTTGCTCTACTTTTCAAACATGCCACTACTGCCGCGTTCTAGGTGCTGGCCCTGCAGGTCCACCCCGTTGAGCCCACTGCACTGGAGGGACCTGCCCAAGCAAGTCAAGTCAATGGGGTGAGCCTGAGAGAGGGAAAGAGAGAGAGAGAGAAAGAGAGAAGGAAGAAAAGAAAGAAAAAAGGACAAAGAAAGGGGGGATGGAAGGAAGGGACAGAAAGAAAAAGAAATAAAGGAGGGAGGAGAAAGATAATGAGATATCTTTTCTAGTCCAATCACCTGTTCCAACAGGGTTAGAAGGGAGAGTGAGTGTGTGTGTGTGAGTGTGTTCTCCTTGTAATTTACCAGTACATTTTGGTTTTGCCTTCTTCAGAATTGGCACTGTAATACATTGAGGAAATGTAATTTTTAGGGTGGAGATCTGGTCCAATGAATCCTGTTTAAAGCCTCAACAAAATGTGAGAGCTTCCTAATAGTCTTGACCATGTTTCGTCCACAAAACCTTTAATAGGTCACTTCCACCGGAGAGGACAGCCTGCAAGCTAAGGCGTCCCCTTTCTGCCACCTCCCACCTCTCCTCCCCCAGGCTTGGCAAGGCTCGCCGTGCATGGGTTCCGCATTCGAAGTGCTGGCTACGGAGCGATGAAACAATCAATGGGCTGCATGGCCGGCAGTCAGTGAGCCTGCGGAGCCAGCACCTCTAATGCCTCCCCTTGCCTCTTAGCGCCCCCCTGCCAGCCCCCCTGCCTCTTAGCGCCCCCCTAAGGCATCTCACTGCCCCCCAGGGGGCGGTACCACCCATTTTGGGAACCACTGCTGTGTTCTATGCTGTGTTCTCATAGAACCAGTGTTCTATGAGCTGCACTGATTACCAAGACTGTCATTACCTATAAAACCTCCAAGGCACAGGGCAGGCAATCTGCAGGACTGTCTTTCTTCTATTTTTTCTTGACTCACCAAACCTACTAGACAGATATGCTCCATTTCCTATCAAACAATGATACCTTGCAATAGTGGTGAATATCTATCTTCTTGTTGGACCTCAACCCTCTTAGCCTTTCACCAGCCATTGAAAACCTGGCTGTTTCCCTAGGCATTTTGGGTACATGAGTTGTTACTATGGATTGTGAATGAGATTATTGTGTGCAGTCGGGTTTTGTGTTTTTATTTTATAGATTATCAAAGTCACTTTTGTGAGTTGGTAAATCTATAAATAATATAAATAATTTACTGGCCTGTCTTCCATGACCTCCTCCAAAATCCATAAAATCTTAATTTGTACTAAAAAGTACAAACCACAAATCATATACAAAATTTTCATCTATGACAATGTCAAGTGTTTGTCTATCTGGTAAAGTAAAGGAACTATCATGTTTGACTCATTGTAAACTTTTAAAACTTTTAAATCAGCTAAATATTATTTTCAGCTGGGCTTCATTTAAGAAAAATAACACATTAAACAATTTATTACCTCTTGTTCAGATGGATTTATTGATTGAATGCAGAAGTCAAATCCCATAATTTTCCACGCACCACTTTTATTTAAAATTATATTTTCAGGAGTAAGGTTGCCATGAACCATTTTCACGCTGCTGTGTAGAAATGACAAGCCTTCTGAAACCTGTTGGGAAGAAAAGTTATATTCTTGTGATAATATCTTTTTCCCAATTTTCTGAAACTTAATTATTATGATGGATTATACCTTTGCTTGTAATCACTATCTCAATGCTCCACACAACATAACCAAGACAAACTTGCTCATCCAATCAACTGTAATTAGGTCTTTAAGCCCTTCTTATCCGTGAGAAATTTTTGCACAACCTATACAAGAACAACTATTCTAGAACACAGAGTAGGATATCTGATACCAAGGATATCAGATACCAAGATATCTGAACAAGATAATCTCTTGTGGAGTTCCCAAAAATCTTTTTAAGAACTGAAAGCAGCTGAGGACTGAAGTTTTTAATTATCTAAAATGTGTGAATTCACTTGCAGATTATTTTACAATTTGCAAGGAATTGATGTACAAAGTTATGGTAAATTTGTATTGAAAACAGTACTTTTATTGTTTTTTTCTGCAGAAGGAAAATAATGTGAACTAAGTGTCTCATTTATATATGGAATACAATAAGGTGTTTAAAGAGCACAGCATACAAAATGCTGCAAGATCCACTTCTTCAAATATGTTTACTTTCATATCGTTAGTCATGTAATGGTCCTCTTGCCTTTAAGTCTGGTAAAATTAGAATACACCTAATCATTTATAGACACAATCACACACAATTTTGAATGGATTACAATTATGAGGCATCATAATTGATATAAGTTATAAGTCAATGCATACCTGAAGTAAGCCATATTTTGTTTCCACATCATACAAGTTATAATCTTTGATGTCAGATGGTAAGGGTGAAGGAAGATTCTCCCAGTTACCCAGTATATTAGCCAAACTTGCACTAACTGGTTCTGTACAAAATGCTAGACAATCTCTAAAAGAAAACAAGGAGTTTTACTAAACACTCCAAATGTTCAATTTTGAAAAAGAGATAGGGATACTAATGCAGGTAGCTTATAGGTTGCATAGCACACTGACATCTGGAAAATGTACAAGACATGATGATAAATGAATATATTTTGATTTGGAATCTCAACAGCAAGTACCAAAATCCCAACTACATAAATCAACATTATTTTGCAAGAATCAATACCAGTTAAAATCCTTTAAAGCTTCTCTTTTTACTGGATAAAAAGAACAAAATCAAATGAAATTTCTGAATATTTTAAATAGGTAGGTCTCTTTGATTTTTCCTTAAAAGACTCTCTTGCATTCATAGAATGTAAACTGAATTAAATGCATGTATTTCATCACCCATTATACCCAGGGTATAAAATATTTGAAAAAGTATTTAGAATATGAGTGTAAGTTGTAAACCCTTGCTTTATTTAGAAATCTATATATTTTTAAAATAATTCCGTTTTTTACAATTCTGTATTTTCGACTGCACTTTGGTTGTCAAATTTCAAAATTCATTAGATGTTGACTTTGTTTTGACTTTGAATCTATTATTACTGTAGCATTAGAAATTTTTACCGGGATTCTTCTAGTGGATGCTGCACAGTTAGCAGCCGAGGATGTCGAAGTCTTGTCAACTGCTGAACTCCACGTTTTAAGCAATCAATAATTTGATCCTTCTCAAATTTCTGATATTTATCCATAAGTTTTTTATCAAATACAAAGACTGCCACTTCCTAAACATAAGGTATACAAATGTAATTAATGAACCATTTATATTTTATATGTCTCTTAAGAAAACTACATTTAATACTTTAAAATAATTCTTCTTGATGCCTTTTAATTGAAAACAAGTCATTTCACCATTGTAAGGGAATTGCCATCTTGAACAGGTAGTCTTCGACTTACAACCACAATTGGGATTGGAACATCTGTTGCTAAGCAAGACAGTTATTGTGCCCAATTTTATAATCTCTTTTGACACAGTGAAGCAAAACAATGCAGGTTTTTAAGTGAATCATGCAGTTGTTAAATGGACCGCATAGTTGTTAAGCTGACCATTCGCCACTGACTTTGCTTGTGGAAGTTGGTTAGGAAGGTCATAAATGGCAATAATGTGACCCTGGGATGCTGCAACCAGTGTAAATGCATGTTGATTGCTAACTGCCCAAATTTTGATCATGTGACCATGGGAATTCTGTGACAGTCATCAGTACAAGGACCAGTCATAAGTCACTTTTTTTCAGCACCGTTGTAACTTTGAATGATGATTATATGAATGGCTGTAAATTCAGAACATGTATACAAACCAGTACACAAACCTATAGTAGTTTATATGTATTCAGAAATTTCAAACTATGTCTTAAGTGAAAAAACAAGCTTTATGTTCAGGCACTTCCTTCTGTCATATTCTCTTTACACATGACAGAAAGGTTTTATTAAAAGTACAGTTTTTAAATGCTATTGCACAGTGTGCTGAAAAATTGACTGGAATATTAACACAGTAAGTACAATAGAACAATTTTCCTGATAAGCAGCATTCAGCGAAATCTAATATAATAACAAAATAACAGAATTGGGTTCTTGGAGGTCTTCTAGTTCAATAACTTGCTCAATCAGAAGACCTTATACCATTTCAGAAAAATGGCTATCCAATCTGTTCTTAAAAGTCCTTGAAGTATTTGAGTCTGTTCCTGGGATCACACTCATTCCATAGCACAATCTTGGGAAAAGGCACATTTAGTTTAAAGCTCATTGACTAGTGGTTTGCAAATGCATGCTTTGAAACCTTTTCTTCTGATCCAATTACACAGCATTAAAATGTGAGAAAACAAATAAGAAAATACAGTACACACGTATGAATGATTGATGAAGTATTTTCAAAGCTTTAATAAGGTTGACAATATCTAGAGAGATTACCCAGAGAGATAACGAAATGCTAGGGATAGCATGATAGTAGTCATCCAATATTTAAGGGGCAGTTATAAAAAAGAGATGGTCAACCTATTGTCCAAAATACCTGAAGGCGGGACAAGAAGTAACAGAAGGAAACTTATCAAAGAGAAATCCAACCTAGAACTTAGGAGAAACTTCCTGACGGTGACAATTAACCATTTGAATGGATTGCCTTCAAAAGTTGTGGTGCTACACCACTGGAGATGGAGAGCATGGTGGTGAGGGCAACTGTGGCTGGAGTGGGCTGTGGCTTTATGCCATATTGCTGCAACTAGGCTTTGTGCTGTAGCTCAGGGGCTGCTTTTTATAGTCCATAGTCATAGTGCGTCAAAGAATTGCCTTGTGCCGTGCTACTGGCTCTGGTATAGGGTGGGGTGAGCGTAGTGGCTGTGACTTCCTAGGAATAGCAAGCAGCCCCACAGCCATTCTATTCTGTTACTACTTACCGTACACAAGTGTGTGATAGCCAAAAGGGCAGGGTGGGGGGAGTTTGATGGGTGAGGGGAATTGGAGGCAGTTTCTTACCTTACTGAGACTCAGGGCTGGGAGGAACCAAGCCTGGAATGGGGGTAGGCCCTTGGCGGATGACTCGTGGAATTTGCTTAATGAGGGAAACTGAGATTGTAAAGATTGCCTTTGCTAAGCAATGTGGTCACATGATGTCTCGCTTTACAACCGTATTGCTTAGTGTTGGAAATTCCTGTCCCAATTGTGATGATCATAAATCAAGGCATCTGTGGTAGCATATCTATGGAGATTTTCAATTATCCAAGTCTGGATGACCAAACTTATTAACTAAATAAGTTTTTTTTAGATGAGAAGCAAAATGTTTTCAAAGAAAAAAAACAAGTCCAGCTGCCTTTTGAAAAGCACCTTTGGGACAACCTGTGGTAGCAACTATACCAGTCAATGTAAGTATAATCTATTCATAATTTCTTGATCATCTAACACTACAGGAAACAGAACAATATCTTTGTTACAAGAACACCTATCAGATACCTTCTACTCCAGCCTAACAATTTGTCACATCTTTCTCATTCAAGCAAAACAAGTCTACTAAATCCATACATATACAGTCCTCCAAGTAACAAATTGCAGAAATAATATGAACAATTAATTTTATATTTGTTTTTCAGGCATCCATAGGCAGATCATATTATATGGTTTAAAAATAATTGAGATGAAAAAGAAACAATAATCAGAACTATTTAAAAGACACTACTCTAAATTAACACAATTAAATTTACCAAAAGCTTGATAAATGAAATGAAAAAGACCGTCATTGTATTTCAGGATAGAAGATTGTATGATATAATTATAGTTCATCTTTTTACAACAAACCTAATAATGACACCTGATGGACAAATTTATGCAAGAGATGCTCTTTAGATATAAAAACACATTACAATTTATACATAGTAATCCACTCCTTAAAACAAGCCAGCCGAGTGCAGAAAGAATTGGCCCGAAACTATCCTGGTTAAATTAAATTAAGTCTTTTTCCCATTCTTCAACAGTAGTCCCATACAGAGAACACTAAAGTGTGGCTAAATATTGCTCTAGCCTGCACTAATATAAACATATCCTTTACACACAATAAAAACAGTTCAAGAATATAAAAACTTCTTCAGATAATCAGTCATGAGGCATACAGCTAAAGCTATATAGAAGGCGGCTAAAAACCAGACAACTGGTAGAATGTATCTGTGGGAGGGAGAGTAATTTGAACGACGGTCCTGCGTCCTATGCAGAGATGGGGCTGGGACCATCTGGGAGTGGCGTGCTGTCTCAGGAGCCTTTGGAGTCTGACAGCAGTGAGGCAGAAGACCCAGGGGAGCCTGTTCCCAGTGCACGTGTGTGCAGAGCTGCTGGAAGGCGAGAGCAGCTGAAAAAAAGGGGTGACTTGGGAGCAAGCCTGGGAGGTGACTGCCTCTCCCATTAGGTAAAGGACAGGCCAAGATGACGAAACCTTTGCAGGAAGCAAAGTTGTTCGGTTTAGATTCATTCTTGAAGCTCTTTGTACTTCGGTTGGTTCTTGTTTTACTTTATTTTACACTTCTGTTATTGGCAGCACTTCACAGGAAAGAAAAGTGGGTGCTTTTCTCGAGGGACTGTTTGAGAATCATTATCGGTTGGGAATGAAAATAATTTCCAGCATTGCAATAAAACAAGACTTGTTTTTAAAATAAGCATGTGCGTAATTACTATTTCAGAAGCCTTGGCCAGAACACAATCATTCAGTAATATACTATATGCTTTGCAAGTAGAAGATCCTAATTAAAGTTCCTTCTATCTCAGTTAAAAGAAGGCATGCAATTTTAATTTTTATAATTGTTAGCATATGACTTTTGGGGACAAAAAAAGGTGCCACATATATTTTCTAAATAAACAGCATGAGGCTTTAGAAAGTTTAGAAAGCTGCTTAGACAAAACAGATGATATATAGTAGACTACATGAGATGAACTAGTGCCCTGTAACATTTATGTAAAATTGTGTACTTTAAAGTATAAAGGGCAGTCAGTTTATACAGATAAGTCCTGACTTACAACCATTTACAATGTTGTACAATCAATTAAAATGATACTGAAAAAAGCGGCTTATGACTGTTTTTCATACAATCATTGCAGTATCTGTGTGGTCATGTGATTAGAAATGTGATGTTTGGCAACTGGCATGTATTTATGATATCCCAGGGTCATCTTTTACAACCAATCGGCAAGCAAAGTATATGAGGAAGTTGATTCAACAATGTAGCCAGAAAGGTTGGAAAATGGGGCAAAGCACACTTAACAACTATCTTGCTTAGCAATGGAAATTTTGGGCTCAGTTGTGGTTGAAATTGAGAACTACCTGTACAATTACATGATATTCTACATACATTATATTTTCATTTAACAGGCAGGAAAACTACAGCAGTTAGGCTCAGAAAAAAACAAGGAGCAAGTACTGCTACGGTCTAGTGAGGAGGTAGTACTTTACTTATGGCCACAATTCCCATTGTTAAATCATTGCAATGTAAGTTGAGTTGCATCTGATTTCATGACAATTTGGTCATTAAACTAATCACTTCAGTTAAGTGAATCTCATAGTTCTTAACTGAAGCCAACATTCCCATGGCCTTTTTTTTGGCTGGAAATTAGCAAAAGAAGTTAAAACCATGATCACATGATTACAGGATGTGCAACCAATAATATTCAGTTGCCAAGTGCCTGAATTGCAACCATGTGTCCATGGATGTGGTGCAATGACGAAGTGCTGTTATCACTTTGAACTGTCGCGAAACAAACTGTTGTAACTTGAGGACTACCTGTAACAAAACCAAAGTGGAGAAATACGGTCTGACAATCAGGGACAGAAAGAAATGCAATTGAATAAAGCAAAACTATGTTTTGAAATACCTGACAGCAGCCAATATTCCGATGCATAATATACAAAGACCAAGAGATAAACCCAGGAATTTCAGGAAGGTGGTCCAGTATTAAAGGAAAATTGGACAGGAGGAGGGGGGCAGAAAGTACGTACAATAGCTTTTCAATGAAGGAATGGGAAGAGTTCAGCATATAAATAAATACATATATACAAAGGGATAGCACTGTAATGGCGAACCTATGGCACACATGCCACAGATGGCACACAGAGCCATTTGTGCCGGCACGCGAGCTGCATACACTGCGCATACATGTGCCTCCCAGCTCATTTTCAGCCTGTTTGAGGCCTTTTTCGGCCTCCCAGAGGCTTGAGGAAAGCCTTTGCAGGTCGAAAAGTAGGCCCATTTAATCACTTCCTGTATTTCCAGAAATTCCGGAAGTGACGAAACGGGCCCATTTTTTGGCCTTTAAAGGCTGCAGAAGTTTTCCTCAAGCCTCTGGGAGGCCGAAAAAGGCCTCAAATGAGCCAAAAATCAGCTGGGAGGTGCAGTGCAAGTAAGGGGGCAGCGTGGGGGGCAGACGGGGCTTGCGCACGGATGTGCAGGGGGCGTGGGGGGGACACATGCATTACCTTCTGGGTGCTGGCACACAAGTGCACGCACACAAGCACAATTTTTGGCACAGGAACCCCAAAAGGTTAGCCACCACTGGGATAGCATATTTCAATATACTTTTCCTGGTAATATTTAATATACTTTTATGCCAGAAATATTTATTGAATCTAGATCTCTTAATTTTAGATCTCTTTGGCCATATACCACACATTTATTAGGACATGAGATACACAATAAAATCACTGTGGTTTGTATTAAAATTTTAATCACGTTACAGCCAAAATATAAATTAGTGAGCTTTTCGCTTGACTGTGGAATTACATATTGCTGGTTCTTTGTCATAGTTATTGAATGCCATTTCTCCCAAATAATGCCTGAAATTCTGCTTCTGCCTCCCAGCAATTTGCCTCCTTGCAGCAAAGAGCAAACAGCCTGGTCAGCTTCAGCACAGCCTGATTAGCACAAGTAGGTGATTTTTGGTTGGATTAGCCTTCTGACGATCAGCTATTTCAACCTGCCATCGCCTATTGCATGCCCCATTTTCGGCCATGGCACCCCATTTTTGGCCTCCACACCCCATTTTCCACCCGTTCAAATCCCTGCTGCCTGGAATAGGCTAAAAATGGGGGGCGTGGCGGCGGCAATAGGTGATGGCAATCCCTGCAGCCTGAAACAGCTGATTGTCAGGAGGCCCGTCCTACCAACAAACAGCTATTTGTGCTAATCAGGCTGTGCTGAAGCTGACCAGGCTGTTTGTTTGCTGTAAGGAGGCAAATTGCTGGGAGGCAGAGGTCAAAGAGTGGGGGCTGGCAGATGGGCGGGGCTTCAACAACATTCGCTATATAAGACGCACAAGCACTTTGGGGGAAGGAAAAAGTGTGTCTTATACACCAAAAGGTATGATAGTACTTTAACAGGGCAACATGCCAATACATACCTACTACATATATATAACTAAAAACCCTCTGTTGAGCAAGCAGGAATTTAAGAATGGCCCTAACCCCATTCCTAAGAAGTGGGAGACAGATTAGAAAACAGAGAATAACTTGAATATATTATAAGTGTAAAAAATTGTCCAAAGATTAATATGCTTAAGAACTAACCATTTGTTCACTTTTAAAAATCAGTAAATAAAATAAATAATAAAAATGTGATAGCAATTAAGCAGACACGTCTGAGATAGATTAGGATAGACTTCATATATCTACTTACAGATAAGACAACCTCCTTAGATTGAAATCTAAGAAGTTATAGTATATTTAATTCTCTTAGTTTTCTCGTAACTTTTAAATATTGATTTTAGAAACCTAACAGGAACATATATGAATGTCATTTCCACAAATATTATGTTGAGCACAGTCAACAATTTTTATTCTGCAACTGTAAACTACATACTCTCTTTTGAAACACCATTGTGATTATATAGATTTCTTTCTCAAAAAGCTTACCTGTTTTGTTGACTTTTTAAAGCCATTAAAAATTTTCCAAGCAAGTTTGTTGCCACCACTAGCAATGTGCCGACCAACATCAAATTCCCTGGTTACAGGATTTCCCATAACTGCACTTGTGACATCTGCAGTCACTTTTGTAACAGTGCTCTTCAATTTATTTAGCATCAACTCCATTGTTATGACAATTCTGCAGTACGTTTGCCTATAAAGAAAATAATTAAAATTGTTTTGGAAATTTTATTAACACATAATAATACATTGTTTACTCACTAAATATTCACTTTCATTATTTAAATGAAAACTTATGCCACAGATAATAAATAATTGTAACATTTTTCTATTCCTTTTTGAATATGAACAATGATTTTTTTTATTCTAACAATTAACATCATTTAAAGTGTTTAAAATGTCCAATATTTGTTTGAAAACTTCCACTGATGGAGCACTCATGATTCTAGAAGGCAGACTATTTCACTCACAAGTCAGTTGTATATTTCAAATTGGATCTCTCTTTGGAAAGCTTCCATCCATTGTTTTCTTGGCACTACTTGGAATGAATTCATATTCTCCTCCCTGTCACAGCTCTTCAAATATTGAAATATTGCTATCATGTCTAATCTTAGACTTCTCTTGTTCAGATAAACACATATAGTTCTTTTACCATTATTCATAAGATTTAATCTTCAATCTCTTCATCATCTTTGTTGCTCTTCTCTACACATTTTCCAATTTCTCAGCATCTTTCTTGTGTTCTGATAACCAAAATTGGACACAGTATTCTATTCTATAGTTTGACTAGTGCAGCATAGAAGAGAATGATCATTTCCTGTAATCTCAACATATATCCCTGTTGATTCAGCCAACCATCACCTTGTATCTTTTCAGCATTGTCTCACACTGAAGAAGTACTCCCATTCTACCTTGTAGTATTGATGTATTGACTTCAAATTTGCTAAAATACCACTTGTCTAAAAAATATTTAAAAATATTGAAGGGCACTAGGTCTAGAATAGAATTCTGAGACGTCCCATTGCTTCATGTAGGCCCATTGATTATGTACCCTCAAGTCACTGGTGATAATTCACATGTAGATTTTCTCTATGATGAATACCTCCACTAAAGACTATATATTAGGAACATTTGTTCTTACCAACAAAAAGCAAATCCATTTGGTAGAGGGACAATCCATCACACAATATTATCAAGTGTCTCACTGAAATTTAGGTAGAGTAATCTGCAGCATTCCCTTGGCATACTAATCTAATCACTTTGTAAAAAAAAGTAAGATCGATGCTAAGCCAACAGGTCTGTCATTTCTATGTTCCTTTTTTAAAAGTATAGAATAATAGATTTTCTCTAATCTTCTGTTAGTTCCCCTGCACTTTAGAAATAGTCAGAAATTAGTCAATGATTCTGAGATTACAAATTCTTTAATTTTAACTAAAGTATTCTCCTTACATCAGCGCAAGAAATTATGCTTCAGGCAATCCAGCAACATTTGAACAAACAGTTCAATTATAAACAGAAATGGATTAGATGATTTATAGGGCAGCATATTTTGGATGGTTGAGGTTGTATTTGTGCATTTGATAACGGATTAGAGATGACATGATAGCAGTGTTCCAATATTTGAGGATAGCAGTGTTCCAATATTTGCCACAAATCTATTTTCAAAAGCACCAGAAGACAAGACAAGAAACAATGGATGGAAACTAATCAAGGAGAAAAGTAACCTAAAACTAAGAACAATTTACCAGTGGAATGGCTTGCCTTTAGAAGTTTTGGATGCTTCATCACTGGAGGCTTTTAAGAAGAGACTGGACAACCATTTGTCTGAAATGGTATGGGGTTTCCTGCTTGAGCACGGCTTTGGACTAGAAAACCTCCAAGGTAATTTCCAATTCCATTATTCTATATTCTATATTTTATATAATCTATTTTCTTTAATGTACACAAGCTTTTACTGTAATTTCACCATAAAACCTCAGCTATTTTAATTCTAGAATAAAAACATATGCATTATGTCAACTGTGAACTTTGCTTTCAAGAAACAATATTTTCCTACCATATTTCCTACAGAAATGATAAACATATCCTAAACAGAGCCATCTTTTTTGAGAATAAAATTCTTCATAACACAATAATTTCTATTACATTCCATCTGTATTTAATAGAATACTGTCTCCAGTTATAGTTTTCTGATATTCAATTAGATAATATTGAATAAATGCTTAAATCATTCTTAGCATAGAACTGGAATGCTATTATGCTTGGATACCAATATTGACTTTTGATGAGATGGGTGGCAAAAACAAACATGATAAATAAATAAGTTTGATAAATGAATCAATATAAATTCTCAAGAAATCAATTAATTGCATCCCTTTGAATAAGGTCTGCACATAGGACTGAAACATTATTTCCTGTTGCAGCTGATATATAATCGGACATTGATGGGAATTTTTCATACTCTTAGTCCTACTATCTTACAGCAGTTAAATACAGGACCATTTTATTCTTTGGGTCACTTGAGAGAGTTGATTAAGGGTACTGTTTGGCAGTGGTTCTCTACCTTGCTGAGGGGGCAAACTTGTATGTTATTAGTGGAGAAGACTGAATCTTTGGGTAGTGTGGTATGATGTAACTTAGGTTACAGTTTCTCCATTTCTTTTAAATATCTACATAAAACCACTGTGAGATCATTTTGGGATTTTATGTCATCATGATGATGAATCTCAATCCTAAGCTAAACAGGAGATGCAGTATTGACCAAGTGCATACAGGCAGTGTGGAACAGCCCCATAAGGTAGACCAGGCCAAGAAACAGGTGCTACATAAACCTCAAACTACTTTGAGACTGACAACCACAACAGAATTTTGCAAGTCTGAATATGCTTTCCCCCTCCTCCTTTTAATTATTGTGTGAATTAGGATGGTGTCTATCTAAGTTATTTTTGTACTCCTCCATCTGGCCTTCTGCAATGTTTATCTACTTGTTACTTTGCTCATAAATCTCCGGTGGACATTTTCATTAATGTATGACTGAATGAAGTTGAACAAATTCATAATTAATCTTAATAAAATGAAACTGACTTTGTTACAAAGTTGTTCTAAATTCATGATTGTTCCATTTACTGCTCTCAAAGATGCATAGTGCTGCCAAAGAGCAGATATGCAATGGCGGGATTTTCTTGACATATGATTACTGATATAAGAACAGGTGGAGGCTATGGTCAAAAAGCCTGAATATCTGATAGCATTCACCTGATTGATATTTTGATATAACAGAAATTGGAATCAGCTTATTAGTTTTGAAAAATCTTCATTATTTTTCATATTACAATGTATATATCTTCATCAAAAAGTTATTTTGAATTAATTTGTCTCTTAACTTATCAAATTATATAAGTGTTTCCCAACCACAGCATCTTGCGTGGACTTCAACTCCCAAATTTTCTTGTCAATAATTCCCAACCAGCTGACTGGGGAATTCTGGGAGTTAAAAGTCCACACAGTTTAAAGTTGCGAAAGATGAGAAATATTAAATCATATTATTGTACCTGGCAAAGATAACTCATTATTTTTCAATTTTGTTCTTGAACCATTGGTCTCTTCTAATAAACAGAATTAAGATATGTAGTGGCACTCAGCAACCTATATAATGTTTTGTTATATGCTCATGATATGGGGCATTGGTCTTACCTGAGATGCTCCTTCTCAGAGGGTGGAGACAGGATCCAGACAGCGTGGGTTGAGTCTGGTCTGCCAGCTTTTTTAGACTGAGTTGTTTAAACTGAGGACACGCCTCCTGCTCTCCAATGGTCCCCAGTTTTTGATGAAGTTGAAGTGAGTTGTTGATCACCGATAACTGTCCTCTATACTGTCCTCTACACATTCACACCCAGTCTTCAGGGTGGGGCTGGATCCTATCTCCATCCTCAAGTAAGACCAATGCCCCTTCTCCAGAGTGGTGTCAATAGGATCCAGACAGTGTGGGACATACCAAAGCTAATGTCCTGTTGGCGGGTCTCCATCTGGTCCTGAGACTGTTGTGCTGGGAGTACCCTTTGCAAGACCAGTCTACCGAAGGCTGCTTCCATTAAGACAAAGGTGACGAGCCAATAGTGGTGAATAAAAGGCATAGGCAAGGACCAGGTTGTCACTCAGCAGCTCTCCTCCACTGAAGCCTGTGTGGCCAAGTCGCTGTTGTTGCCGCGCTTCGTGTGGAGTGCACTTTAATAAGCCTCGGTCTTTCCAGGCTATGCTCCTCATATGCCTTGGCAATGCAATCTCTAATCAAAGGCATCTGCCAATGGTCAAGGATGTAATTTTTTTTGTCCCACTGAAGTTGGCTGGAACACCACAAACATGGCCTCCGTCATCCTGAAGACCATGGTCCACTTTATATATACGGAGGGCGCACTTTACATCCAACATGTGCCAGACCTTCTCCTGGTCATGAGATGGTGCTGGGCAGGAGTCTGGCAGGATCAATTCTTGAGCCCAATGAAAATAGGAGTTAACCTTAAGGCTGAAGTCATGATACAACTGTAGGACTACTTGGCTGGTGTGGAAGACGCATAGATCCTCCCTAACTGACAGGGCTGCCAGCTCCGATATCCTCCTGGCCAAAGTTATGGCCATGAGGAAAACCACTTTGTATGAAAGAAATCAAAGGCTGGCAGTCCTAATGGCTCAAAAGATGTCTTAGTAAGTGCCTGAAGCACTTTGGATAGATCCCATGTGGGAAACCTATGTACCACAGGTGGTTTCAAATTAGTAGCACCTCTGAAGAACCTACAGACCACGGGGAGCAGGGACTCTACGTTTCTGAATGTCAAGACTGTAGAAAGGACTGCCACCTGCCTGTGAATCATTGCAAGGGCTAGGCCCTTCTTAGCCCCGCCTGCAGAAAGTCTAGTAGTTCGGCGACTGTAACTGAAATGGGGGTCAAGCTCCCTCTGCCCCACCACAGGCAGAATGCCCACCAGGTTGTGTCATAAACTCTAGTTGTTGATGGTCTTCTGGCTTCCTAAATGGTGTTAATTACCCGGGAGAAGTTATCCCCTGTCAGAATTCTCCTCTCAAGTGCCAGACAGCCAATTGGAGGCACTGAAGCTCCGAAAGGTCTATGGCCCCTGGCTGAGGGAGATCCTTTCAGGGGGAATCCTCCATAGCCTGGTGATTGACAGGCCGACCAAGTCTGTGAACCATGGACATCTGGACCAGTGGGGCACCAGGAGCAGCACCTTCTCGACGATCATCTTCCTGATCATACCCGGGATGAGTAGCAAGGGTAGGAAGGCATAAAGGAAGCCCCGAGGCCACCAGCACTGGAACACATTGACCCCCTCCAAGCCTGGGAAGATGGGAACCTGGAAAAGAACCTCAGCAATTGGATATTCGCAGGAGATGCAAAGAGGTCTACTACTGACATGCCAAATCAATCCCTGAAGAGAGCTGGGTGCAGGTGCCACTTGGAATGGTCCCCTGTGGACCTGCTCAGCCAGTCTGCTTGCATATTCTTTGCTTCTGAAATGTGCTCTGCCTTGATTGACGCTAGGTTCCTTTCCACCCAACAACACAGCTACTATGCCTTTCTCATAAGTGGTTGGGAGTGAGTACCCCCCTGGCAGTTGATGTGGGCTTTTGTGGCCACATTGTCCATCAGAAGGAGCACATGCTGTGCCGTAATCTGGCTCTTGAATTGTTGGAGGGCCAGGTACATTGCTCATAGCTCTAGACAGTTTATGTTGTATTCTAATTCTATCTCTGACCATCTGTCTTGAGCTACTTGGCCTTGGCAATGTGCCCTTCAGCCCAGGAGGCTGGCGTCCATTGTTATCAGCCAATCCTCCTCCCTGAATAAACACCCCCTAGAGACCACCAAGTACATCCACCACAGAAGAAATCTTAAGACCTTCGGGGGGACATGAACTCTCTCAGAGAATTGCTCTGTCCTGCTCTCTGATATGGGAGCAGGAACCATTGCAAGGCTCTTGCATGCAAACATGCCAGGGGACAATTGCGATGCAAAAGATCAACTTCCCCAGGAGTTGAGAAAGCAATGACAGGAGTGCAACTCTGTCCTTTTGGATCTGTGCTGCCAAGGCCTTGATGTCCTTCAGCTGGTCTGGTGGGACGTATACCACGTCCTCTGAGGAGTCTATGACAGCTCTCAGTATATGAGTTGAAGGTGTTAGGTGGCTCTTGCTGAAATTGATTGAAAAGCCATGGGTTTTCAGTGCCTGCACCGTGATTCACAGATCCTCCTTGGCTCAACTGAAGGATGACGTATCAGGATGTCGTCCAGCTAGCATTGTATCCGGACAGTATGGTTCTAAGATGAACAGTCATTGTAGCTAGGATCTTGGTAAAGGTTCTGCCAGTCCAAACGGCAGGACTCGGTATTGCAGATACCTGCCCTCATAGTAGAACCTCAGGAACCAACTATGGTCTGGCCAAATGGGGACATGCAGGTACACCTCCATGAGGTTGGTGGATGTTAAATAATCCCCCTCCCTGACACCCTCTAGAATGGATTGCAGAGTGTCCATTGTGAATCTGTGGTAGACCATATAGAGATTCAAACCTCTGAGATTGAAATGGTTCTCCAACCCCCTGAGCTCTTTGGGATGCTCCTTTTGTTCTTCCCGAACTGCATCTATGGACCATATAGCTAATAGATATTGAATAACCTCCTCTATCAATCTTCGCTTGGTGGCATCCTTTGATCCAGGGCAATGGAAAAAGAACCTCGGGGGAGGGGAGATCGGAATTCTAGGGAGAGGCCGTATCTGGTCATGCTTTACACCCATGCGTCTGTAGTGGTCTGCTCCCATTGGTTTGCAAAAAGTTGTAGTCTGCCACACATGGGAGCTTCGGTAGTCACCTGGATCAGAGAAATGACCTGCCCCTTGAAAGGCCCACTTATTTTGAGTCTGGGGCTTTTGTCTCGTGAGCCCTGGGTTACTGGAATTCCTGCCTTTGATCGAAGACGGTGCACTGTCACCACTGATGCAATAGCCTGAGAAGCGAACTTCACTGAATTAAGTGTGGCATTGGCTGTGTACTCTGCCGCAGCAATCACCTTGTTGAAATTCTGGTTAGTTCTGATGTCACTGGCAGGTACCTGCTCTTGCATTTGGTGAAGCCAAATCAGCGATGCTCTTGTGAAAAAAGATGCTGCAACAGTGGTCTTTACAGCCCATCCTGCCGCCTGGTGCGCCCTGCGCAGTGTCAGTTCAGACTTTTTACCGTCTGCTTTGAGGAAGTCATTAGCATCATTAAACATTGCCGATGACAATGCTAATGCCAAAACCAGTTCATCCACTTCCAGGAGCTGAAGAGTATCTGCAAGAGGCATGGCTACGTTAAAATATCTTTTATCAAATGAAGTGGCATTTGAATAAAGTAGCCGGCGAGTCCAGTTGTCACTGGACCATGTTGAAAAAGAACTTTGGCGACAGAATCATGGCTGTCTCCTCCGGTCGGTTCAGCAAATAAAAGATCACTGGGCTCAGATATACCCAGAGGAATGTCTGGAATAGCAAGTTCCAAATCAAGCTGAGTAGCACTCTTGGCCTTGAAATGTAAGGATTTGAACAAGTCCAAAAATGCCCTTTAAAAACAGGCTTGTCAGTGGCTCTGCCATCATCCTCGGATAGATCCTGTTCAATCTCACCCTCCTCTATCAAACTCTCTGAGTGATCATGTTCAGATGAGACCTGCGAGGGGGGATCCTCGAACTCAGAATATTCAACTTGAGCCTTGTCAGGAATAATTTGGCAGTAGGCAATACTGACAATACTGGTGCAGGTTAGCAGGACTGCTTAAAGCCAGCCACACAGGTCTGTTGGACTGCCTCTGAAATCCATCTTTGTATATCTGGTGTCATATTGGTATCATACTCCCTCCCCTGGTGGAGCCCTGCCGAAGTGGGAGTGAAAGTAGCCTTCGGAGGAGGTCCCATTCTTGGTCCGGCAACACCCTGATGACAAGGCGCCTGAAAGGGAGACTGTCTATCCTGGGAGCCAAAAAGGCTCCCTGAGCACAACCAAGTTCTTGAGAGCCACCAAGTGGCCAACCTTGGGTCGCAGTACCACCACTCTGGGCTACCAGTTGGAAAGATCGAGAGGCTACCTCAGAGGGAGCTAGTATCCTCGTGAACCATACTTAAGGGACTAAGCTGAGTGATTTTTTTCCTCTTCTTCGTCCTTTCTAGCAATCTGTTTCTCCAAGGCCTTCTGAAGTCTACGCTCTGCCTTTTCCTCAGCCTTGGAAACTCTCATAGATGAGATAGCCTTAGCCTTAAGCTTAGCTGCTGCCTCCTTGGCTTGTAGAAGCCCATCCGGGCTTCTGGATCCTTTGAAACTAGCCCTAGCCTTGACACTAGGCTGAGATATGGTCAGACTGCCAATGGTATCTGCCATCTTGTAACTCACCCCCTATGTAATTAATTTTATTTGATTTTTTTTCATATTATAACTTAACTTGCCTCCTATTAACTGGCAATACTAACAATATGATAATAATATTATATTATATTGTTTACTATATATAATATTGTTAAGAAGTATATTACAATTGTATTATATTAACAATAATAATAACCATAACCCTAACAATACTATGTTGTCTGTAATGTGGGCAATATAGGGTAGACCTAGGGATTTCTGCCCTGGAGCAGGTCTCTGTGATCAAGGAGCAGGATTGGATTCAGCCCCCTGGAACTGTGCTCCTTCCAGGGCAGGCAGCCTGTGAGCTCACTAGGACTTCCAAGTCTTTGTGCTGTCTGTCAATCCAACTTGTAAAGAACAAAGGGGAAACTTTTCAAACCTTTGCGGTTTTATTCCTTTGCAAACTGCTTTCCAGCTGAGTCTCAAAGAATGGAGCCTCATGGGTACAACAGCTCTGGGACTGCTCTCCCTAAGGGGCAGGCAGCCCAGAAAGCCTTCAAAGTCCAAAAATGCGCCGACTGCGCCTCTTCCAAGTTGTGCCTCCTTTCAGATCAACAGCCAAGAAGGCACTCCGTGGTTTTCATGTGCTGATGCTTAAAATGGCGCTCCCGCCAGATCCTTGATCAAAATGATGGAGGGAAGAGTGCTTTCTAGTGGATCTTCAGGCCGATCTCCAAGTCTGCCCACTGATCTGGGGCTACCTCCCTGAAGGGCAGACAGCCCTGAATGCCTCTAAATTGCGCTATTCCATCGCAAGTTGCGCTCCCTCTTAGGGAAGTTAACAGACACACCAATGCTCATGCTCTGTAGGAAAAACTCCAAAATCGCAGCAAGGAGATCCTTCAAGCCCAGTGATGCGAGCCAAAGACTCTAGTCACTGAACAGAGATGGTAGCCTTTGAATTCTGCGAAAAAACCAACGAACACTTTCCAACTGCAATTCTGAAGAACTCAAGAGTTCTTCTTGATAACTGACAAACTCTGCTGACAAACACATCTACAGAGCTCCAGACTGAGTTGTAAACTGGGGACCATTGGAGAGCAAGAGGGATGTCCTCAGTTTAAACAACTCAGTCTAAAGAGCTAGCAGACCAGAGTCAAGCCATGCTGTCTGGATCCTATTGACACCACTCTGGAGAAAATGACTTTTCTTGATAATTATGCAATGTTATTTTTAAAGCTTATTCAAATCACACAGAAATACAGTTTATACTGAACAAGCCTAATTTGCTGTCTCCAAGATGTATTTATAGACTGGGCTTTAAAATTTTTGCCAAATTTATATAGTTTTCAAAATATGTCTGTGGCTGTTTTCTGTTGTTTTCTTTTCACATGGCTTCAGGCTTGATAGTCAAAATATGTTGGATTAAAGTTAGTATTAGCTTATATTTGAACTATGGAATGAAAAATTGGAATAGTATACCCAACTTCTGGAGAATCAGTGATTCTACCGTAGTTGTTAAAAATAAAAAAAATATGATTTAAAAGGAAATTATTTCATCAGAAAATATATTTACCAGACCTCTTAGAAGAATGTTTAAAATGGAGGAAAATGCATTTTATTGATTTCAACATATGTCAGCAATTTTGGGGGGAAGAAACCATCTTAATGAGAGATGGAACTGTATTTCTGAAACTTGGATTTTGTCATTTCAGACAGAACTTTGGCTATAGGCCTAGGACATGGAAAAGAGGATAAATTTATGAAAGTAAATAAAAATTTTAAGGAATACATCTATAAGACTGTTATCTATTTTGAAAAGCCTATGTTCTAAAAATGAGAAGATGAAGCAGTATATTTCTATGTGGTCTAGATTAATTATTAGATTAAGGACAAAATTAATTTTGCATTATTACCTATTAGTTTCCCCCCCTTTTAAAGATTTTCTTTCTTTGCAGCATAACCACTCTTTTCCCCATCTGTTTTTTTTAATGTTTGTACTGTATCTTTTTATCATTTTACTATTTATGTGTGCTTTTTTTCTTTTAAATAGAGCCTTTGGGCAGTTCTGGTTGGACTACCAGCTGTGACTTTTCCAGATGAAAAGACAATGAAATTAATGGCTCTAGCTCTTGTCCCAAAGCTAGATAGTGGTAAGTTGGTCTACATGAAATTGCTTTTGAAAATGATCTATCTGCAGCTGCTACAAAATGCAGCTGCTTCCCTATTAAACAGTATTTACTAATTTAATAGGGAAAAAAACCTCTCATCCTGGAAGTGCTGATTATTAGCAGGCTTTGGATTTGATTAAAAATCTATTAACTAAAGTCCTATATGATTTAATCTCCTGTAAATTTCAAATGATGTATTCTGGGTGAAATATGCCTATTCAATGGGTAGGCCACTATGGGTATCCCTCTCTTGAGAGATTAAGGAGACAGGTGCCCATAGGATGGTTTTCCCAGTACAGCATCCTCATTGTGGAATACAGTAATCTGCTTCCTGAGATCAGAATGCCTCTTTCCTCTTTTGACATTTAGGAAAGAGTGAAAAAGTGTTCATTTCTGTAGGGCTTTTTAAAATGAAAGGTGCCCAGTAACTGCTAAGAGTATAGGAAAATAAGGATTTGTTTTCTGATGTATGCATGCTTGAGTAATAGGATACAAATTATATGAGATATCATTTATACATATCATATATGGATATTATTCCATTATTATTATTCCAAATAGTTATGAAAAAAATATTTTCAAGTCATTTAAGGATATAGAAAATATTATGGATATAAAAATTAGTACAGTTTTAAACGCCAGAAACTAAGTTTAAGAACCTGCTGTAAGAAGCATGCCTGCAACTCTATAGAGATGCGACACTGAATTTTTTCTTTCCAAACAGGCTACCCAAAAACTGCTTATGTGTGACTTAGGGAAATGACATATTTGTGAAAATAGGTTGAATTTATCTTTTAAATTTAAAATAGAATCAACCAAATATAAATATGCAGTAAGATGTTTAATTAACCTTAATCACATAAATGCATGTGACTTCAGTTCAGCATAACAAAAAGCAAATTTGGGGATAACTGCTCTGCTTTTTAAGCCTGGAAATAAGGATTTCAATTCCAATATTTTCAATGTGAAGTTTACTAAATATACTTTTGACTGGAACGTCAGTAGTGTTTCAGATATGTGTTAAAGGCAGTAATTTCTATTTAACTGCTTCCATATCTCACAATAAATTACTTTTAGTGAATTATCAGAAAAAAGTTCATAAGACCTATGATACATAAAATGTAAATATTACATTTTCTGTGAAGCAGTACTTTTCAAAACAGGACAATCACATTAAGTATTTTGGCTTAGACTTTCCAAGCACATTTTGTAAGATGGTACAAAAAGTGGACAACTAAAACAGATGATATATACTCAGCCCATATTACTTTTATGCACCGTTTGGTATTTCAATATACCTACAGACTTTTAAATATGCTGTAATATTATTTATATTGTCCATTTTAAAAACAGATTAATCAACTATCAGATCACTTAAGAGCAAAAGTGCTTCTATTCTTTTTTTAAAAAAAACGTTGGTATTTTTTGAGATGTCAGACTAGATGTACAAATAACAGCCTACTCTTTCGGGTAAATAAATGCCTAGAACAGATACGAGATTTTCACAATGTAAGCAGGTTGAAGCAGCCCTTCCTCTTAACCGGAAGAGTCTCTTAGTTAAGCTTGTTTCTTTCTATTAGTCTTTTTTTCGCCACGTCGCTCCCCACCGATCGAGAAAAGCACCTTAGCAAAAACCACGATCGAGAGGAATAACGTCACCCAACTCTCCCTGTCGCTGCCTGCCCAGATTACACCATTCAGGCCCTCCTTGCGATTCGGAGGGAGAAAAACTGGGCCTTTCCCCGCTCCAAGATTTTAAGGCCACTCGCCGGCACCGGAGAACCGAAAGCCCCCCCTCAACCCGGCTCACCTCTCTCTGAAGAAACGATCCCGCCCCACTGTGGGGCGTGGTTGACCAAGTGCTGACCAGGCTCGGCTACGCCATGGCGACCACCTGAGCCCCTCAAACCTGACCGGGATACTCCTTCCCCTCGGCTTCCGCCGCCTACCTCTCTTGTTGTTACTGCGAGAGAAACAGGAGATAGGTTCAGGGCCGGAAGTTGTGCCGGAGGAAGCTCCGCCCACTGCTTGCGCCGCCAACGGTAGTTTCGGTGTCAGGGGAACTTGGCTGTCTGTTCCAGGTGGTCGGCTTTGGAGTGAGGCGGCCGGGCCGGTACTCGTGGCTGTTATGGACACGTTCCTTCCCCCAGGCGAGCGTTCCTCAGGAGTGCTTCAGCTGAAAGTTTCAGACGAAGAGGCTGGTTTTAGGCTCGAATCAAGGCTGACTTCACCCGTTGCAATATAGGGCGTAGTTTTAGCTCACTGTGTGGTGGCTTAGTTAGTATAATGCATCCTCGATTTAGAACAGGTTAGTGACCGTTCAAAGTTACAATGGCAGTGAAAAAAATGGAGTTATGATCATTTTCACACTTATGACCATTGCAGCATCATGTTCACGCAATCAAAATTCAGATGTTTCGCAACTGGTTCATATTTATTGACCCTTGCAGTGACCCAAGGTCATGATCACCTTTTACAACCTTGTGATGAGAAAAAACCATGGGGAAGCCAGATTCATTTAACAACTGGGTTATTAACTTAACAACTGCAGTGATTCACTTTACTGTTGCAAGAAAGTTCACAAAATGGGGTGAAACTCACTTAACTCTCTTGCTTAAGCCCCTGTCACACAGCACCAACGGATGTAAAACGGAGAGAAACACTTGCCATCCGTTGGTCAACGCGATGCTTCCGTTCTGTACTCACTGCGTCCATTTTCCATCTTCTCTATCCGTCCTGCATCCATCTATTGACATTTCATCCGCTCAAAAAGTTTTGAGCTGCACAAAACTTTTTGAGCGGAAAATGTATCCAACGCGTCTGTTCTGCATCCGCTACGCATACGGGGAACATCCGTTCTACATCCGTTGTCATCCGTTACGCATCCGCTATATCCGCTAGGCATCCGCTGCGCATCCGTGCAACTCGCATCTGCTCCAGCGGAAAACGGACACGGAGGAAGCGAAACGGACGCGGAACGGACACGCAGCGTTAGTAGCACGGACGGAGAAAGGATGAAAGTGGATGCAGCTTGCATACAAAGCATTAAAACAGAAAAAACATTCGCAGAGGGGATGTATCTCGGATATTTAGGATGTCTGCAGGATGCCTAGAGGATGCAAAAGGACACCGAGCGGAAAACCTATATTTCCTATAAAAGGGGAGGAACTCACCTGGATCTCAATTTCAGTCCAGCAGCCCTGTGGTGCAGACCTCTTCAGCCTTGCTCTTGCTCTTGCTCTTCCACAGCATCCAGTCATCTCCACCATGGATCGTCACACATTCCTTTTGGTAGCCACCATTGTTCTACAACAGTGCGAAGCCATCTCCAGTCTCTTTCACCTGTTCTACGCGAAGAAAAGGAGGCGGCCAAGAAGTGTCTGGGTCCGAAGATGGATCGCCAGAAGAGCAGAGTACGGACTGTATAACAAGCTGTTGGTGGAGCTGAGGAACAAAGACCCTCGTGCATTCCAGAACTTCATGAGGATGCCACCAGCCATGTTTGACAAAGTTGTGGAGCAGCTGAGACCCAGGTTGACCAAAGCAAACACCAACTTCCAGCCCAGCCGGGACCCTGGGCTCAAGGTGGCACTGACTCTGTGCCACCTGGCCTCCAGAACCACGCACAGGAGCATGCAGTACAGCTGGAGGGTGCCACACAACACCATCAGCATTGTGGTCAGAGAAGTGGTGCAGGCCATCATCGAAGAATACCTGGAGGAGCTCCTCCAGTGCCCCTCCACTGAAGAAGGATGGAAGAAAGTTGCAGAGCAGTGGTATCAGAAGTGGAACTTCCCCCACACCGTTGGAGCCATAGATGGCAAGCACGTGGCCTGCAAAGCTCCAGCCAAGTCAGGGTCCACTTATCACAACTACAAGGGCTTCTTCAGCATCATCCTCTTCTCCATGGTCGATGCTGACTACAAGTTAATGTACATCGGTGCTTCAGGCAACGGCTCATCTTCAGATGCCCAGGTATACAACGCCAGTCACCTCGAGGAGGGGCTGGAATGCAACCTCATCATGGGCTTCCCAGATCCAGACCCCCTGCCCAACGACACACAAGATGTGCCCTACTTCATCGTGGGGGATGATGCCTTCTCCCTCAGAACCTACCTCATGAAGCCCTACACTTCCAGATGCCTCACCCGCGAAGAGAGGATCTTCAACAACAGGCTGTCCAGGGCAAGGCGGGTGCTGGAGAACGCCTTTGGCATCCTGGCCAACAGGTTCCAGGTACTTCTCACCACCATGCAGCATCGCCCACAGACCGTGAGGAGGATCGTGGAAGCTTGCTGCATCCTGCACAATCTCATGCGCACCCGGTACCCAGTGTTGCAGAACAGGCTTGTGGAGGTCCTCCAACAAGGCAATGGGGACATGGAGCCTGGTGAATGGAGGCAAGGGCGAAACCTGATAGATACTGTGGATGTGCAAGGCCCCAACAGAGCTTCACGTGAAGGGAAGAAGCAGCGCAACCTCCTGAAACACTGGTACAACTCCCCAGCTGGAGCAGTGGAGTGGCAAGACAGGATGATAGATGCTTAATGGATGCTTCCTTCAGCCTGTCTCATCACACTGATGAGATTGGACTATGTATGTTGAGTGGCCCTACAATGAACAGGGCATTTAATAAAGAGTTGTGTTTATGTTGAAATGTGTGGATCAATGATTACATTGTTATAGATAATAAAGGGCCAAAGGTGTGGCACCTGGGAGGGTGGACCATACAGTCCCACTATGCTTGCACTGGAGGTTTATCTATCCCATAGCTATTACCCATCCCACAGATATCCTAACCCATCCCACAGCTATTACCCATCCCAAAGGTATCCCTGCTCATCCCACTGCTATCCTTACCCATCCCACAAGCATGCAAAGGCTTAAACCATTTCTAAAAGTTTTCACCAAGACTTTATTTAATAAAATAAATGAAGCAAGTGTGTGAAGCAAAGATAATCTTTATTAATAAAAAGCTGTAAAAGCAAAATGACCCAAGTGTCCCAAGCAAAGATAAAGTCAACAGGTAGCCACCCACTCTTCTCAGTCACTCTGGGGCGTGCCCATAGTCTCAGGGGTGAAGGGTCCAGGTGCTGTGGAGGTGGCTGCTGCTGGAGTGCTGATCTGAGGTGCCATTGGGGTGCCTGGCCCCAAGAGGACAACAGGATGGTGTGTGGAGGAAGCTCTCAGAGAGCTGGCTCAGTCCTGTGATGTTGAGAGCCCCTTCCTCCAGGACATGGGATGTCAGCCCCAATACCGATGACAGATGTTCTAAGGCCGGGCTTGGCTGTGGGGTGGAAGAAGGAGGAGTGTAATGGGGCTGTCTGGTCTGCAGCTGAGCAAGGTGAGGCGTGGGTGGCATCTGTGGAGTGGGTGGCATCTATGGAGTGGGTGGCATCTGTGGCTTGGGTGGCATCGGTGGTGTGGGTGGCGTCGGTGGCATCAGTGGCATCAGTGGCACCGGTGGCGTACAATGTACCTGTGCCTGGACTGGGAAGAGCTGCCTGTGCTGCTGGAACTCCTGGTAGCCGTAGCCTTGGTAGGTGAGGGCCTGTGGAAAGCCTTGGAAGGGCAGTGACATCATCTGGGGTGGAGGAGCAGACCTGGACTGGGTAGGAGCAGGTTCAGCTGGGTCTGGAGGGTTGTGAAGAAGACCGGTGATCCTGTCCTTTATCACCTGGTACTGTGATTCGGACATGTTCATGAGGATCTGGTTGACATAGGTGAGGAAGGGCTTGTGGTTGGAGGATAGGATGTCGGTGTGTACCAGCTGAGAGAGGAGATCTACGCTGCTTCTGATGGTGTCCCTGATCTCCAGCAGGACAGTGTGGCTCTGCCCCTCCAGTCTGCCTCTCTGCCTGCTTTCTGTGGAGGTGGAGCTGGGGGTGGGGGTGGGTTGGTCTCTGGTGGAAGTGCCCTCTCCTTGCTCCTACTGCGTCAGAGGATCCTCCACGCGTTCTGCCACGGGGAGTGCAGCTGTCGGGGCATGCTCCACAGATACCTGCCTGGACACAGGAGCTGACTCTTGGCCAGAAGAGGACTGGCTCTCTGCGGGCTGCCTGAGAGAGAGGGTTGTCAGAGGGGCTGCTCCTCGGTGGTGGATTTCACCCTCCAAGAAGCTGCACTTGGCCATCACGTAGGTCTCTCGGTCCGTCAGCTTTACCGTGGCCTGGCCAGATTTCTTGAGGTGCAGCTTCCCGTACCAGGTGTGCATGTGCTTCCACCAGCCGAGGAGGACCTCCGAAGTGTAGCCCAGGCTCTCCGCCTTCTCTCTCCAAGCAGCCTGCTTCCTTTTGGTGTCCCTATAGAGCCTGTGTCCCTTCCACCAAAGATACTCGTTCTCCCTCAGCCATTCCAGCACCTCATCCTCATGTTCCTCTTCGATGGAGTATTGCCTCCTCTCCCATTCTCGTTCACACGTATGCTTCTTCCTCCCTCTGGCAGGGCCATCTGGGCCCTCATCAGAGGGGCTTCGAGGTTGTAGGGGCTGCTCCACCACACCACCAGCAGCAGCAGCAGTGCCAGCAGAGTAAGCCCCAGCAGAAGCCCCAGCACCAGGAGCAGCACCAGCAGAGTAAGCACCAGCAGAAGCCCCAGCACCAGGAGCAGCGCCAGCACAGTAAGCCCCAGCACCAGGAGCAGCGCCAGCAGAGTAAGCCCCAGCAGAAGCCCCAGCACCAGGAGCAACGCCAGCAGAAGCTCCAGCACCAGAAGAGTCAGCCCGAGCAGCAGAAGCCCCAGCAGAAGCAGAGTGAGGGCCAGGGGATGGGATGGTGGCCCTGTCCTTCTTG
Source organism: Laticauda colubrina (assembly GCA_015471245.1). Taxonomy (NCBI): domain Eukaryota; kingdom Metazoa; phylum Chordata; class Lepidosauria; order Squamata; family Elapidae; genus Laticauda; species Laticauda colubrina. Next base: position 39,720,627 of record BLBF01000022.1, on the reverse strand, counting down.
CCAGGGCTGGCAGTAGATGGCAGAGGCTTTCTCTTCTTCCCCATAGTTGTTGGCTGTCTGTCTGTCTGGAGCTGTGTCTGGCAGCAGGTCTTTCCTCTGGATGGTGACCTGCTTGCGAGCTGCATCCCTTTATATCTGCGGGACTGACGTAATGCATCCTCCCTGCATTTGCAGTGAATGCTTTGCATCCGCTAGGCATCCTCTAGGCGTCCGCTCTGCATCCGCTTCATCTGCTCGGCATCCGCTCTGCATCTGTTCCTTCCGTTGCGTGTCCGCTTTGCTGTGCTCCCCCAGAAGCCCTGCAGATGTGCCATCCGCTTCCATCCGCTTCCATCGGCTAGGCTTCCATGGAGCATCCGCTTTCCATCCTTGCTACGTCCTCCCCCCATCCGTTCCTTTCCGTTGTTGTCCGCTGCTTATGCAATTCGGGGCACTTCTGAGAGCGGATAACAATGGATGGAACATTTTCTCGTCCACTGTGTCCTTTTTACATACGTTTTGCATCCGTCGGCCTATGTGACAGGCCCTTTAGCAACATAGATTTTGGCTCAATTATATGTTGAGGACAACCTGTACTTTATTTAATAAACAGCAGTGTGTGAACTGGATATCCAAAGGAATGGGAAGAGCAAATTATACATGCTTAATTACCTCATCACACAAATTATGTTTACATACTGTATACATCATGATGAAATCACATAAATGCATACTTTACAGTTATCATCACTTGTATTGGCTGCTGCCACAGAAATTGCTGATACAAGCTCATTTATATAGTCTCAGATTCTGAAGATCAGCAGGTACTACATAGTACTGAGGTACTATGTTATATGAGAATCATAAGGAGGTTCAGGTTTTATGCATCATGGACATAAAATCCAAGATGCATAAATATCTTTGCATTTAAAAAACTTGATGGTTGTTTCTCAATAGTCTTTTGTTTTAGTATTTCTGAGAAGACTGCTTATTTTAGCATGTACTGTAACAAAGATTCCCCCTTTGTCCTAGTGGTGACATTGACAACAAACAAGGGTACCATAGACCCTAAGGTGCTGTCATGCCCCTGGTGGAGTCTGACTCTGAGGAAGAGGAGGAACAGCCAACTGATTGAGAGTTTGGATCCAGAGGTGGTGGAGAAGGCTGGGGAGGGCAGAGGCCGGCTGAGCAGTCAGAGGAGGATCCAGGCCCATCCCCTATCCATCCTAGGTCACTCAGGGAGGAGAGGATCAGGGAAAAGCGAGGTCTACTCAAGAGGAGATTACCACGATCATCCTCACGGCTTGCAAGTGGGAGCTATGTACATACGTTTGCAACTGCACAGTTAGAATTGCTGAAGTCAATTAATGTTCACCTTGGAAGAGGCTTATCTGGTTTGCAAGGCTTCAGCGGCGGCAGGAATCCGTGATCCTGCTGCGCTCACCGCCTGAGTGCCCCCGATCCAGCTGGATTTGGGGGCTATAGTTACCCCGTAGAGGAAACTGAAGACAGGGGAGACTCAGCAGAGGTCCGGGGAGAATCGCAACCCCTCCTCCTCAACTGGCTTAACTCCCTTTTCCAAAAGTGGTGGAGCGGTGGTCAGTAATGGCTGCCACTAAGAAGCTTTCATCCGGATAAGAATGTGCAGGAGGAAGCTGAGAAAGTGAAAGTTTTTGGCTAACTGGGATGACAAGTAATACCTAAATGCCCTGGACTTTTAGTATTATTAAAGATACACCATTCCCTATGAAGACGGAAGAAGCGGCAAATGAAAGTAAAAAGGGAAAGTTTGTTTTTTCTCACTCTCCTTCCTTACGGTGATAGCAAATGAATGGAGAAATCCGAAAAACCCGTTTTGGCATCAGCAGGTAATTAAATTGAAAATTGAAGCTGAGGGACAATAAAGATTTCTGAGCATTGAAAAAAAAATATTTTTTTTGCTATAAATGGGAAGGGAGAGGGAAAAAAACTAACATTAAGATTTTATTGAAAGAGGTTGCTTGGAATTTATAAAATTAGAGAGAAATTGTAACAAAACTTCTAAAAGATATATTTCAACTGGAGCTTTATAACTGAACTATAACCCCAGGAAGAGAAAATATAAAAAGAAGAAAGTGCAAAATGAAACAGACTATGTGTATTTGGATTGCTTGGTGACTTTGGGACTTTTTGGAAATTACTATTTGAAAGACTAAAAATATTTGGGTTGTTTAAAAAAACTTTTTACAATGGCACTACTTGTTGATGAACTGAATATTGAATTTAAAAAGCTAAAAGAGGACCAAGAAGGGAAGACCTCTTCTGGATCTGTTTTCCATGTTTTAGAAATGGCGATTTATACCTACCAGAAACGACAAGAACAAGAAGATTGCGATGAAGAAGAAGCCATCTTTAATGAACAATTTTAGCTGGGGAAGAAAAGGGAAAGAAGGGAAAGAGAATGGAAAATTTAAGATTTAAAAAAACAACCAAAAAAGGGAAAAATAAGATGAAAAATCCGTATAATGTGAGAAAGTAACAGAAAAGAGAAATACAGAAGAAGGTGGAGATCAAGAAGGTGGAGATTAAGAGACAAGGGGGTAAAAAGACAGGATTGCAGAAGAAAGGAAGCAAATAAGGGAAGAGAAGTTACAAAGGTTTAAAACAAGATGTAAAGAAACAAGATCTATTCAGAGATAGTGGGATAGTTAATATGATTAAAAAAGATTCTGCAAAGTACATAAGATTGTATTGTACTTATATTTGAAATAATGTTAGAAAATTGGATTTAATAATTGAGCTTAATTTGTTATGGATTATTGTTTTAACTATATTATAAACTTATTATTCTCTTTTATTTTACAATACAGTAAGTAGTTTCAGAATGTACTAAGCAGAACCAGAATGAAAAGTATATATTATTTTAAGTGTTAAATCTAGGGGAAAGATTTAAAGGTGTTATACTTTAATCTGTGATTACAGGAGAATTTTTGTGTTAAAGAGAAAAGACAAATAGAAAATTGAAATAGAACAGATAAAAGATATACTAGGAGACAAGGGGGTAAAGGCAGGATTGGAGAGGAAAAGAAGGGACAAAGGGAAGAGAAGTTATAAAGGGTTAAAACAAGATGTAAAGAAACAAGATCTATTTAGTGATACTGGGTAAAAATATAATTAAAAAAGAAAAGTACACAAGATTGTATTGTATTTATATTTGAAATAATGCTAGAAAATTGGATTTAATAATACATCTTAATTTGCTATGGATTATTGTTTCAATCATATTATAAACTTATTATTCTTTTCTTTTTTATAATATAGAAAGAAACTTCAGAATGCACTAAGTAGAATCAGAATGAAAAGTACCATATATACTCGCATATAAGCTGATCTCGCGTACAAGCCGACCCTTAGAAAACTGCCCCAAAATGAGGAATTTTGCAAAAACTCGCATATAAGCCGACCCCCAAATACCATGGTGTGTTGTTTGGGCTAATAACAAAAGAGTATCAATATGCAATGCACTGATGGTTCATTATCAAAGCATTTGTGTCGGAAACAATATTAAGTTAATTACCCGGTATGTAAAGACTCTGATGTTGTACGTGACGATCGCAAACACGAAAGTGGTCACATGAATGACTAACCAATCACAGCGTGTTATGATCTGGTGACAGAAAAAGCAAAATGGAGGCACCCAGAGTAAAAAAAATGTGCTTAATTAGATGTAATTATATTGCATTTTATTTGAGGTACGGTTAAAATTAATATTGAAATTGAATTGTAGTTTGTCGGAATTAACTTTATTTAGTGCAGTCTCAATTTTTATGGCTGTATGTATGACTGAATGGTAATGTCGATGTTATTGCGTGATCTGAGAAGTGGCGTCATGTCAGTTCGTTTGTGTGATTTATGCGCATATAAGCCGACCCCCTAATTTGATAATTTTTTTTTTTAGTTTTAGAGTCGGCTTATATGCGAGTATATACGGTATATATATTATTCTAAGTGTTAAACTTTGGGGAAAGATTTAAAGGTATTATATTTCAATCTGTGATTACAGGAGAAACTTTGTGTTAATGAGAAAAGATAAATAGAAAACTGAAATAGAAGAAGAAAGGAAGGGAAAAAGGGTAAGAGAAGTTATAAAGGTTTAAAATAAGATGTAAAGAAACAAGATTTATTCAAAAATAGTGGGTAAAAATATGATTAAAAAAAGAGACTCTGCAAAAGTACGTAAGATTATATTGTTGTATTTATACTTGAAATAATGTGAGAAAACTGGATTTAACAATAAAGTTTAAATTGTTGTAATTATATTAGAACCTTATTTTCTTATTTTATTTTAGATCTAATTAATTCTCATCTGTTTTGGATCATTTTTTTTAAAGAAAATTTTATTGATTTACAATTAAAAACAAAAACAAAGACACAACAACATAATAATACGTACATAATTGAAGGGTAGGGAAGGAAAAAAAAAGGGGAAAATAGGGGATGGGAAAAGAGGACCAGGAAAAAAAAATACAGAAAAGAGATTTGTTAAAAATATTCTTACTTTTGACAATTTGTGAGATCTTTTCTTCCTTTGGTTTTACTATCTCTGAACACTTTATCTTTACACTCATATAAATTTATCTTATTCTATCCTATATTATAAAATTCATCTTTGTTCTAACCACTTATACCAATAATTCCAGCTGTTATAATATATTGAAGTTTCTTTGTTTTTTAGAGCTAATGTTAATCTGTCCATTTCTGCACAGTTTGAAATTTTTTGGATAATCATCTCCTTTGTAGGAATCTGTGGGTGCTTCCAACACTGAGCAAAAGCCAACCTAGCTGCTGTTAATATATGTATTGTAATATATTTTGTCTTTTTTGATATTTGTTTGTCAAAAATCCCAAGTAGAAAAGACTGGTTTATATTTGATCTGTTCTTTAGTAATATCATCGAGCCAATTTCTTATTATCTTCCAATATTTTTGGGCTTCTATGCATGACCAACACATGTGGAAAAAAGTTCCCTCTTTCTTTTTGCATTTCCAACATTTTGGACTCATTTTGGGGTACATTTTCGCCAATCTTTCTGATAATCGGCAATAGAATTAAAATCTCCTATAATGCAAATATTCCTTTGTTCAAATCCTATTATTTTTCGGTATAAATATTTAAAAAAATCTTTCTGGTTTTCATTTGGGGCATAGATTACCACTAATAAAATTGGGATATCATTAATCCAGATCTGCAAAACCAAAGTTCTTCCTTCCGGGTCTGACCAAACTACTTCTGCTTTCAAATCCTCTTTTATATATACTGCAATTCCTTTCTTTTTTCCTATATCTGCTGGCGCAGTAAATAGCTTCCCTAGTTTCGGGCAATTTAAAAATCTTTCATCTTCTTTTCTTATTTGGGTTTCTTGTAAACATATTATATCAGCATCATGTTTAATTAGTTTCGTAAATATCCTTTTTCTTTTTAAGGTCGAATTTAGACCATTTATGTTAATTGAAAGATGTTTCTTTTCTTCTTCCATTTACTTAATTCTGTTTCGCTCTTTGTCTTGTAATAACTCCGGTCTGTCCTCATGTTTGCTGGCTTAAAGTTCCTTTTTTTTTTATTTCTGTGATGGTTTTGGTCTTCTTGTGGGTTTATTTCCAATTCCTCCCTACTACTCGGATCTTCTGAACTTACTAATTGCTCATAGTATTCTTGGGCTCTTTCTATAGTATCAATTTTAATTTTCCTTTCTTTCCATGTAACAAGCATCCCTTCTGGAATTAACCATTTGAATACAATTTTTTTTTTTGTTTAAATAAGCAGCCAAAATTTTGTAATCTTGTCTTATTTCTCTTATTCTTCTCGGGACTTGTTTAAGGATCAAAATTTCTTTGCCCTTATATACAATTGTTCCATCTCTATATCTCTTAAAAATAACATCGCGGATATTCCTTCTCATAAAGCGTATGTGAACGTCTCTTGGGCATTTATGGCGCCTCGCATAGCTAGTACTGACCCTATAGACTTCATCAAACTCTTTTAAAATGTCGTCCTTTTCTTTATCTAATAGTCCAGCCAGTATTTTCCCCATCAGTTGTTCTAGGTCTTCATCCCTGGACTCCTCTACATTCTGGAATCTTAGGTATGCAGCCGCCTTGTCTATCTCTAAATAAACCAACGAGTCTTCCATTTCTTTGGTTACATTTTTTAATTCCTCATCTACCCTTTCCAATTTCCTTTCAGTTTGTTTAGTCATTTGCTCTACTTCTTTTATTGTTGCTTCATTTTTCTCCAAGGCTTGTTGGAGTATTCCAATTTTATTTTCTACTTTAGAAATATCCGCTTTCATTTCTAATTTCATTTTTCCCATCTCCTCCCTTAATTTGTTAATGTCTGCTCTTGTTTCACTGTGGTTTTTTATCATTGTTTCTTGTAAATTCTCCATCAATTCTTGGAGTGTTAGTAAAATTGATTGAATATTAACATTTGTAATATTGGGTTGTTTTTCTACTGGTAATGTTTCTTCTATAGTTTTTTGGGCCATAGGCGAAGCTGTTGCCAATGTAGTTGTTAAAGTTGGAATAGTTTTCCTGCCAGTTTTCAGGGCTGTGGTAGTTGTCGAAGTCATTTCTTTTAATATTTGTTTCTGTTGTTGAATTATATTAATATTATCCCAAATTACCATTCAATATTATAGCCTCAATATTACAGTTAATCTATGCAGAATTAATTTATCTATTAAACAATATTTTTCCAAATCTTAAATCTAAATCAAGTAAGTAAATTTTATGAGTTTGTATTCAATTTCTATATATCACTATGCCGCGTTACTTTTCAATCTATATAATACCTATATATACACTATACATATAACTTTTAGTATACTCAATATTGAATATTAAATCCTATAATTATTGATAGTTACTTTATAGTATTCCTTTTGTTCTTACTATATATTCTCTTTTTTTATTATTATAATTTGTATATCTAGTCAAAATATGATTATCCCAATTCTCAAAAAATTAATCAAGTCAATTATCCACAATCTAGATGATTATTCTATATTTCTTATCTCGATAAATAAATTTACAATTGTTATATAGAAGAAGTAATAGGAGCAGGAAAAGATAACACCCAAATAATGAGAGAGACCAGAGGGGGGAAAAAAAAAAGAATTAGCAAATCTATAAGAGAGAAAAGAGCAATAAGAAAAGGGGGAGAGAAGGAAAAAAAAATCCCAAAGTCTGTCTTTATTCTTTATCTCTGATAAAAAAGAAAAAAAAAGAGTATTACTATTATTATTTTCCTCCTTCAAATGCACTGGAAGTGGGGAGAAGGAAAATGCTGAATAATGACTACAATCAATCAATCAGTCTTCTTAATCTTCCAGTCCACCTATCTCCCACTTTTTAAAGCATTTTTGGATCAATTTTAATTTCTTCTTCTTGACAATTTCTTTAGATTAGGCAAAATTTCCCAGGAATCTATTAAAACTCTATTCATTAAGTGTAAATATAATGTTACTGAGTCTCCGAGGCTTCCAGGCATCTCATTTCATCCGGCACCAATCTGTCCCCTTCAGTTCGCCCCAGATCTCTTCACTATTTCAATACAGTTTTTTCAAAAGAAAATATCAACTTAGCAGTCACATGAAAAGTTCCATATCACTTCTGATCTTAAAGTTTTCTAATGCAGTAACACAGCTTCTTTCTTCGCAATCCACACTTTCACTTTCGTTCAACAAATCATTTTGCCCACGCTTCTCTTCACCGCTTTCCAGCCGCTTTCTTTCAGGCTTTCAAAAGTCACTTATTTAATCAATTGTCAGTTGGTAATCTTATCTCTTCACCTCTCCACTGTTCTACTCCCTCAGCCATACATCTTTCATACGATCTCACAAGTTGTCACTTACTCGCTTTTAGTATCGGTGATAGTCCGGACTTCGGAGCCTCCATTAACAGGAGGCTATCTCTTGAACATTGGGCTCTGGAGGGCTTCTCTTCACTGCTGGGGGGTTGCCTTCCCCACACAGCAGCTAAAGTACTCCCACACCAACACGAACCTCTCCGGGGTTCGAGCATCTCAAAGGGTCACACCAAACGTAGAAAAAGATTGACTCAAATCAGGAGTGGATCTCAGCCTCTCTACTTGTCCTTGCCTGCCACCGGAAGTCTCTCTGTTTTGGATCATTTTGGGTCAGGTTGATCCAAAAGGTAACTTTGGAGAAAAGAAGTCAATGAATACAGCCTCTTCAAAAGACAGCACATTACCATCTTTTGAACCTAGTGACATTTCACCCTTCCTAAGAGAAAAATGTATGTCCTGACTCCAGTTACATGCACCCACAACCTTCGAAAGGAGTCATTATACATATTTATTCCTATTATAAGTTAAACTTATGTATGAAAAACAGAATACTTGGTAGAATACATCATTGAATATTGTTGGAACAAATGTCCAATTTGAAATGTATCAGGCGCTGAAAATTTTGTCAGTCCCTATCACAACTGTTTTTCTATATTCAGATTTGAACTCACTTTGTAAAGGATTTGGAGAAATTACCACAAATTTATAGAACAGCAATGAAGACTACAAATTAAATTCTATAAGGAGACATTAATGGAGCTAGGTATTTATACCCTGTATGTTATCGCACTTTTCTATTAAACTCCATAGAAGAGCATATGGATTTAAGTTACAAAAAGACAGATTTCAACTGAATGTTAGGAAAACCTTTCTCACAAGTAAAATCATAGCGGGGTCTGAAAAGTTGAGAGTTACCTTGGATGTTTTATAATCCAACCTGTACCCAGGACAGGAGTCCTCTTATCATCTCACACACAAAGATTGGCTGTCCAATCTTTGCCTTTTGTTAATATGAAGGCTAGACAGTGTGAGAGAATTGAAAATGAATCCCTATATTAAGCATGGGTCTAAGTTCAAAAAACTTAAATGACCCATTACAATTTTGATTCCTTGGAATATTTTTCTATTAAGAAATCTGACACAGCAAGTATGTTACTTTTGTCTTCAGTTTAGTAGCTGCTGCCCTTCTCTTCCACCAGATCTAATAAAAAGGACTTCTGGATAAAATTGCCCATTTATTAAATTGATCAAGATTATTAAAAAGATGAACTAGTTTTCTCACATTTGAATTATGATTATCTTTCTAAAATCTAATTGTTTCATATGCACTGTACATTTAAAAATTTGTAAGTCATCTCTGTCACAAAATATTCTGATATATTTACTTCCTTTAAGGAATAATTTGTATTTATTTTCATTAGAATTCCTATATTTACCATAAATTCAGTGATCAGTAATAACCAATATGTACACTTTACACATATATACGTAAGTATACATTATACTTATGTACACAAATAAGTACACACACATATATAATCAGTTCATCAATATTGGTTATTCTAGGAAACAGCACCAGCTTAAGACATCTTGCCACTACAATGGACAATCTATACAACACTTATGTGGAAATAATTATTTAAATATCAAATTTTTCTTCACATATACTATGCCCGTTTTCTTCATAGTCTTCTCTTGTTACTACCATATCTTCGAAATCATCATTTTCAGAAATCAACTTTCCACCTTCCCAGGAATAAGTAATAGAACTGAAAATAAATAAAAACAGCCTTTTAAAAATCAAGCTATATAAAATTATGAATAAATATTAATTTACATTAGCCATACTAGGAAACATTACTTGAATAATGCATGTACAATGAATGTACTGAAGACCAAGTCAGTTATGATTAATTTAGCTGTATTTCACAGTGGAAATGAACTGAATGATTACAAGTTATAGCTACCCCTGAGCAGATAAAACCAGAAAATCAGAGCAAGCGTAAGAAATTGTGTACCTTGATAGAATATTTATTAAATGGATGGAGAAGTTTTAAGTTATATATTTGCTTAGAAATGTCATGAACAATACAAGGTTTGTTGTGAGGGATGAATCTTTGTTGGAAGAAACAAAAATGGATGTATGTGTGCTTTTTCTAATTTCCTATACATGTAGAAGTGAGAACTGGGTATACCAGGAAAATCATAAACTTTCAATGGCATGGAAATGGTTTATTTTAAAATAAACCAGTCTCAGATAAATGAAACTGGATTGCTACATTATGTTCTAAATTCAATAATTTGAATGGTCCCTTCCAATTTTGATTCTATTTCTCTATTAAAACATTTGACACTACAGTTCAGTACCTTTGCCTTCAAAGAGAAAGTGTCAAGTATAAATGAATACAAAGTGAGTCATCAATATGAAAGAAGTAGGTTGGGGGTCCTTGATTTATATATGAAACATTAATGAAAACATAATAACAATACAAAAAATCGGAACCTCTTGCCACAGGATGTAAAACAGTCTTCTCTCTTTTAATTTTTAGTAAAAGCTTTAAAATCTGGCTATGCCAACTGATATGGGGTCCTGAGGAGAAGCTGTTGGTGGAGTGGTTGGTTCATTAATAGAGAAGGCACTCCCACCTCTTCCCTCCAAAGCCTTGCTTTTTTAGCTTGTTTTAGTTTTTGTAATGTTATTTTATTTACAATTGTCAGATGTTTGTGTGTTTATCTTGTCAGCTGCTCAGCGTTACCTTTAACTGTGAGACAGACAGCAAATAAATTTGATAGACAGACAGATTAAAAAAAAATAAAACTACTAAACTAATAAGTTGAGCAAAAAGGGAAGACTGGAAAAACCACAGGTAGACAAAGCAGATGAGAGACCGAAAAAGAGGTGAGAAATTTTAGGAAGAAAAGGCAATATGTAAAATACTATGTGGATATTGTGGAAGCAAGAATGATTTCTAAGGACAGGAAGGTATATAGAAATATAAGGAATGATTTTAGTCTTTCTTTGCTTTTTTATTATACTGCATTCTATGTTAATGTTTTATTCCCTATTTCTACTTCTTTTTTATAGGTGGCATAACACCGTTTATACCTAAAGGAATAAAATGGTGAGTACACATGTATATAGCCAACAATGCCAGAAAGAATCAGGATACATTCATTCCTAAATTAATATTAGAAATTTTAACATAAAAATTGAAAAAATCATATTTTAAAATTAAGAAACTCTATTTGTAAATTGAAGACTACTTACTTCTCTGGTAGAACAACTGAAACTTCATAATCTGTTGGAGTGAGGCATCGAACCTCAGAATAAACACGATCTCTAAAGCCAGGGAATAGAGAATTCCCACCAGTTAAAACAATATTCTTGAAGAAATGAGGCTGCATTTCTGTGGACAAATCAGATTAAGATAATTTAATAATCTGAATTAATTTGCTTGGTTTTATGGTAAAAAAGAGCAATTGCTAGTTTAAATTTGCTTGAGAGGTAAAAATAATTCAAATGTCTTTTTAAAAAAAATTAAAATTAAAAAAAATGGGATTATTGCTGACATTATGGGGTTTTCTGTAAGTGTAGCAGGAACAAATATGGTTCTCCTGTTAAATTTTGATATCAGGAAAATCAGAGCGAGATTTCTTGAATACCAGAAGCTATGTTTATAGAGTAAATATATATTGGTTTCTACATTTATCTACTGCAAATTTTATAGATGTAGCATCCTTAATATAAATGCAGGTAGTCTTAGGGTTACAATGACAATTGGGAACAGAATTTTTGTCATGAAGCAATGCAGTTGAAAAGTGTGATGTCACATGACCACATAGCTGAGATCATTGATGTTGTCAAATGAGGACTACAGATCATTAAGTGAGGGCCTCCTTGCAACTTCCAATCAGTTTCCAATAGCAAAGACAATTGGGAAGCTAGCAGAAAGTTCCAAGTCCCAAGTGGATCACAAGTAGGCTGATAGACAGGTAAGTGGATACAGCTGGATAGGGGAAAATGCATGGTGGCTGTCATGCAGTCTGAGGCATGGCTGCTGCCTAGGGAAATGTGCACAAAAGCATGGCATGGACACAGTAGGGGCAGAGTGTGGCTGCAGCCAAGTGTGTGAGGATGAGTTGGCAACCATTGTTGAGTATGATGCTGCAAATAGGAAAGCGTGTGTGAGAGTATGTTGGTAGTGGTTGGGAGGAGTGTGTTCAGGTACCACAGCAAGGCTCCTCAGGAGAAAAAGCTAATGGAATGTGAATGACTTGCAACTTTCCCTACAAGCTTCCCCTTTGATTTGAGTGTAGGAACTTGACAGGAAAGGTCACAATTGGCAATCACATGTTGTAGGATGCTACAACTATTGTAGTGTGAGCTGGTTACCAAGCATCCAGTTCATGAATGTATGATCATGAGGTTTCTGGGACAGTCAGAATAAAATAGAATTACTTTATTGGCCAAGTGTGATTGGACACACAAGGAATTTGTCTTGGTGTAAATACTCTCAGTATGCATAAAAGATATATTCGTCAGGAGTCTAGAATCATAAGGTATGGCACTTAATGATAGTCATAGGGTACAATAAGCAATCAATCATACTAGGAAACAGTCAATATAAATCATAAGTATATAAGCGGCAAAGTTACAGTCATACAGTCACAAATGGGTGGTAAGGTGGTATGGGTGGTAAGGAGTAAGATGACAAGATTAACAGTAAGAGTAGTGCAGACTTTGTAATAGTTGAACAGGGTTGAGGGAATTTGTTCAGCCGAGTGATGGCTTTTGGGTAAAAAAACTGTCCTTGTGTCTAGCTGTTCTGCTGTGCAATGCTCTATAGCGTCATTTTGAGGGAAAGAGTTGAAAGTTTGTCTGGAATGTGAGGGGTCTGTAAATATGTTCACAACTATATACTCGTGCAGTATACAGGTTGGTAGTAATTGTTTTTTCTGCAGACCTAATTACTCTCTGAAGTCTGTGTCTGTCCTGTTGGGTTGCAGAATCAAACCAGACAGTTGTAGTGGTGCAGATGACAGACTCAATCATTCCTCTGTAGAACTGGATCAGAATCCTGAGGACCAGTTCAAAGTATTACTTTTTGGTGCCATTGTAACTTCAAATGGCCACTGAATGAGTGATCATTGATTGAAAACTACATATAATTATTGCAAATATCAATATTAAAATAGATGTAGACAATGAAGCCGTTGCCTTTAAAACTGTAAGCTACTTAAGCAAAATAAAATGTTGTAGGCATGCTGTACAGATGCATCTTTGAGAATGCAACACCATTTTAATATATGTACCTTCTGGCAAATTCTGAATTGAATAAACAATGGCTTCAGGAATTCCCATTTCTTGAATGCCAATATCTGAAGGATGGAAGAGTATTTCTGGAACTGCAAATCGCTCATTTGTAAGACGAAGTATTTGTTCACCAGTTTTGTATTTTCCACTTAACACCATTTCTTCTCTTGGCTACATTAAACAATTATAAACACATAGTGGTAAAGTCTATATTTCATAAAGTGTCATTTGACAACTGTATTTAATATGCAAACAAAACATACAACAAATTGACAAATGTTTGTTATTTACTTGCACACACTGAAAACTTTAAACACAGTTATAATGTTTTTATTACCTTACAAAATCCTTTTTTTATTGTGCTGAAGTCTGGTAAGACATAGTCCAACATCACTGTATTTTCTTCTTTCAACCTGGAACAGAATTCATTGAGAATGCATTAAGTAATTTCTTAAAGTTTCTCAAAATAATTTTAATTTTCTATTAAAATATAAAAATTCCACAGCATTATTTATATTTTAATATAATGTATAGTAACTTGAATACTCTTGAAGAATGAAATGGGCTTTTAAAATTATTATTAGATAAATAATGGAGGTAGAAAAATGTGTAGCACATTTTTGATTTTGAACATCATTATTTCTTCTATTTAAAATATTTTAGGTCACCTTTATGGGCAAAATGTCTATTTAAAGTGGATTAGAAAATGACATATCTTTCCTCCCATAGATTAGATCACATACTGAAATCCTAATCCAAAGTCTTCTCAAAGAACTTTGTCTCTCCTTCAGGATGTATATGATGTGGCATAGAAGATAAAATATTCCATACATGCTCAAAGAGTATCTTTTTAATTACCAAAATATCAGCCTAGACAGCTGGCATGCTTTTTTTTAGGATCAAGTCCTAAATTTCTAAACTTTAATAAAATAAGAAATACTTAACTAATATATTTAAAAAGACCATACTTAGCAATCTCCATATCCTTGAAAAAGTCTTGTGAAACATAACATACATCTTCTTTCACTTGATTAATCACATGAGTTTCATCCATAACATGGAGCTGCCTAGAAAAATTACAATACATTTTTAAAAAGTTATTTATTATGTTTCTTTGCCAGTTTATTATAAGTGCTGAAAGAAATTTACTTCACTTTGTATTTTGTAGTCCACTGCAAGATTATAGAAAAAAAAACATTAAATGTTCTACAGATTTAAATATGCTACTAAAATTAATGGTAAATTGAGGAATTAAAATTATAATCATTACAGTAAGTTCTGGTTAAGAATTTGTTGGGCAAACCTACTAAACTTCATAGCTCCTTCAATCTGAAGAACATGGCATTTTCTTTCCAAGATTGATACAATGAGTTCATAAGTAGATAATCAGAGAGCTTGAAACAGTTTTAGAAGTCATCTATTCCAATCACCTACTCAGCACTGTATCTCCTTTCTTATAATTTTAGCTATTGGTTTTGGTTTTGCTCTTAGGAACAACAGAAAATAACTCCCACATTTTCTTCTATATAAGATCTTCATATATTTGAAGACTGCTATCTTTTTGGAAGACTAAACATAACCAGATAGTTTAACATATTTTCCTAGGGTTTCATACTCCCTGAATTTACTTTGCCAGCGTCCATTTTTGATCTGTAGTGACCACATTTAAGTTCAATTTTGTAAATGGGATCTGATTTGTGCAGAATAGAACAATTACTCCCATGATCTCTCCAGTTTAATGTACATGTGACCCTTGTTAGCAAACACAATTAAGACCAGCAACTTGATTGTTAAGTGGTTACTAAGTGAAACCATTACTGTGCTAATGATCTTACTTCGGCTTTCCTTTGCTTTATAGACCTGAAGGTCATAGTGTGAGGATTGGTCATAAAGTTTTTTTATCACTGTTGTAACCAGAATGATTGCTACATGACACAGTTACTAAATGAGGACTACCTATACTTTAAGGTAGCATTTGCCTTTTTAGTAGCTGCATTGCATATGTTTAACTAGTGATTAATAACAACAACAGAACAGAATCTTTGTCACATGTATTATGGCAAAGACAGGTCTCCTCCAACCTATATTTGTACTATACATTTTTTCCTACCAAAGTGCAGAATTTTACACTTCTCCCTGTTAATATCAATTATTAATTTTAATCCACTTCTCAAGATTTTCTAGATCTTTGGATATTGCCATTCAGTCAATTTCAGTTCATCTAACGCCAGAATCACCTAGCCCATATTTTACCATTTTATTAAAGAGAATATCTGGAGACAATTCTGTCAAAGGTTTGTTGAGGTCCAGATACAAACAGTATGACATACAGGATCCCTGTGATATATTTAAGTAGCAATTGTCCCAAAGAAGATAAGTTTAACCTATCATTATTTGTTTGAATGGGGTTCAATGAGATACTTTTGTAAAGTCAACAAAAAATGCTTTACCTGTAAGAGATTATTTCCTTTAAATGATTGGTTAAGAGTTTTCCTCCAACATTAATTCTGGAAATTAAAAACAAAGCTTGAAATTTTCATATATTTTTAAAACAAAATTTCCTTTTTTTATGAATGCTTAAATGTTTTACCTTATTATTGCTTCCTTTTTCTTTTTACTTCTGCAATAAGGCACAATGTGTGTAAAAGAATATCCACTGTCCACAATAATACAACACAATTCTGATGGGTTATCTCGGAAGTATCTATGGGCACTAAGAGCTCCAGCTGAAATATACACCATATTATAGCAATTTTTAGATGAATCAATATCAGGATGAAGGGCATCATATATTTTCTGGATAGTGGAAAATATCACTCACCATTTACTCTGAGAACTGCTTGGAATTGGTATTCTTCAAACAATATTTCATTCATGGATTCTTGAATTGAGCTAAAGTTGAAATAAGGCTCTGTGATGATTATATTAGTATCAACAAAATCTACCTGTGAAGGAAAACATTTCAAGAACTGGAAGTAGTTTTAAAATAAAACTTCAGACATAACAACTTCCTGATACCATGTTTCTCATATAATATGGCCGGGTCTTATTTTTTTTGAGCCCCGAAAAAATGGCTAGGCTGTCTTTTCAGGGGTGACTTAATTCCCCCCCTTGCATCTTTGGGCGGGTGGGCGGCGACGGCTTGGATATTGACCTCAGCGTTGATGGGGCACTTCGTATCAGGGTCAACGCAGGCAGCACCATATCCGGGTGTGCAACAAAAATACTTCCTAATGGCAAGCCTCCACCACCACTCCCCTCCCATTTCGCATGTTTTAATATAACAGGCCTATAATATAGGCCTTAATTTGGGGGAGGGGCTTAATTTCATTTCATGCCTATAAAACATGCTAGGACTTCCTATTGGGGGAGGCCGTATTGGAGAAACAGGGTATTAATTCAAAATTCATATTAAGGCTATATTTTATTATTAAATTGTTCTGAGTAAGTTTAGATTGCATCTAGGACTCTTTCAAAATTGCTGAATAAAATGGGAGAAGGCGGAGCTTCGTCTCGGTGCTACAGCTGAGATCTCGGGGCTCTGAGATCTCAGCTGATATTTTCACCCCTGGTCGGTCCTAACGGACCTAAACCGTCCCGTAGAGACGGGGATTGTGAAGGGC
>BLBF01000022.1:39652508-39698866 GCA_015471245.1 Laticauda colubrina | reverse complement strand
TTTTTTAAATAAAATAAATGAAATTAAATATGAGAGAATTGAATTAAAGAAAGTAACTAAGCAAAATCTATAAGTGTTCCCATAGAAGTATGATATTTATTTAGAAAGGATTGTGTAAAATGTTTAAGACTTAAATGAATATTAATTTTAATGATATAATTTCAATTGCTATGGATTGTTGTTTTAATTATATTATATATAATTATGCAGCAGTCTTACTTCTATATTCAAAGTGTAGAAAAATGCAAGTTACCTGATACATTTCTTTTCCAAAAAGATAATCCCATACTTGTCTCTGAACATCCCAATTAACCAGGTATCCCTGTTTTTTTAAAAAAGAAAAAACAATGACACTTGTATAATTCCAATTTTTCAATCTTTGTTGGAAATATATTAGTAAAAGAAATCAAAATGAAAATTCATTAAATTTTGGCAAAAATGTAACTGCTTTTCCTCTATTCAGTTGAATGAACATCCATGTAGCATGAAGTTATAATTATTCAAAAAATTAAGTGGAAAACAAATTAAAAAATTGCATATATTGAGGCATGTTTATAGCTACCTTCTGAAAAGGGAGAATATAAAAAAGTCCAGATGGATCTTTAATTTCATCCAGTTGGTTAGCTGTAAATGTTTTTAAACGAGCAGTCTTTGATCTGAACTGACAATTGGGAATGACACTGTAGGAAGGAGAAAAAAATCTAATTGATTCCTAAATATGTATTTAAACAAGCTGTCATCTGTAAGTGAACAAAGCAAATAACAAAATACTGTCAATATCAAAACACTTAATGCTCTATTGTTAAATATTTTATTAGAGTTGGAAACAGCAAACCAATGTCTGCAACCCAAAAGGAGTGTAACAATAAAGTTTCAAAGTTAAATCAAATTCTCAGCGTCATATTTTCAATATTTCTCAAATCAATTATGCATATTTTCTGCAAAAAAAGCCCCATTATTCTACTCCCAGAAAACTCTTAAAAACACAAATGAAACTTAAAGGAGATTCAGGATTTTAAATATTATTAACACTTATTTTGAGCACTACACCCAGACAATTTATCCATAATCTAGATAGTTGGAGGATTAGTTGCTGGGCATCAGAAGATTCCAAATAAACGAAGAATGCTATGAGATTTGTTTGCAAAAATCCTTGACCCATCTGTAAATAGAAAACATATTCTTCCAAAATCCCCTTGATGGAAAACATTTTATAATGAACAGTTCAATAAATGACGTTTTCATTGTTTATAAAATCTGGGCGTTTGTTAAAGAACGTAGTTTGGGAATGTTTCTCTTCCATTCGCGACAACAATACATCCTGATCCATCCTTATATGAAACATGTAAGAAACTCCATAGATTCGTCGTTAATTGTCTAAAACGATTAGTCGTTAATTGTCTTAAATTGTCTCTAAACACAGGCTTCCATTTTTTCCATAACTGTTTGGAGCGAAAAAAACAACCTCACCTGACATGAGCATGACTGTACCCGATCTTGGCATTATAAGCGCCGTTATCCAACACGAGCGTCGCCATTTTTCTTTCATGTCTAGGTCCCTCGACTCCGCCCCATTGCCAAGGGAAAAAAAACCCTAAAACCTCCGCGTCAGACGAGGAAATTTCTCTTCCCTGATCTGTAGGCTACGATTACAATATGTTCCCACGAATGGGGAAAGACCCATATAGATACGAAAATCTCCAAAAAGCTGAGATACATGCATATAAAAATTATTATTCTAATTTATAGCTTTCCGGATTCATTTTTTTTTAGTTCCGGGGTGGAGTTGAAACTACTAGCCCGTTTAAACAAGACGCGGCAATATATCAAGCGGTTTTTCATTATTTGTAATGTATGACTTACTAGGGGTAATAATTTTATTTAAAAAACAATGTTCAAAAACTCCAATCAATCCTATCTTTACAATAACACCAATGCTTTTTAGATTTGCGGAGTTTGATTTTTTTTCCCCAGCTTCCTAATTCCGAGTAAAGATATATTTTATTACACAGGAAGGCTGGGATGGTCAATGACTTGGGACATGATTTGGCAGGTTTATTTTCCCCAAAAATTAAAATATATTTCTCCAGTACTCTTAATATAAATAACTCAGTTTGCCACCGGAAGTGTGTTTGCATTTATAAACAGCTACAAATAACCTATACAATGAAATGTTTCACTCTACACTATATTTTTGTATTTATACTCAGGTAAGAACACATTCCTCCAATGACACCAAGGCTAAGCTATTCAACTGGATTCAAATCATCCCTCAAAACGGCACTTTCTACACCAGAGGAAGTTTCACCTGAGGGAAACAACATTCCAAACATCTCCAAAATATTTGATTATTTTATTAATTCATTTTGTCATTTTTTTTATTCATAAAATTTATTGGCCTCCTATCTTACGTCAAGGTAATTCTGGGTGACTTATAATAAAAGATAAAAATTGTAAAAACTAAAAAATAATACAAAAGCAAACACTACAGCCCAATTAAAGATGGGGAAGGTGGGAGCAGGATGGGAGTGGGTGGGTTCTGTTGTTAATCTATATACTCCCCCATTACAGCCCTAACTGTGGTGGCAAGATGTCCAATAGGGCAGGTGCAGTAACAGGTCTTTCTCCTGAACTCCACTAGCCAGAATACTTGGGCTGACAGGGCTCACAACATGCCTTCCCTGCCAGCACAATTGAGGCTGGTAAATCCCAGTAGGATGAGACAGCCCCTCAAGTGGCCAGGATCCATGATATGAAGGGCTTTAAAGGTGATTACCAACACCTAAAAATGCAACCAGAAGCAGACTGGCAGCCCTTGCAGCTCATGGAGCAGTGGTGTTACATGGGCCATTATTTGGGCCCCAAGAACTGCCTATGCTGCTGCACTCTGCCCCAGCTGTAGCTTCTGAATGATCTTCAAGGGCAGATAGAGCTCTACCCTCATGTAGAGCACATTACAACAGTCCATTGTGAGAGGAGTAGGGCCTAAATGACATTTTGTTCATCGCTACTTCAACCCAAACTTAATTTGAATCAATAAAGCAAAAGAAAACCTGTTTCTTTTATTATTATATAATAAATAAATAAATAAATAATAATAATAATAATAAAAATTATAAATATTATTACCTTTTCTCCATTATCTATCTTTCCTGGGAATGATAGCCTGCATTCACAATAATAAATGTTTGCCAGACTATTCCAAGAATGGCAGTCTGCTTGTAGGACTAGGATTTTATAACTCCCCTGTCTGATGCAGCTTCTTCACATGGGAGTGATGCAGTATTTCTCATATACAGATTTGACGCAGTTCCTCCCCACCATAGGAAAAAAAGGTTAGTCTTTTATTCAAAATGGGTAGGAAAATTCTGAAAAGAACAAAAAGAAGAAGCTATGAATAGGCTTTTAAAAAACTTGAATGACAACTAGAGGGCAGCAAAGAAATATACAATGTATATCTATAGCAGAATGTATTCTGCTATAACCCCTAAATTTCTCTTTCAGAAAAAAAACACTATAATGAACAAAGCAAATTGTTCAGTTTTTATCACTGACAAATGATTATGCCATTTTGGATGACAGGCATATTAAGGTGAGAATTTTCTAAATTTTTGATTTATTTTATTGTTTGTTTTCAGTATTTAAAAACTGCTAGCTCAAGACTCTCAGCAGCTTACAAAAATGTGAAACACATTTAAAACATTAAAATCAATAAAATAATTATATCTGAATCGATATAAAGCAACCATATCTCAATTCATAAAATTAAGAATTAATTTTAACCTCCATTGAAATGGTTTTGTGCTGTTGAGATAAACAGCAATAATTCTGCAATAATACATACAACAGCAATACAATAAATTCAAGGAGTAACAATATTTTTTTAAGAAAATTGAAGCATATTGCGTTTTTTTAATTCTTACATGTTTATAGCTATTTTCACAAAAGATTGGTCATAGAATATTTATAAAACCTAATATCATTTAAATTCTTAAGCTGCAGTTCTCAAATCACAAATTCTTCACAGACTGTTTAGACATCATAGTTATAAAAGAGGATTATATACAAGGGTGGGATTCAATTTGTTTAACAACCAGTTCTGTGGGCGTAGCTTAGTTGGTGGGCATGGCTTGGTGGTCATGTTATTGGCTGGGTGTGGCCAACTCAATATCACTCACAACGAGGCACGCATCTCCTCGCCTGGCCTCTCATGACTATGGGGATGCTGCAACAGTTCTAAGTGTAAAATATGGTCATAAGTCTTTTTTCAGTGCCATTGTAACTTTGAATGGTCACTCCACACAAGCAAAGTACCAGCAAAAGAGGGGAAAAAAACTCCAGAGACGTTCCTGAGACAGAAAGTCGAGTCCTGCCAAGAATGTAATAAGGGTTAATGGAGAGGCAGTTTCTGTAAGCAACACCAGAATGTTTCCTTCCTGCCTTCCTTACAGGATTAGGCCATTAATTTCTTATAACAACCAGTTCTCCGAACTGCTTAGAATATTAACAACCGGTTCTAGCAAATAGGTGCAAACTGGTAGAATCCCACCCCTGATTATATGATATCTAAACATTCTGGAAAGGCTCTGTGATTTGAGAACTGCAGTTTAAAATTTCCAATTTAAGTGATATTAAATTTTATTAAAAATTTAATAACAATTATCAATTGTTAAAGTAGCAATTATCTTTCCTACATTTGTTTACAAGTGAGATTTATATTTCTAGTTTTGTCTCTGAGTTTAATTGTAACCATTAAATACTGTACCTTAGAATAGAATTAAATTTATTAAAACAGAAGGTAGGAACTTTAGTGTTCAAGCATAAGAGTTGAGTGCAACTGCATGCATCTTTTTTAGGATTTTCAATGGAAAAAGAACATTAAGATCACTTTGACCCTTATCCTTAGAGTTTCATAACTAGTATAGTACTCTGATTATGACTAGTAAAATGACTGATTTTCTTCTGTATGTGGCAGCAATGTTCAAAATTCAACTTTATTGGAAATTCATTTTTCATTTGTAAAAATGAAATAAATTTTGAAAATTGTTGCAATTCCATTTCAACCTGAGATTTTTTTCTTCACCAAACTAAACCTTTGCTCAAAGCACATTGAATTGGCTTTGAATATTACACGTGGAAAGGTTTGCTATACTTTTATTGAAAAAGATCTCTAATCCCCTCTAAAGAAAAATGGTTAAACTAAATAGGAATATGCTTCAACTTAAAATAGCTTAATATCTTTAAATCTTAAATAGAATGAAATTGTGGTACATTCTGAATTTGGAGTCTAGAGTTTATATTTCAATGTGATATATATTGTACACATTATTTACGGTATCTTTTTTATATACTGTTTACAATATACAGCGTTGTCCCCTTCTTACTAACTGCAGTTGTGTTAAGCAGCTATTTTTACAGTTCAGCTAAAATATCTGAGCCAAACATTGGGTATGTGTTTTGTTCGGAAAACACACAAGGTAGACCGGGTTCCAACAACAAATACTTTATTCTTCAACTAGTTAGTAAATAGGAACACTTGGCTGAAGCTGAGGCCAGCCTTTTATACAGGCTGGCTTGCCTGCTTGCAGCCAATGGCAGTTGTTTAGATTTGCCGCCTTTTAGCAGCTCTTTGGATTGGTTCCTAGTGAACCAATCCAATGTTCATTTTATTTGACCAATCAGTTTTGCAGATTTGGAGTCACCCACTTTACATATAGAACACCCCTCCCCCCTTAGTTCAGTTCTACGTGGTGACGTAGTCTCGCAGGTAGGCGGGGCTTTTCCGGACTCGACTTGACTTGCTCGGTTCATTCTTAGTGCAGACTTCGACCGGTTCGGATGGGGCTGCTGTGTCGTCCGTCCTTCTCCCTGGAACCGTCTGGAAGGGTGAGTCAGCCATTTTACCGCCGCCTGAACTTCTTAGGCTGGCGGTTTTGCCGCTCCCTCCCGTTTCCTCCGGGCAGGTCGAGCTGGCCTGGCTGGCCCCTTCCGATGGGCTCTTCACGCAAGTCTCTCCAAACAGTGAGTCTTTTATTTGCTCTTTTTGTTCGTATGTTTCATGGGGTTTGGTTTTAAACAGTTCTTTATTTATTTCTCGCCTTTCCCCCCCCACCTTGGTTTGCAATTCGCCGTTTTTTTCGGTGAATGTTTGTAAGTCTGTGGTTCTCTCTATAATTCGGGATCGAAGCTGGTCTATGTGCCGCTTCCATTCCCTGCCATCCTCTATTTTTAATCGGTAGGATTTGGGCCTGTGATTTGGGTAATCTGTCCTGGTAGCCATACCGGGTCCCCGGTGAAGTTTTTAGCATATACCAAATCGCCTATTTCGAATTGTCTAAACCATGTAGAGGAGTCAGGGGGATTTTCTGGGGTAAAATTTGGGTGTAACCTATCAAGGTGAGATCTTAACTTTCATCCCATGAGTAATTCTGCTGGGGACTTATTGGTTATGGTACTGGGCGTTATGTGCTGGAGTGTGAGAAAACGGTTTACTTTCTGTTGGACATCTCCAGCGTCCATTCGTTCTAACCCTTCTTTAGTAAACCGGACCATTCTCTCAGCCCTGCCGTTCGCAGCCGGGTCAGCCGGCGCGGTTAGGGCATGTCTTATACCTCGGGAGGCTAGGTATTGCTCAAATTGTATGCTGGTTAGCTGTGGCCCATTATCTGAGACAAGAACGTCCGGTATGCCATGGGTGGCAAAAAGGTTGTCCAGCTTTTTAATTACAGTTTCTGTTGTCGTTGATGGCATAACTTTTACTTCAAGCCAATTCGAATAGGCATCAACGACAATCAGAAAGGTATGCCCCTTGGTAGGACCCGCGAAATCAATGTGTATTCTTGACCAAGGTCCCCGAGGGGTTTCCCAGTCCTTAATGGGTGCTTTTGGTGGGGACGGTCTAATTGCCTGGCATTTGTGGCATAAACTTACCCAATACTCTATGTCCTTATCAATACCCGGCCACCAAACATAACTTCTAGCAAGTCTTTTCATCTTAACCATTCCCGGGTGCCCTTCATGTAACAACCTAAGTACCCTGGGTTGTAATTTGGCAGGGATTACCACCCGATTACCCCACAACAAACACCCCTTTTGGATCGAAAGTTCAGTCTGTCTGGACCGGAAAGGTTTAAAGTTTTCAGTTTTTTGATTCTCCGGCCAGCCTTTACCTACCCAACTAAGAACGCGGGCAGTCAATGAGTCTTTCGCGGTGGCTCTGGCGACATCATAAGCTGATATGGGTAGATCGGGGCAAGTCTCAATTTGTAGCGTTGTCATCGCTGGTGCCGGGTCTTCATCGGTTGCTGGTAAGGGTGCTCTGCTCAGAGCGTCCACATGGGAAATTTGTTTCCCTGGCCGATGTGTCAGAGTGTAGGAATAAGCTGCCAGGAACTCTGACCATCTGGTCATTCTTGGGGACAGTATATTAGGTGTTGGCTTGTTTCCCGCCAAAATCCCCATTAGCGGTTTGTGGTCTGTTATGATTTGAAAAGTCCGCCCATATAAGTATTCGTGGAAGCGTTTTACTCCAGCGACAATTGCTAGAGCTTCCCTGTCCAATTGGCTGTAATTCCACTCGGTTTTTGATAGAGTCCTAGAGTAATATGCGACGGGTGCTTCTCTGCCGTCAGGTAGTTGGTGGCTCAGGATGGCACCTACTCCGTATGGTGGGGCATCGCAGGTCACTCTTAATGGCAGAGTGTTGCTAAATTGGATGAGGACGCTTGTTGATGTTAGCAAGCTTTTAATATTTTGGAAGGCTTTTTTTTTTTTGTAACCCCAAGTCCAAGTTGCCTTCTTGTCTAAAAGACGGTGTAACGGTTCTGCTATAGTGGCCTTGTTTGGCAGGAACACATTATAAAAATTAATTAGTCCTAAGAATGCTTGTAGTTTGGTTTTATTTCTTGGTTCAGGACCGTCTTTGATTGCCTTAACTTTTTTGTCTGTAGGGTGGATACCCTCTCCGTCTATTGAGTAGCCCAGGAATTCGACGCTATTCTTAATTAAACAGCACTTTTCTCTTTTAACCTTGAGGCCAGATTCCCTAAACTTAGTTAATACTTCTTTGAGTCTGTTCCTTAATTGAGTTTCATCTCTGGCCAAAATTAGGACGTCGTCAAAATAGGGAACGACTCCTTGTGTGCCATTTAGAAGGCGTTCCATCAGACTCTGGAAAACCCCAGGGGCCACGCTTACTCCAAATTGGAGCCGGTGACATTTGAATGCGCCCTTGTGGGTGACTATAGTCTGTGCTTCTGCTGTTTCTGGGTCCACTGGGAGTTGTTGATAGGCTTGTGCCAAGTTGAGTTTGGCGAAAACTTTGCCTTTTCCCAGGGAATGAAGCAAATGCTAGACTACTGGCACCGGGTATGCGCTTGGTTGTAATGCATGGTTCAGGGTAGCCTTATAGTCACCACAGATTCTAATGGACCCGTCAAGTTTTATGGGTGTGACAATAGGCGTTTCCCACTTGGCATGGTCCACAGGTTCTAACACCCCTTGGGCTATTAATTTGTCCAGTTGTTCCTCTATTTTTGCCTTTAATGCAAAAGGAACTCGCCTGGCTTTTATTCTTCGTGGGGCTATTTGGGGGTTTAGATTGAAAGAAATGGGGTTTCCCCGATACTTGCCAAGGGAGCCGTCAAAAACGTCCTGGAATTCTCGGATGAGGTCGTCTTCCCAGCCGGTTGTAGTCACTCGATCGACCCCGGTCATCCCGATGCCCAATGGCGCGAACCATTCGATGCCCAGGAGGCTTGGTCTGTCTTGGTCGACTATGGTCAGCGGAAGCACCTTCACGTGATGTTTGTAGGCGACTCGGAATTGTCCCATGCCTACCACAGGGATTTGGTTTCCCTGATAGTCCTTGAGGGTTAGGTGCTGCTTCTTCAATTCTTTGGGTTTGATACCTGGGACTAGCTGTTTTATTGTGTCCCACGATACCATGGTCCACTTCCATCTTGCAGTTTTTTCCTTCGATTTTCACGATGACTTTAATTTTCTTTCCTCTTTCCGTCTGAGCGCTCTGTATAATGACAGTTTGGTGTGTATTGGCTCACTTCTCTTGTTGCCACTTTCTCTTGGCTCGTTTAGGCTCAGCTCGTGTTGGGGAATTTCTGCGTCTCGTCGGGCTGTAGTATTTTTTGTTCCTGCAGACCTTCTCGATGTGCCCTCATTTCTTGCAATGCCGGCAGATGGCATCGAGAAATCTGCATTCGGCTCGGAGATGGTTTCCTCCGCAGCCAGCGCATTCCCGCCAATTTCTTCTTTCGCGCTCTTTTCTGTTTGTGAGCAAATGGTGGACCTCGTCGTCTTCTTCGCTCGATTCAACTGTTTCGCCCGATTCTTCGTAGTGAGTTGTGGTGGCAGGCTGCTTTCTGTCTTTGGTTGGTGTTTCTTCGCTGTGTGTGTTCATCTTTTTCATGGCTACGGCAGATTTTTTCGCGGCTTCAGTGGCTGTGGCTTCCGCGATGGCTTCGGTAACGGTGATGTTGGGCTTGTTGAGTAATTTACTCTGTGTGGTCGAGTCTCTCAGGCCCAACACCACGCGATCCCTCATTGCTTCGTCAATGTTCAAAAATTCACACTCACCCCCTAATTGTCTGAGGGCAGCGATGAAATCGGCGACGGTCTCTCCCTCTCTCTGGTCTCTGCGGTAAAATTCGTGTCGCTTTATTAAGTTGGACACCATCGGAGCGTAGTGTGCTTTGAGGAGTCTTTGCAATTCTGTCCACGTTAGTTGTTTAACGTCCCGGGGCTTCGCAAGGGCCTTTGCCATCTTGAAAACCGTTGGCCCGCAGTGCGTCAGGAATACAGCTCTCTTGCGTTGCTGTGAAATGTCTTCCATTTCATTGCTCTCCAGATACATTTGGAAGCGATCAGCATAGGAATCCCAATCCTCTTCGTTGGGATTGAAGGGTGCGGGTGGTGCATTGTTTCCAGACATCTTGGTTGTAATCTGGACTTCTTATCATCGCGTGCAGGTTTTTCCGTTCAGGACGATCCCATCCTCGTTGCCAGTGTTTTGTTCGGAAAACACACGAGGTAGACCGGGTTCCAACAACAAATACTTTATTCTTCAACTAGTTAGTAAATAGGAACACTTGGCTGAAGCTGAGGCCAGCCTTTTATACAGGCTGGCTTGCCTGCTTGCAGCCAATGGCAGTTGTTTAGATTTGCCGCCTTTTAGCAGCTCTTTGGATTGGTTCCTAGTGAACCAATCCAATGTTCATTTTATTTGACCAATCAGTTTTGCAGATTTGGAGTCACCCACTTAACATATAGAACAGTATGAAAGGTCTTATAGTACTTTAAGTGAATGGTAAGAGAGCCAGTTTGGTGTAACTAGACCATGTATTCTGGTTCCATCTTAGGTAACTAGCTGAATGACTTTGAGCCAGATATTATTTATATGTTTCTTTCATGTGCGACTCTGGATAGGTCACAATAATCCTTTCCACCCTTCCTAACTATACTCCATTACTGATCATGTACTTGTAAAACATGTACTTGTAAAATAATAAATAAAAATGTATTCTTTCCTGAAATTATAGCAACACTTGTAAAAAGTGTATGTAGTTTTTAATTTAACAGGGTTAACTTAATTCAATTCTACTTTGTGTTTATTTTTACCTATATTTTTATAAAATAAAGTCCTGAATTTGTTAAATGTGGATTTAAATTCGAGTTTAAACATTTCCAGTGCAAATTTTATTTATCAAGTCAAATTCATGGCTGAATCAGTGATAGCAATAGCACTTAGACTTATGTTGCTTTACAGTGCTTTACAGCCCTCTCTAAGCGTTTTATAGAATCAGCATATTTCCACCAACAATCTGGGTCCTCGTTTTACCTACCTTGGAAGGGTGGAAGGTTGGGTCTGGTGGGATTTGAACTGCAAAATTGCAGGAAGCCGACGGTCAGCAGTAGTCTGCAGTACTGCACTCTAACCATTGCTCACTGAGGCTCAATCATTTCATAAACTGTATATGTTCTTAAAGGTCAATTGAAGGCATCAGAAATATATTTTCCACATCTCCCTTTAAGTGTTTTTAATACAAATTATTATTTGTATTTCTGTAATAGAAGTGTTCTGTGTTTGAAGAAAGATTAGTTTTTTTAAAATATCTAGGCTTAGGATGCCCTAAAGAACAGCTTTATATTTTGGGCCATTTTTAAAAAGGTAGTTAGGTTTAATCATAAAACTTATATAGCCTTTGACTTACAACTACAATTGAGGCTAAGTGAGAAATTTGTTAAGTGAGTTTTGCCCCCATATGATGACCTTTCTTGCCAGTTAAATGAATCACAGCATTTAATAAGTTAATAACCTGGTTGTTATACTTTGAACGGTCACTACACGAAGTGTAAATCTAAGACTATTTGTATTGAACGATCCCCGTAGCCATAATTGTACATTGTCTAAGAATCCTTTCCGATATTTTCCGAATTTTTGCAGACTAAGAGTACTTATATAGAGAAACACCCCCGGATTTAACTTTAGCGGCGCTGATGCGTATGCAATTGTGAACACGGTGAATCGGGATTGCATGGCTCGCTCGCGCAACGCTTGTGAATTCAAGTCACTGCAAAAAAGGCGCGCGAGACACAAGTGCTCGCGCCCCGACTCGAAGCCAGAAGCGGCAGCCAAGAAACGGGCGGCGCGCCCATCTCTCGCGCCTCCCTTATCCCCGCCCCATTAAGCTCAGCCTATCAGCTGCCTCTACTGCAATCAAGGTGGCGGCGGGGCCGGGAAGAGCGTCAGCGAAAGCGGCTGCGCTGCTTCTCTCGGGGATGGAGGAGTCCCCCGTGGGGTTGGGCCAAGCAATCACCGCTTTTTGCTTTCCCTGAAGAACCGGGCGACGGGTTGACACGCGGACCATGGCGGGCATTATCAAAAAACAGATCCTCAAGCACCTTTCCAGGTCGGTACCCTGGGCGCTTTTCCTCAGAAAGGGGCGGATTTCAGTGTTCTCTCCCCCTCCCCCTCAGCGCTTGGAAGGACGACTCGGCAACGGAAGAAGCGGAAGGGAAGCATCCATTTTCTTAAGTCGCGAGGTTCTAAGTCCTGGAAAACGTCTGAAGGGGCCCTGCCGGGGTCGCTCTTCGGTTGTTTCTTGGTGGCTTTGGGAGGGCGAGAAAATACAACGCTGATTTTGAATTCGCGGGGGCGACAGCAATGGCGCTTGGTACCAGACAGCTGAGGGGAGTAATCCTGAGGGCGGGGAAGATGCCTTTCCATAAAAGTACCCACCCGGGGCTTTTCTTGCCGCACTCGAGAAGGCCTTCGCGGCTCGTTCTACCGATGCAGAGAGGAGGTTGAGATAAAGCTTGGATGTCCGAGTTATATATCCGTAACCTTCCAGTGCGACGGGGCGCCGCAATTGAACAGTCTCTAGAACACTGTGGGTCCAGGAAAGTGCACGGGGGAGAGTGGGTGGATCGTAAATTTTACTTGACACGTTGTCTGTAGGAGGAGCGAGCGGCGACTTAGCTGATGTCACCGTGAATATTGTCTCTTAAAGATCAGTCTGGAGATGCCAGGATTATGTTGAGATGACCGCTAGCTTGTCTGCTGGAAAACGCGATGCCTGCCATGGCTTTGTGATTCAGCACTGCGCTCCCTCCCTGTTCCCTTCGTTGTAACGGAAAGGAGGATAATTGCTGAACAGTTTTTATAAATCTTTTATGCTGGGTAGGCATTTGAAGCGATGATGTTTATTAGTTTTATGTGCTGTCCATCTCAGGGTAGGTGTTAACTGAGCAATATCTCTTTACAGTAGTATAACATGATTCAGAAGTGGACATGATAGGTAATTTGATGGTGCTTTTCGAAATGCTATATAGCTGTTTCTGCAAATCTAACGAAATGTATTTATAAGAACTAAGTATTTTTACATTTGGTCAACTGATTTGTACTTTGTCTTGGTTTGGTTTTTCAGTCAATTTCTTGACTGAAAAACTCAAGATGAAAGTTTTGAATATGCTGTTAGTGTAGAATAGGATCCTGTACATCTGCTTAAAAATAAATCTCATGGAATTCAGAGAGACTCTTCTTTTGTAGAAAGAATAACTGGTAAAATCAAGGGAAAACTGAAGAATGATTGTGTGGCATAACTTGAAAAGAATGATCTATTTTACTGACAATTGTGAAATTATATTAACAGTCTATTTTGATGGGTTCATAAAACTAAACACCTGGATAAAATAATAAAATATTTTTCCATTTCTGACTGATTTCAGACAGTTTTTCCTGAATGCATCAGATTTTTTGATAAAGGAAAATGAAATATCAATAAAATTATATAAACAATAATTGTCATGATTATTTCCTAAGTATGCATGCCTTTGTTAGACTGAAGTAATTCCAAGATGATCAAATGTCTTTTCCCCATGAATTATGAGTTTGGTGTGGTGTATTGTGCACCTAAAGACACATAACAAAAATAAATGCATAGTACTTTATTAAATTGTTTTCAACTCACACTTTTAAAATGACATTTTTTAAAAACTATAATCCAAAACAACAGTAGTTTAAGAAGCATTTTTAATAAAAAGAAAACACTGAAATTTTGAAATAATTATATGTAATTATGAACAAGCTATTTTTTACTGTGTTTAAAACAAAACTGTTTAAAATGTTTTGCTTCTGTGTTTGTTTCAAATATCCCTTTATGTGGTACACTTCATTGTCTTTGTCATTCTGAGTATTTTAGACTAGAATTAGATCATATTAATTTCGTGGAGCATACTGCAAGATCCAAGGAACTGGATGTGATGGTTTTTGTTCATTCTGTTTTTTTCCTGTGAACAATTATTTAAATAATAAAGTGAGCAGTATTGAAATGTTTTAAGTTGCTTTACTGGCTTGCAGGTTAAATAATGACCCTTAATAAAAAGTAATATGTGTTCCTATGCTAAGGATTATGCAGATACTCTTACATCATGATTTCCATAGTGAAATTAGGCAGTCCCAAAAATGGTGTGACTACTGACCTTTAGGTTTCAAGGTAGTTAAGGGGAATTGTCATAAATTTACTTGACTTGTGATAAGATCAAAATATCAATTCCCCTCAAGTGAGGACTTTTCACACAACACACTCAGTACTCTTTCATTTAGAGTTAGCCTAACTATTGCCATCTTCAAAATCTCTTGATACCCACGAATGATTTTTGAGTTTATTTCTTGGGCAAGTCTTATTCCCCACATTTTCACACTCTGATTCTCTTGTGCAGAATTCTATAGTTTATGTGGCATTTAATTTTAAAATGTGGAATTATTTTCATCTTTTCCATCAATATGGTCTACTTAAAAGTGTAACAGTACAGATATGTATCTGCTCAAATATAACAAAGACATTCTATTTAAATTATTTTAATCCATGTCATCTACTTAGAATCACATTTGTGAGATGGGCAACCATATAAATTGACCTAAAGATTTGCAATGATGGCAATCAAGGAAAAGACAAGCATGATCTTTATAACTATATAACTGGATATAACTAAACTATTTTTGAATTTCCCAAATTACTGATCTGCAACTGGTCAAAATGGAGAAATAAAAAACTGAAAAGACTGATATAAAGATCATGGAAGATGTTTATGTTTGATAATGGAAAATGAATATTTTAAACACTTTTTGGAAGCATCTGTCATTCAATGATAAGAACTTTTATTATTTTTTTCAATTAGATGTTCACCGAAAATCTAATAATATTTAATCCAGAAAGTGCTTTTTGTTCAAGTAGCCCACTTGAATTACTGTAGCTTATTTTCTTCTGGCCAATACAGTATACAAATACATGCTGTTTCTGATTAACCAGCAAAATGTAGACAATGAGTGATAAGTGAGCAGAAGAAATTAAAGATGGCAATTAAAAGAAAAAGAAATTTAAATATAGTTTCATGCAACACTGTTCAACATATCTGTTAATACTTTCTATCCTTGCAAACTCTAGTTTTCACCGTTCCTTCACTCATTCATATTTTTTTTATTCATTAAATTTCTCAATTTGCTCATCTTAAAAATCATATCAGTTCCATCCAAACATGAGCTGTGGTGGCACAATGGTTAGAATGAAATACTGCAGGCTTATTCTGCAGCAGTTCAGCAGTTCATTTCACACTGGCTCAAAGTGGACTCAGCCTTCCATCCTTTCAGAGGTTAGAATCCAGTACTGCAGGCTACTTCTGCTGACTGCCAGCTGCTTGCAGCTTGGCAGCTTAAGTCTCATCGGCTCAAGATTGATTCAGCCTTCCATCCTTCCAAGGTCAGTAAAGAATACCCAGATTGTTGGGGGCAAATATGCTGACTCTGTAGCAATAGCACTTATATACCGCTTCACAGTGCTTTACAGCCCCTCTAAGTGGTTTTACAGAGTCAGCATATTGCTCCCAACAATCTGGGTCCTGATTTTACCAACCTTGGAAGGATGGAAGGCTGAGTCAACTTTGAGCTGATGAGACTTAAGCTGCCAAGCTGCTAGCAGCTGGCAGTCAGCAGAAGTAGCCTACAGTATTGGAACTGTATTCCTGCGCCACTGCAACTCAATAACTGCTTAGAGAGGGTTGTAAAGCACTGTGAAGTATATAACTCTAAGTGTTATTGCTATCTCTGTCTTCATCTTTCTGTCCATTCTTTTTCAGATACTTGTTTTATGATTTGATCTTCATTCATTGTTCATAATAAAATAATAAAAACATAATTAAAGGATTTTCTATGTGCAACAAAACAAATCATAAATTAGTATTAGTTGAAATGGTTTTGAAATGTTTATTTAAAATGCGAAAGTAAATGTTTAATAATTCTCATAATTGATATTTTCAATACTTTTTCAGAACACTTTTTAAAGTATTCATTTGTTTGTTTACATGAATTTTCAGTTCTGTAAATTATTTAGGGGAGTAACTTTGGTGTCTATGTATGTTTATTTTTAGGTTCACCAAAAATCTATCACCTGATAAAATCAACTTGAGTACATTGAAAGGTGAAGGTCAGGTAACCAATATAGAGCTTGATGAAGAAGTACTTCAGAATATGCTAGACCTTCCCACTTGGCTTGCCATTAACAAAGTATTTTGTAATAAAGCTTCTATTAGGGTGAGTAAATTACTATTCCAGTTAAGAAATTTGGACAATTTTTATTCATGTTGCTCTTAAAATATTTGAATCCAGTATTTGAAATTAAACCCTTGCAAGACCGAGTGGCTCAGGGAGAATTGCCGCCTTTGGTCTTGGATGAGGTGATACTATCCCAAACAGACACTGTGCATAATCTAGGGGTTTTCCTGGACTCACAACTCCTGCTCGAAGAGCAGGTGGCTGTCATTGCCCAAGAGGGTCTTTGCGCAACTGCAGTTTGCACACCAGTTACACCCTTTCCAGGACCAGTGGTCCTTACTCACAGTCACTCATGTCATAATCACTTCCCGTCTTGATTATTGCAACACGCTCTACATGGGGCTGTCCTTAAAGAGCATCCGGGAACTCCAGTTGGTGCAAAATGCAGTAGCCTGCATGGTTTTGTGTAGACTCCGGGAGGCATGTGTGTCATCTCTCCTGCAGGAGCTGCTTTGGTTGCTGATTTGCTTCCGGGTGCAATTCAAGGTGCTAGTTGTCACCTTTAAAGCCCTTCATGGCTTGCAAGCAAATTTTATTTGACAGGCTGAGCTAGTCTGCTAGATGGCAGATAGATAGATCTCTGAATGAATCTGTGATTCTGTGAGCAACTCAATCTGCCTGCCTGCTTTGCCTGATTTTGGGTAAAAGTTGTTTTTTTAATAAAAAATTCAATATATAAATATTTATAATATTAACATACAAACCATGCCCAGCCAGTTACATGACCACCAAGCCACACCCACAAATTAGGCCACGCCCACAGAACCGGTTAGTGCTCCCTGGGATTTAAAATTATGAGTTTGGTGATCCCTGAGGTCCAAAAGGTTGGTAACCCTGTCCTAGGATACGCAGGGAAGAATGGAGAAGGAAACAACTTGGCTTACAAAAGAAGTGGCCATGATCTTCCTTACTGGTTGCAGCTGGGGAGAATAGTGTATAAGAGAGATGGTTAAAACATAGTGTTGCCAGAAGCAAAGCATGTTTTATTTTGGGCTGGAGTTATCTTGGTTGGCATCCTTCCAACAGACTGTGCCTTGTCATTTCCTTGAAGTGGGTATCCTATCCTTATCCTGGTCCGTTGTGGAATTTCTTTCATTGTAGTTTGTTTTGGTTTTTTATTTCACCTCTGTCTGCTCATTAAGTTCGGACTGTATTGCTTACTTTTGAAGACTATTTTTGAATAAGTTTTAATTCCAATTGAGAATTATTGAACAATAGGGCCAAGTTGGAGGCATTAAAGGATATTTATTTATTTTTTGGATTTTGTTACATTTGTGTTACACTCTGGGTCATCACAATCCTGGCCGCGGCCTACTACTGGACCGCAGCCCATTCAGAACTGGTGTTACAGTTTATTTGAAGAAAGAGCTATCTTTCCTGGTGGATTTTTGAATCTATTTCCCATCAGAGATCCATGAATAATATGAATATCAGCAGGTATAAAACCGCAGAAATTAGCTGAAGAGGATTTTTCCTATTTTGTCTGTATAGAATATGTTGTTGTCAGATATCAAATACTTCCTCCTTCCCACCCTGATTTTGAATGATTTTATCCTAAAAATGGTAGAGATAATTTGATTTTGTTTTTATTAATGTAGATAAAATTATATGTTCCTTTTATCTCATTTTCTTTTCTGGAGGAAAAGTTCATTACTACTTAAAATATTGTGTCTTATATTTATTTTCCATTACAGATACCATGGACAAAATTGAAAACACATCCAATCTGTTTGGTGAGTTTTGAATACAACCACTTCCCTGTGATTTTTAAAGTAATA
This sequence comes from Laticauda colubrina, assembly GCA_015471245.1. Lineage (NCBI taxonomy): Eukaryota > Metazoa > Chordata > Lepidosauria > Squamata > Elapidae > Laticauda > Laticauda colubrina. Next base: position 39,680,965 of record BLBF01000022.1, on the reverse strand, counting down.
TATATCCACTGCTCAAAAAGATAAAGGGAACACAAAAATAAGACATCCTAGATCTGAATGAATGAAATATTCTCATTAAATACTTTGTTTATGACATAGTTGAATGTGCTGACAGCAAAATCACACAAAAATTATCAATAGAAATAAAATTTAGCAACCCATGGAGGTCTGGATTTGGAGTTACACTCAAAATTAAAGTGGAAAAAAATGTCACAAGCTGATCCAACTTTGTTATAATGTCCTTAAAACAAGTCAATATGAGGTTCAGTAGTGTGTGTGGCCTCCACGTGCCTATATGACCTCCCTACAAGGCCCGGGCATGCTCCTGATGAGGTGGAGGATGGTGTCCTGAGGGATCTCCTCCCACACCTGGACTAAAGCATCCCCCAACTCCTGGACAATCTGTGGTGCAACGTGGCGGTGGATGGAGCGAGACATGATGTCCCAGATGTGCTTAATTGGATTCAGGTCTGGGGAACGGGCAGGCCAGTCCAAAACATCAATGCCTTCATCTTGCAGGAACTGCTGACACACTCCAGCCACATGAGGTCTCGTATTGTCTTCCATTAGGATGAACTCAGGGCCAACTGCACCATCATATGGTCTCACAGGGGGGTCTGAGGATCTCATCTTGGTACCTAATGGCAGTCAGGCTACCTCTAGCGAGCACATGGAGGGCTGTGCGGCCCCCTAAAAAAATGCCACCCCACACCATTACTGACCCACTGCCAAACTGGTCATGCTGGAGGATGTTGCAGGCAGCAGAATCTTCTCCATGGCGTCTCCAGACCCTGTCACGTCTGTCATGTCCTCAGTGTGAACCTGCTTTCATCTGTGAAGAGCACAGGGTGCCAGTGGCGAATTTACCAATCTTGATGTTCTCTGGCAAATATCAAATGTCTTGCATGGTGTTGGGCTGTAAGCACAACCCCCACCTGTGGATGTCGGGCCCTCATACCACCTTCATGGAGTCTGTTTCTGACTATTTGAGCAGCCACATGCAGATTTGTGGCCCTCTGGAGATCATTTTGCAGGACTCTGGCAGTGCTCCTCCGGTCCCTCCTTGCACAAAGGTGGAGGTAGCGATCCTGATGCTGGGTTGTTGCCGTCCTATGGCCTCCTCCACGTCTCCTGATGTACTGGCCTATCTCCTGGTTGCGCGTCCATGCTCTGGACACTACGCTGACAGACATAGCAAACCTTCTTGCCGCATCTCCCATTGATGTGCCATCCTGGATGAGCTGCACTACCGAGCCACTTCTGTGAGTTGTAGACTCCGTCTCATAATACCACTAGAGTGAAAGCACTGCCAGCATTCAAAAGTGACCAAACCATCAGCCAGAAAGCATAGGAATTGAGAAGTGGTCTGTGGTCACCGCCTGCAGAACCACTCCTTTATTGGGGATGTCTTGCTAACTGCCTATGCTTTCCACCTGTTCTATATTCCATTTGCACAACAGCATGTGAAATTGATTGTCATTCAGTGTTGCTACCTAAGTGGACAGTTTGATTTCACAGAAGTGTGATTGACTTGGAGGTACATTGTGTTGTTTAAGTGTTCCCTTTATTTTTTTGAGCAGTGTATATAACGTATCATCTTCTGGAAGTCACAAAAATAAATGAAAGAATATTATGTTACAGTAGCACTCATGACCATTCATTCAACAACTATTCAAAGTTAACAGTGGTGTTGAACAAACTGTGATTATGACAAATTGTGACCATCCCAGCATCCCCGCCATTAGTTAATTTCCCGACTAATCTCCCCAGAAAAGCAAGGAGGAAGCCAATAGGGAAGATTGTTAAGTCAATGAGGTTAGGGTCCCCTCCCCCAGTCTCTTCTTTCATGCTACATTGATCACTTGCACCGTTATGGACCTTTCCTGAACCTTGCCATGCTTCCCTGACATCCTTATACCCCTTCATACCCATGTGCACCTCCTCAGACCTCACTATACCTTGCTTGCATACACACACACACATACACACACACACACACAACTTCATCCTGCTACTCTTGCAACTTCACTCACCACCATGCATCCATGTGTTAGGAATATAAGTCACATAACAGATATTTGGGTTAGAAATATATAAACCAGGATAGACATTTTAATACTGTCTCCTTAAGGGAATGCAAGAGCATGCAATTGGGTGTGGTTTCTCAAACGGCCATAAGATGGAGCCAGAAACCTGAATTTTTTAGTCTTCGCCTGAGTCTCAGAAAGAGAGTGTGAGTGTATCTTGATTTCCTTCTGTTGGAAAGTATTTCCATTGCTCCATTTTTCCTAATTGACAGATATTACTGGATTTAATGTAAGCCTGATGTTTAACTGTTTTTGACACTGGACTTTGATATTTGGATTTTCCTTGGATTGAAAACTGACTGATTTAACTTGTGAATGACTTTGGATTGCTTATTTTGGACTTTGCTTAAACCTTTCTGGAAGTAAAAACCTACGTTTACTGTACAGTGTATCTGTGTACTGTGTGTGTATTATTCCAACACTACTCTCTATACGTCTCCCTGTATGCGCTCATTCTCCTAACGGGGAAGTACCTCAACACCATGTGCGCTCTCCCCATCCCTCCTTGCACTTCCCTCACATCCTCTACATGCTTGCACATTCCCATGCACCCTCCACAAGCCTTGCTACACTATCCGTGTAGTAAGGGACAGTTACTCAATTACTGTTGTAAATTGAGACAGCCTATATAATTACACTAAGAAGAGAATAGTGGTCAAAACAAATAGCAGCAGTATAGATAGTCTTTAGCATACAACCACAATTGGGACTGGAATTTCTGTCATTAAATGATATAGTTGTAAAATGCAACTCCATTGCTTAGCGATGGAATGCAATTCCAGTTTCCATCATTAACTGAATCCCACAGTATCAAATGAGGCAACTTCCTGCTGGAATTCCAGAACTAATTCAGTGGGGAAGCTGGCAAGAAATTGCAAATCCAAGTGTCTTACAAGCAGGCCGACAAGCAGGTAAGTCAGTGGCTGCTGCTGAGTGGGGGAAGGTGCAACAGGTTGCATGAGGGTGTAAGGTTCAGAAAGGACGCATAGGGATGTAAGGGTGTGTGTGATGGTGCGAGGGAGGGTAATTGAGTTTGTGCAAAGGATATGCAAATATTTAGTTTGGCGTGAGTGCAGAGAGGTCTGGGGTGGGTGTGCAGGCTGAGGAGACTTACATGGCAATTTGTAGCCTTCGGGATTTAAAATCACTTATTCATGCATGGAGAAGCTAAATTTTCTGTTGCTGGGATGAAAGTAAAACATAATTGGTTAAAGACATTAATAAATGGTTATTTTAAATGCTACTTTTGGTTTGATACATGTTTAACTTATAAATTGTTGGATCTATATATGTATATAAATATAATTTTATACTTATTAATGTTTTAGATTTATCATCTGGATAACAAATGTATTAATGTAGTAAGGAGTGAATGTTAGTAGTAATGGAGGAGGAGTGAATGTTATTCTATGATTTATTTTGCTAGATCTTATTTGTTTCACTCTGTTTTCATTCTTTTAAATTTTGCTGATAATTAACTGAATAAATATTGATTTAATTTGACTTTACTTGTGGTAAACTGATAGAGAAGGACATAAATAGCAATTACATGATTATGTGGCACTGCATCCATCATAAGTGTGAACTGGTTGCTAAACACCAAGGTCATCATCATGGGGCTACTGGAATGGCTGTAAGTCCCAGGACTGGTTATAAGCTCAGAAATTGTAAAAGTATATATATGCATTTTCAAATGTCTCCTTTTAGCTTGCTTCTCATTTGCCTGCAGTATTTGATAATATTTGAATTCTTCAATTTTAAGAGAGAAAGTTGAGCCTAAATGTTTGGGGAAGGTTTCTTTATAAATCGTAGTTTGATAGCTTGCTAGATATTGCCTATTGCAATATTTTTTCTTAAAAATTAGAGTAGTTAATGTAGTCTTACCACAGTATAGCTGCCAGATTGATGAAGAGTTTGGCTGTACTTAGTAGCCTTAAAGTGTATGTTATTACAGACTCTCAATGGCTATATGCTGAATTAAGCTTTATTTAAGACAAACAGTACACTATGTTGGTTCATGGATGTTACCATTTTATGTATCTTATATATTTTATGTATTTTTAGAAGCCCAATTTTGTGTCTGATATTGCTAGCAGAAATAAATTATTATAAGTGATAATATAACAGGACCCAGAGGACCATTGTGTGTTTTAATGTTTCCATTCTGTATGGCACTGGCTGCATAAATGAGATGCATGGAATGCAGTTGGAAACAGATTTCAGCTGTGGCTATTGAGCATTTCTTTAACAGATTTAATTTAACTGAAGTTAATTTGCATACAATTATTAAAAACCTAGAAAATTACTATTATAGATAGGCATAATACTGTATAAAATTTGTATGTTCATGATAATCAAATTGAACAATTGCTGTAGAAAGAAACAATTGCTGTAGAAAGAAACAATTGTTCTTTCTTTAAAATCTGTTATTACATTTTTATTACTATTTATTACAGTATTACATTTTTCTTGACAACCTGCAGTATTTAGAGAGTTTTATAATATAAACTTTACCCAGACATTATACATAAATAAAATAGGTAAATTGATTTTAAAAAATTAAAACAATTTGATTGTTATTTTTTTCCTGTATTTCTCAGTCATTGGATAAAGTAATAATGGAAATGAGTACATGTGATGAACCCCGTGCTCCAAATGGACCATCACCTATAGCAACTGCATCAGGACAAAGGTAAATTATTATTAATCATTTAAGTGATTAAGGTAAAATGTATACAACAAACTGGTTTGTTTAAACATTATAATAGCATTTGGTCATTAAAGTAGAAAAAGTTGATTATTCCTTTGAAAAAGGCTGCATCAAAATTAATCAAGAAAAGATCAAAAACAGGAAGTACTCTTGATGTGATTGCGAGGCATGAAGAAATCTCCAGTGTGAGAATAGTACATATTTTTGCGAGCTATCAGAATTATTAGATATTTGAAAACCAATCTGTATAGAATACTGAAAGGACTGGATATGGCTAACTTGTGAAAGAGAAGACTGGGGGGCCAGGGTATATGATAGTGGCCTACAAATAACTGTTCCATGCGAGAGAAGACAGATTTACTCTCTGAAATAGAGTCATATCTCGGTACTTGACTGCTTTAAAACTTGTCAAATTTGGTAGTCAACTCGTTTTGACGCAAACATTTTGTCCCAGTACTTGTCATTTATTTGGTACTTGATGCACAAGCTACAACTTGTCACTGTTGGCTGCCTTGTTACTCACTACCCTTTCCAGATGAAATAAAGGGTTGCATGTTAACTCACCTGTTTGGTACTCATAGTTTTCAGTATTTATTACACCTTCTGAAACCAATTAATGATGAGTACCGAGATACCACTGTAGAGAGGGATAAAACCAAACTAAGACTGGAATTCAAAGATTCAGGATTGTTATTATGAGGAATTTCTTTACAGTAAGATCTTAACCAGTGAAATAATCAGCTCAAAGAAGAAGTAGATTTTAAGTGCTGTGCAGATCTAAGGCGGGAAAGTGCTGCAGAGAACTTAATAGTATGCATGTAACACCTGTCTGCATTTCTTGAACCAAGCACATATTTTCCTTAGTTCACTCAGCAGCTATTAAATATAGCCATGTGTAATTGGGGGAAAACACTGTTACTTTAAGGTTATACTGCTCTAGCATAATATTTCCATGAAACACAAGAAAATGCAATTCATTATTTTAATTATTGGACTCCTTTGAATTGGATTGTTTAGCAATCGTTAATCTGTTCTGGATTTGGTGAGGATCTGTACTCTTTATCGATACCAGTACATATATTGTCTTCATTTTGATTAATTGCTAAATGTTTCATTTATATACACTAAAGTCTAATTTAAACCCATGTATTTTATTTTGCCAGTGAATATGGTTTTGCTGAGAAAGTTGTAGAAGGCATATCTGTTTCTGTAAACTCCATTATAATCCGAATTGGAGCAAAAGCTTTTAATGCTTCATTTGAACTTTCTCAGTTGAGAATATATAGTGTAAATGCAAAATGGGAACATGATGATCTAAGATTTACTCGATTACAAGAATCACAGCGTGGAGAGGTAAATCTTGTTTTTCTCTTTTCTCCTCTTGTACAATGAAACTGTATTTTTCACATATCTATTTCACACATAGAAAAATAATTGTAGCAGAATCCACTTTATTTAGTATTATATAAATACTAGCATTTAAATAACGTCTTTTATAATTTTGTTTAGCTGCTATATGTTATCACAATTTACTTCTGGTTTTTTTTTTAGGATTTTCCAGTTAGCCTATAACCTATTCCTATCACCTATTCCTGGTGATCTCCCTTTCAGCCCTTCTTAGCTAACCCTAACCAAGACTGATCAGCATTTTATACAGTTATTTTAATATTAAAATTATTTTGTAGTGGCTAACCATCTTAAGGAGGAGATTTTTAAAAGGAAAGTGCAAAAGTTGGCTTGAAACTCAACATTAAGAAAAGTAAAATCATGGCATACTGCCCTCTCAATTCCTGGCAAAAAGATGGGGAAGAAATGGAGATAGTGACAGATTTTATTTTCCTGGGCTCCAAGATCACCGCAGATGGGGACAGCAACCAAAAAATTAAAAGGCACTTCTGGAGAGGAAAGCTGTGGCAGATCTAGACAGCATACTAAAAAGCAGAGACATCACCCTGCCAACAAAAGTGTGCATAGTCAAGGCTATGGTTTTCCCAGTTGCAACGTATGGCTATGAAAGTTGGACCATAAGAAAGGCTGAGCACCAAAAAGTTGAGACCTTTGAACTATGGTGCTGGAGAAGATTCCTGCGGGTCCCTTGGACTGCAAGGCGATCAAATCAGTCAGTCCTAGACGAAATCAACCCTGATTGCTCTTTAGAAGGCCAGATTCTGAAGTTGAAACTCAAATATGTTGGCCACCTAATGAGAAGTAAGGATTCAGTGGAGAAGAGCCTATTGCTGGGAAAGATTGAGGGCAATAGAAGAAAGGGACAGCAGAGAATGAGGTGGCTGGATGGAGTCACTGAAGCAGTAGACGTGAGCTTAAATGGGCTCCAGAAGATGGTAGAGGATAGGAAGACCTGGAGAAATGTTGTCCATGGAGTCTTAATGTGTCAAACACAACTTCACAACTAACAACAACAAAGTATTTTAAGTCACTTGCTACCATATATATATGAGCACAGCTCTGAATCATACATTTGCTACTAATTCAATTGTTATGCCATTTGCAATTTGTGAAGAAACTTCTTATAATTATGCTGTTCAAATGCCTGATTCAAGAGAGGAATATCATTTCTTGGTTTATGAAATACTTTGCTTGTGAAATTATGCTTGTGAAAGCCTTTAATAGGACTCGACAAGTATGTAGGAAACAAAATAAATTGCAAAAGGAATCTCAATGTCATAGAAATCAGGACTATAGAGCATCTAAATGTCTATATATAATATCCTCCATGGGTTGCATTTTGGGAAATCTATTGGTATTCTGGAGAAAATAGTAAACATGAAGAATGAATCTGTTGCAGCAAATGCAGAAGCCCAAGCTTTTGGAGTCAGTGGCCTCTTTAGATTTGGAGCATATTAGGGATGCTCCCAGAAAACCATTGTGGTAAAACCATTCTTCAAAGTTTTCAGGTTTTAAATAGTTTTAAAGGAGAAAATGGAAACAACCTATTTCTGGAACTTTTCAAACTATTTCCTGTACTCATCCCTTAACATTTCTATATTTTTTGAAAAATTATGAAAAATGGAGCCATTCCATTTCCAGTGATGTTGCTGTGTCATTTTAGCTATGATTATGTGTGTTGTCCATTTGGGTGTGTGAAGTTTTGTGTTTGCATTTTTGTTCAGGTGCATGCCCAATATTTTGATTAGGACGAGTTACAAAGAAAGTTAAACAAACATACAATTTCTAGGTTTTGAGAAGGTGAGGAAGCTGAGTTGCAGCTCCTATACCCTCAAACACTGGTTATCTTGATTTATCAGAGTTCACCATTTTATTTTCTTAAATTCTCTGGGATATATGTGGGTTCCAGAGGCATTGCTGGAAATCCAGGTTATGCTGGAGATTACTGTATTGTGTTGCATCTTTGATTTCTGCTTTTGATAAAATAATCTTAAAAACAATGGACCAAGTGTCTTGATAGGGATCAAAGGTTATGTTAGCAGCACATTATTACTTTTGGTGCCACCATGGGAACATATTATACATTTAAATCTTGACATAAGTTATTTTATTGAAGAAAATTAGGCTTAAACATCTGGAATTTCAATGTTCAGATATATTACCTTATAATCATAGATTTTTAAAAATTGGCAAGCTCTGTAGAGGTCATCTGATCCAAACTACTGCTCAATGCAGAATATACTATAGCATCTTTTAAAAATAATCATTCAATCTTTGTTTAAAAACTTCTAGTGAAAGAGAATTCACAATTTTATTTGTCAATTGTTTCACTCAGAGGTGGTGTTCAGAAGGTTCTGACCATTTCTGGAGAACCATTAGCGGAAATTTTCGACAGTTCAGAGAACTGGCAAATACCACCTCTGACTGGCCCCGCCCCCAACTATTCTCTGCCTCCTGAGTCCCAGCTGATGGTCTGGGTCTTCTTTTGCTGCATAGGAGAAAAGCTGGAAAGCAGGTTAGTGGGGTGGGGAGGAAATGGAATTTGCAGTAACCTTTCTCCAGGAGTGGGGGAGGAATGGAGATTTTACAATATCCTTCCCTTGTCACACCCACCAAGTCACTCCCACCAAGTCATGAATGTCCACCAAGCCACGCCCACAGAACCAGTAGTAAAAAAAAAATGAATCCCACCACTAGCTTCACTGTATGATCATACTCCTGTATAATAATATCTAGTCTGAACTTATTTTCTTGAAGTTTTTACAAACTGATTCTGGTCCTGCTATCTGGGGCAATAGCAAATAAGCCTACTCCAGGGATGGGATTCTACCAGTTCAGCCCAGTTCAGGTGAACTGGTAGCTCCGAAGATCAGCTGGGAGTGAATCATCCACCTTGGTTCTAGTCTGTGCTTTATTTCTGGGTTTTCCAGCTCAGCTGCTTTGCACATCATAGCTGATTGTCGCGCATCAGCTGTTTTACACACAGGTCTTGCAGTAGAAGTGAGTTGAAAATGCTCATGCGCACAAAGTGCATGCCCAACAAACCGGTTGTTGCACTGGTTGAATCCCATCCCTGGCCTCCCAACCTTTCAGACTACTGTTCTATTGTATCTACCTGTATATTTTCTACAGGTATCTATATATTTTCTGTAGGTTAAATAGACCCAGATCAGTCTCACAAGACTTGGTTTCCAGACTCTTCATCATCTTGCTATCCCCCTTTTGATTGCTTGAGTATGACACTGTACTTTTTAAATTATGGTGCCCAGAAGTATTCCCAATAACCTTTGACTAGAACAGAGTAGAATGAATTATTACTTCCCATGATCTGTGGAGTTATTGGTGTTCTCTGTGCTATCCCATGACCTAGACTCTTTGTTTTCCATATTTCATTCAATATTTCCTTTCAAGCTCAAATGAAGCCTTAAATGAACACCCTTTGGGGTGTGCTGTTGTTCAGCTGATTGTGAGTTCATGTATCAGTGATACCTTTTAGTCCATATTTTATCATTTATTATGGAGAAAATGCTGAAGGTTTACATTTAAGGCTTTGCTAGGTCTAGATATACTAAATCTGTTATTCCTGTGATCTACTAAACTAATAATTCTGTCAAAGGAGATATGGTTAATCCGGGATGATTTGTTTGTGACAAACACATGCTGGTTCCATTAAATGCAGCTTACTTGCCTACAAGTAGTCTGCTCAACAAGTTATTCAAGGATGTCTCCTACTATAGATATCAAACTGAAAGATCTGTAATTTCCTACATCCTCTTCCTTCACATTTAGTGATGTCATCTTTTTTAATCTTCCAGAGGAATTATAGAATAAAATAGAACAGAACAGAACAGAACAGAACAGAATAGAATAGAATAACAGAGTTGGAAAGGATCTTGGAGGTCTTCTAGTCCAACCCCTGCTTAAGCAGGTAACCCTACACCACTTTAGATAAATGGTTATCCAGTCTCTTCTTAAAAACTTTCAGTGTTGGAACATTTACAACTTTTGGAAGCAAGTTGTTCCACTGATTAATTCCTGACACTGACTGTCAGGAAATTTCTCCTTTGTTCTAAGTTGCTTATCCCTTTGATTAGTTTCTACCACTTACTTTTTTTCCTACCTTCAGGTGCTTTGGAGACTAGCTTGTGACAGCCCCTGAGATATTGGAACACTGCTATCATGTCATCCCGAGATTAATGAGTGTGGTTCTATGATCTCTTCTTAATAATAACCTTAAACTGTTACAAAATAAATCCAAAAGTCAAAATACACAAACCTACACATTGCATTTTTAAATTGCTTTTTGTGGTCTTGATTTAGGATGTGCTTTTTTTTCTTTTTACTTATCTATAACAAATTTGAGTTTTTAATCTTAAAGAATGAAAGTTAACAAATGTAAACTGAATTCCAGTTGGCAATCTTTTGGAATCAAAAAGAGAAGCAGCTCTGCCTGCTTCATACATACACAAACACACACACATACCCACACTTAGACAAACTCGACTTAATAATTTATGTATGTTTTATTATAGGTATTGACGTTTAAAGAAATCAACTGGCAGATGATCAGAATAGAAGCAGATGCAATCCAAAGCTGTCAGCATGAAATCATGAGTGCTCCAGTTCGTCTGATTACCAACCAGTCCAAAATTAGAATCATACTTAAGAGAAGGGTAATGCTCAAACTGAATTGAATCAATTTGATTATTTTATTTAAATAAAAATAATATTAATTAACATAAATAATTCTAATTTTATTTATGAGCATTTTAATAGCAATGAATAAAATGTTATGTAGTAATATAATATATTAGTTAGAAGGGACCTAACAAGTCATATTTCTGGTCAATGTAGAAATCCATTGAACATTCTGTGGCAGATTTCCAGTTTCACATTATTATTTTTTTTGAAAATTTTTTATTGATTTTTAGAAACAAACATAAACAAACACAACACAAAACATAAAACCTCTTTTCTGAAAGCAGCCTGATCCCGGGTTACATCTCTTTGTACAGACACCAATTCAAGTTCATGCTCATTTTTATATACATTCCATATCTTATTACCATTCTACATTTTCTGTACAGCTTCTCCCCTCTTAGCTTTCTTAATTTTATTTTTATTTGTTTCATCTCAAATCAGATCGTTATATTTATATTCTTTGTCCTATTTCAGCTGTCTATTATATTTTCTCATTAAACAAAATTCCTCCTGTGGTCATTGATTGGAATATGACACCTTTATATCTTTCCCCTAAAATTATAACACTTAATATAGAACGTAACTTCCATTCGGATTCTGCGTAGTACATTAAAGCTACACGCTACATTTTAAAAAGAAAAAAATATATATAAATATATAATATAATTAAAACAACGATCTATACCAATTCAATTCTATCATTAATGTTAATATTTAAATTTTAAACATTTAACACATTACTTTTCAAGTAGGTATTATGCTTCTATGGGAATGCTTATAAACTTTCCATGATTACTGCCCCCCCCCCACTTCACTTGCATTTTAAAACATTATGTCATTAAAGTGTACCCATTCCTTTCTAAATTAATTCTCTCATTTAATTCATTCCATTTATTTTATTCACAAATGTTTCACTAAATCATACGTTGTTTCCAATTTTCTAACATTATTTCTAAATACAAATATAACAATGCAATCATAGGTACCTTTGCAGAATCACTTTTTCAATTAAATTTTTATCCATTATCTCTAAATAAGTCCTGTTTCTTTACATCTTGCTTCACACCCTTGTAGCTTCTCTTCCCTTCCCTCCTCCTTTGCTTTTTCTCTCTGCCCTTTTTACCCCCGTCTCTCCGCCTCGATTTCCCTTTTCTGTATTCCCTTTTTCTGTTGCTTTCTCACATTATATCCACTTTTCACCTTATTTTTCTCTTTTTTGGTTGTTTTTTTAGGTCTCAAATTCTCCATTCTCTTTCCCCTCTTTCCCCTTTCTTCCCCAAGTAAAGTTACTTGTTAATTTAAAATAGCTTCTTCTTTGTCCCAATCTTCTTGTTGCATAGTCTTTTCTTGTAGTTTCTCGTAGGTAGAGATCACCATTTCTAAGAATTGAAAAACGGAACCAAGAGACCCTTCCCTTCTTGTTCCTCTTCTTTAAGTTTTTTAAATTCTATTTTCAGTTCGTCCACAAGTGATGCCATTGTAGAGTTTTTTTTCCCTTTAAAACAACCACCCAAGTGTTTTTAATCCTTCAAATATAATTCCAAAAGTCCCAAAGTCACCAAGCAATCCAAATACACACAAGCTGTTTCTTTTGACACCTTCCTTTTTTCACTTTCTCTTCCTGGGATTAGTATTTAGTTACAAAGTTCCAGTTAAAATGTATCTTTTAGAAGTTCTGTTAAAATTTAACTTTAGATTCTTTATATTCCAAGCTATCTCTTCCTTCCAAACCTGTTCTTATTCTCTTCCTCTCCCTTCCCACTGACAGCAAAAAAAAATATTCCTTTCTCTTTTTTTTTCCCCTTTTATATTCAGAAATCTTTATTATCCCCTTGGCATTAAATTTTCCAGCTTAAATACCTGTTGATGACAAAACAGATTTTTCTGATTTCTCATTCATCTCTGTTCGCTGTCAACGTAAGGAAGGAGAGTGGAAAAAAAAACAACTTTCCCTTTTCACTTTCATTCGCTGCTTCCGAATCTTCTTTGGGAGCGATGTATCTTGTTTTAAAATTTGAATTCCAGGATGCCTTAATTGTTGCTTCTTATCCCAGTCAGCCAAAACTTTTACTTCAGCACTTTCTTCCTCCTGCACATTCTTTTCCAGATAAGGGCTTCTTTGAGGCGGCCATTTCTGACCACCGCTCTACCGCCTTCAGCAAAGGGATTTTAGCCAGCTGGGGAGGAAAGATGCGGCTTTCCTCGACCCTGCTGGAGTCTCCCCTGTCTTCACCGACCTCTATGGAGTGGCTTAGCCCCAAAGCCAGCTGGCTTGGGGCGCTCAGGTGGCGAGCCCAGGCAGAAACCGTGCACGATCGCGGATTCCTGCCTGCCGCCTCAGTTTCATATTATTGTAGTAACTCTTCTATGAAGACTTCACTAGTTTTTCTCTTTTAAGGTACATATATAAAACTGAATAAAGTATTCCAATGACAGTCAGCCTAGTGCAGAGTACAATGCAACTGTTACTTTCTGGATCTGTATGCTATTCTTCTGTTTATATGGCACACAATTATATTGGCTTTTTTTACTACATAACTGTACTGCTGCCTCATTCTTTACTGATGATTTCCTTTGACTTTTCAAACATGTTGTATAAAAAGCTACAAATTCTCTGAATCCTCTTCTCCACATTTATCCACTTTGTTCACAAGGATATTTTGAAAAACTTGGTGAAATCCTTTGCTTGTTGATGTAAATGACATTTTTAACTTTCATATTAGTCTAGAAGTAGATTGAAAAATCTCCTTTTCTCGTAATGAATATTGGGGATAAAAGCAGTGAGAATCTTGCTTCTTTTTTCATTTCCAAGGTTTTGTTTGGTAGTCCTCATCCCTCTGGTCAGATACTATGTTGGATCTCTGATCTGCCCTCAATCAAGTCTCTTTTTTGAAGCACCATGACCACTGATATTTATTTATTTAGCTAATTTATATGGATACCCATTTCATAGAATGGCATAATCCATGATGCAAAAGGTAAATGGTATGTTCCGATTCTAAAATCTTGTCTATAACAGTGTTCGCTTAACCTGACCTGAACACCTTGGGAAATAGCCAAGTCTTCAGAGCCTTAGAAAAAACTAATAGAGTCAGGCCCACCTGGATCTTTAGGGAATGCTGTCCCATAGAGCAGGTGCTGCTACAGAGAAGGCACACCTTTTTTTCCTTATGATGAAATGGAAGAAAATCACTCAGTTGACTTGTTTAAAAGCTGGCCTTATTTTTTAAAGAAATGTCTTCAGTACAAGAAGCTAGTTCCTTCTGTAAAGAAATTGGGGACAAACCCAGTTCACCATTCATCATCCCTGCTTTGACCATTTGACATTTGTTGGGCAAGGCTATTAATATCATTGAGAGCAAAGTATGGCATAGCCTAAATTTTATACTTTACCTATTTTGTATTTGTTCAGTACAATTCCTGTGTGCATTTCATTTTGTTAATTGGTTGTAAAGGAGAGATAAGTAAGAAATACTATTTTATTTCTGAATGAAACATTTTTGTGTGAAAACTCTAACCAACACGGACAAATTAATTCTTAAAGAAAACACCTGTGAACTGTTGTTGGGATAGAATAAATAAAAAATTAGACTCCAAACAGACAGGTATCTTCCACATTACATCCCAGACTTAAAACAATCAATAAGAAAGACAAAAAAAGTCTGGATACTGAATGTGGCAGTACTTGGCATACAGAAATAAGAGAAAACTGGAGAAGATAACAAAATACAAAGACCTGCAGATAGAAATAAAACAACTGTGGCAAAAAAGCAAAGGCAGTACCAATAATCCGAGGCCCCTTGGGTATAATTCCCAGACAACTGGAGCACCACTTGAACACCATTGGTATTGACAAATTCACCATCAATCAATAGTAAAAGGCAGCTTTACTTAGAACAATTTACATCCTGTGATACCTCAAACATCCACATCTGCCTTTCCCACGTCCTTGGGAAGGACTCAATAGATGGACAAAAATGCCAAATTGAGTCTGAACATCTGGCTGACTATGTGACAAACCATCACCACCAATAATAATAAGCTTACTGATTACTGGAGAGACCAAACTAGCCTGCAAGAAAGACCAAATGAAGATTAGAAGGTTAGAAGGCTTTATAATGAATACATAAAGAGAGTGAAGATGATACTCCAAAATCAGTAGAGGAAATACCATCAAGGCAATCAACACCTGGGCAATTCTAGTCATTAGGTACAACAGCTGAAATAGTGGTCTGGACTCAAGTAGAACTAAAGATCCAGGATAGGAAAACCAGAAAAGTAGTATCAATGAATCATGCCATTCATCCACACATCAATGTTGAGAGACTCTACTTAACCAAGGAAAATGGGTGAGTGTGGAATATTACAAGTAAATAAGATGGTTGAAGAAGAAAAAAGGACATTGAAAGAATATCTGAAGGATACTGAAAGAGATGCATTGAAGCTAGTATTTAAGAAAAACCTAATAAGTAAGCTGCTCTATAAGAAGGACCAAATGAAGAACAGAGTGGAGGCATGGGAAGATAAAGCATTTAATTTAAAAAATAACGGGAAGCAGATAATAACCTGGCAATGGCTAAGAGCAGGAAAATTGAAGAGAGAAGGCTGATTCTGGCTGTATGAGACCAAGCATGCAAAAGCCAGAATTGAGAAGATATCAGCAGATAGCAAATGCTACCTCTTGCTGTTGCAAGAAGATCACACTGACGACAAACAACGGCATGACAAAATAGCAACAATGCTGTATTGAAAGATCTGCAAGAAATATTTGCCTGCAAGCAAGAACTGGCAGGACTATAAAATAAAGAAAGACATAGAAAATGAAGAAACTAAATTGCTCTGGGACTTTAGAATTCAAATAAACAGGCACCTGCCACAGAACACCACAGATTTAACAATTGTCGATAAGAAAAACAAAAAAGTCTGGATAGTGGATATAGCAGAACCTGGAGACAGAAAAACAAAAGAGAAAGAACTGGAAAAGATAACAAAATACAAGATCTGTAAATAAAAGTGAAACAACTTTGACAAAAGAAAGCAAAGATAGTACTATAGCAATAGGTATCTTGGGTGCAATTTAGAATAACTTAGACACTTAAACTCCATCAGCATTGACAAAATCACCACCAGTCAATTGCAAAAGCAGCTTTACTTGGAACAACTTTCATCCTCCTATGATACCATTAACACATCAAATAGTATCTGCCTATCAAGTCCCTTGGGAAGGACTCTATAGATGGGTAAAAATTCCAAATCCAGCCTAAACATTTAGCTGACTACAACCACCACCAAAAACAATAATAAGGCTTCATATTCATGTGTGCCTGTGGTCTTTATTCACTGTTTATTAAATGACTTTCCATGTAAGGCATGGAAATATAGACATATTTGAACAAAAGTTCTAGTCTGTAAACTAAAGTCTTTCCATTTTGCTTAAAATTTCTCCCAATACCTTACATAAAATATAATTTCCAAACTGAAATGGTTAACAGTCTTTAAAATTCACTGTCAAGGAAAAAAAACAAGAATTGAATATTAATTTTTGCGGGTTGCCAAAGAAAAAGGTCTGGGTCTTTCAGGTTTCACATTGCATTTTGAGGCATGTTGTTTGGTCCGGATGAAGGAATGGGTGACCTAAAGAATAAAGGATTATTGAATTTGGAAGGTAATAAACTGAAATTTCGATGGCATGCTTATCAATGGTGTAATAAACTTAAAATGAATGCAGATTTCAAGAATCACTTTGTGAAGTGTGCAATTTATAAAGTAAGAGATAAATGCAAAGAAAAGTTTTTGTTTAAAATACCTCTTTGGGTGTAACCCCAAGAAACCTCATTTAAAGGAAGAAGATGAGTGAGCTCTAATTGGCGGATTTAGAGTGAAATAATGAAAATTCATTCATTCTCTCAAATCAAAAGAAGACCTAGAGTAAAGCCCCTGTCACACTACACCAACGGATGGAAAGAGGATGTAAAATGGAGAAAAACACTTGCCATCCGTTGGTTAATGAGATGCTTCCGTTCTGTACTCACTGCCTCCGTTTTGCTTCCTCTCTATCCGTCCAGCATCCGTCTATTGACATTTCATCCGCTCAGAAGGTTTTGAGCTACTCAAAACTTTTGAGCGGAAAATGTATCCAATGCATCCATTCTGCATCCTCTAGGCATACGGGGGACATCCGTTCTGCATCCATTATGCATCTGCTATATCCGCTAGGCATCCGCTGCGCATCCGCGTAACTCAAATCCATTCCAGCGGTAAACGGACGCAGGGAGGAAGCAGAACGGACGCGCAGCGTTAGTAGCACGGACGGAGAAAGGATGAAAGCGGATGCAAATCGCATCTGCATCATCCACTACACATCTGCTCTGCATCCACTCTGCATCCTCTACGCATCCGCTCTGCATCCTCTACCATCCGCTCTGCATCCGCTTCCATCCTCTAGGCTTCCGCTCTGCATCCGCTTTCCATCCGCCCTGCGTCCTCCCCCCGTCCGTTCCTTTCCGTGTTATCCGCTCTGCTTATGCAAATTTTTGCCCCTTTGGAGAGTGGATAACAACGGATGGAATATTTTTCTCGTCCACTGTGTCCTTTTTACAAACGTTTTGCATCCGTTGGGCAGTGTGACAGGGCCTTAAGAAGACTGTACATGTCATTGGTTTACCTATTTGCAATTGAAAAAAAATTGATTTTGAAACTGCTAAAATGAACTTGAATTGTTCATCATTTGTACAAAGTATCTTATAGCTAAGGTTTAAAAAATCCTGTTAAAATTAAACCTAGAAAATGAATATGTTAAATGAGTATGATTCATTGGGCAAGAAATATTGGTTATAATGTTAGAGCAATGGGAAAATACATAGACTAAAAGACTGATATTCACATTGAATTATAATCTTAATGAGAGCTTCTGTAATGTGCTGGTTGTATTTGATGCCAGATAAACTATCAAAGATGTATAAGGATGTTTCAAATATTTGTTGGAAATGCAACTGTCAAGAGGGTACTTTTTATCATAAGTTGTGGACTTGTGACATGTTGTAGACTAGAATCAGAATAGAATAGAATAGAATAACAGAGTTGGAAGGGACCTTGGAGGTCTTCTAGTCCAACCCACTGTCTAGGCAGGAAACCCTACATCACTTCAGACAAATGGTTATCCAACATCTTTTTTAAAACTTCCAGTGTGGAGTATTCACAACTTCTGGAGGCAAGTTGTTCCACTGATTAATTGTTCTAACTGTCGGAAAATTTCTCCTTAGTTCTAGTTGCTTCTCTTCTTGATAAGTTTCCACCCATTGCTTCTTGTCCTGCCCTCAGGTGTTTTGGAGATTAGCTTGACTCCCTCTTCTTTGTGGCAGCCCCTGAGATATTGGAACACTGCTATCATGTCTCCCCTAGTCCTTCTTTTCATTAGTCTAGACATACCCAGTTCCTGCAACCGTTTTTCATGTTTTAGCCCCCAGTCAAGTGGTGGGATTCAAATATTGTTACTACCGGTTCGGTGGGTATGGCTTGGTGGGCGCGCTTTGTGCATGTGCAGAGGTGCTGCGCAAACCAGCTGCATTTCAAATTCAGAGGATAAAGGTGAGTATGGGAGCCCAGGAGGGCAGGTGGGCTTTACAGCAGAGCGGAGGAAAGAACCAGTTCAGTCTGCTGCTCATCGCCGCTATTGGCTCGGCAGAACCAGGCCAAACCAGTAGAATACCACCACTGCCCCAGTCCCGTAATCATCTTTGTTGCTATTCTCTGCACTCTTCTAGAGTCTAAGCATCTTTTTTACATTGTGGCAACCAAAACTGAATGCAGTATTCCAAGTGTGGCCTTACCAATGCCTTATAAAGTGTATTGACACTTCACGTGATCTTGATTTTATCGCTCTGTTTATGTAGCCTAGAACTATGTTGGCTTTTTTGGTAGCTGCTGCACACTGCTGGCTCATATTTAAATGGTTGTCCACTAGGACTCCAAGATCCCTCTCACAATTACTACAATTGAACAAGATACCACATATAATGTACCTGTGCATTTGATTTTTCTTGCCTAAATGTAGAACTTTTTTCACCATTGAATTTCATTTTATTTGATAGCACCCAATGTTCAAGTCTATCAAGATCCTTCTGTATCTTAAGCCTATCTTCTGGGGTGTTGGCTATTCCTACCAGCTTGGTGTCATCTGCAAATTTGATGAGTTCCCCATCTATCCCCTTGTCCACTGAAGATGTTGAAGAGTACTGGGAATAAAACAGAGCCTTGGGGTATTCCACTGCATACTTCCCTCCATTTACAGTAGATGCAGTTCCATGGATGACTATGCATTGAGTGCAGTTGGTCAGCCAGTTACGAATCCATCTGGTGGTGATGTTGTCTAACCCAGACTTTCTAAATACATTAATAGATTGCTTACAGAAGGCTTTGAAGTTTAATTTTGCTGTTAACTACCTTTTTATATATATTAGCTAGATGACAGGTCAATTGGTAGCAAATAGATTTGCAGAAGTTTCTAAATTGTGGGCCTGCTTTACAACAGGAAGGAACTATTATTGCTATAATATATTCATCAGGGGGGACAATACATGTATATGTGTTTCATTTTTATTTTGTATTAAGAAAGAAAACTTTTAATAAAACATATTAAAAAAACAATATTTAAAATTGACCTTTTTTTCCTTTGACAGTTAAAAGATTGCAATGTGGTGGCATCCAAACTAATTTTAATACTGGATGATTTACTGTGGGTTTTGACTGATTCCCAGTTGAAAGCTATGGTACAGTATGCTAAATCCCTTAGTGAAGCAATAGAGAAATCAGCTGAACAGAGAAAAAGCCTTGCTTCTGAACCTATGCAGGTAAGTCAATCAGGTATTTTATGTCTTAATGTTATTGATACAAATTTGTTTAGAAAACTCTAAATGTGCTACTATGCTATTTCAAATATTAGGGTTTTTCCCCAAAATTGGTAGCATCAATTTGAATTATATAAGAATAACAAAGGTTAAAATATTTTTTTAGTTTGCTGTGTAATATTATTCCTCTAAGACAGAAGAATCTATTCTTATGAACATTTATTATTAGAATAGACAGTGTAATAAACTAGTATATCACACTGGACAAAGTTGGAATTAAATTAGTTTTGAATATTTTTGTATTATTTTCTGCTTTGAATCTCTTTATAACTTAATTGCACTAGGTGGCAAAGACTTGTTGGCCAGACGGCCATCTTGTTATTGTACTTATTTTCTTGTTCTTAATTTATTTTGTATTTATTATCATATTGCATTTTATTGTAATAAAATAAATTGCTGTCTAATGTTGTCTAGTGTTGTCTAGAGTCAGGTGCCCAAATTGAATAAATTTAATTAAATCAAATTAAATACAGCTGTGTGAAAAAGTCCTGCATGCTTTACGGTTTATGACATTTTTTGCATAGGTCATTGATAAGGTCTAGCCAATTTCATATTAGTAACCATGCTTGGTTATCTAAATGGTTCTTTTCAGGGCCACCAACAATAAAAATGATAACAAAACACTCGCATCAATCTTAGTAATTGCAACACATATGCCACTGGGTATGCATCAGTTAATCTATTTACATTGTCATTGTAAAAGAGAAAATTCACAACCCCCATCCAAACAGCACCAAATTGCGAAAAACATATGCTTTTCACTTAAAAACCACCAGTCTTTGTTTAAATATAACAATATTTGCATAGCAGTTAGCATAAAATATCATACAATCAATGGCCTATCCAAAAAATGACATAAACTGTAAAGCGTGCAGGACTTTTTCACATAGCTGTGATTTCTAGGAACATTTTGAATACTACCGTGTTTCTCACATTATAAGGCCGGGCCTTAGTTTTTTTTGACCCCCGAAAAAACGGCTGTGCCGTCTTTTCGGGGATGGCTTAATTTTCCCCCCTTGCATCCTTGGGTGGGCGGGCGGAGACAGCTTGGATGTTCGGGAGACCTTCCGCCACCATTGCTTTCCCTTCTCCCTGCCGCGGCGTTAGAGGAACGCCGTGGCGTTTGGCGCAGCCATGTGTGACCAGTCAGGGCTCCTCCCTACAACCGGAGCCCTCAGGAGACACTTGGCTTCAGGCACTCCTGTCGCTGCCTTCCAAGGGAAGGCGCTTGCCCGAGAGGATCTCTTCCTCTCTCTCTCCCCGCAAGGTCAATGTCTGCGCTGCGGCTGAGGAGGAGGCTGCGTTGGGCGCCCCAGGCTAAGCTGACAGGCGGGCCCTCCTTCCCAGTATCAGAGCTCTCACCAAGGCAGCGAGCGCCGCCCCGCCGGACCCTCTGCTCATCCTGCCAGGGCCGTGCCAGAGCCGTGCGGGCTGGGCAGAGCCAGGAAAGCGAGCCGCGGGTGCGTACATGCCTCCTCCTGCCCCTTGTTCCCAAATCTCACCCAGGCAAGCAGCGTTTCGCTTGCTCTGCAAAGCCACGGCTTCCTCACCTCTCAGCAAGCAGAAGGAACCGGCTGCAGCCTCCTCCTCCTCAGCCGCAGCGCAGACGTTGACCTTGCGTGGAGAGAGAGAAAGAGAGGGAGAGATCCTCTCGGGCGAGCGCCTTCCCTTGGAAGATGGCGATGGGAGCACCTGAAGCCAAGTGTCTCCTCAGGGCTCCGGTTGCAGAGAGGAGCCCTGACTGGCTGCACGTGACTGCACCAAACTTCGCGGCGTTCCTCTAATGCCGCGGCAGCAAGGGAGAAGGGAAAGCAACGGTGACGGAAGGTCTCCTGGTATGAAGTGCCCCACCAATGCGGGCAGCACCATATCCGGGCATGCAAGTACTTCCTAAATGCAAGCCCCCCCCTGCCATTCCCCCCCCCAATTTCGCATGTTTAATATGGGCCTTAATTTGGGGGGAGGGGCTTAATTTGATTTTATGCCAATAAAACATGGTGGGGCTTCCTATTGGTGGAGGCCGTATTGTTGGAGAAACATGGTACTTTGACAAACATCTGTTTCACAATGTCTTGAATTTAAACTGCTACACCTCAGCAGTATCATTCTTGTCAATTTAATCGTAATAACTGTGCCAAATAACTTTGAAGATTAAAGTATAATTTATATTCCATTTGAAAATATTAAATATAAAAGCATGTTTTTATGTTATGGTGTTTCAGTGAAGATTACGTTGTACTTAAATTGTTTCAGAGTTCCATGTCAGCATTCAATTCTCAGGAGATGAAAACTCAACAGTCTTTAGCAGCTTCTGATCAAAATGATGCAATTGTAAGACTATTCAATGATTTTGATGTAAAGGAAACATCTTATCATCTAGCAATTTCTCATTTGGATCTGCATATCTGTGATGATATTTACACCAAGGAAAAGGGCAAGAGCTTTATTTATTATCTTTATGATTTACCAAAATTGTTTGACTCTATGTTAAATTACTATATGTTTCCAGTTTATTTTGCTTTGCTTTTTAGGTCTATGCACTAGTTCTTAAATATCAATTGGTGCATAGCTGTATCTCATTTGTTTATTAATCAAACTTAGATTCTGCCATCTTCCTGAAGACAACTCTGAACAGAGCACAATAAATGGATAAAACCACATATGAAACTACAGATATAAAAATCATTTAAAAAGTAAATATTATAAAAACAATGAATCATGCCTAGACAAAAAGAAACATTTATTTGTTCTCTGGGAGTCACTGGCCTGATAGCATAACCAGATCCTGATGGTCTTTGGTATATCAAAAGGATTGGAAGCGAATCTAATTTGGGTGGTGGTGGTGAGCTAAACAGCCCACCTTTCTTCTACCTTCTTCTCGAGGTTTTGCTTGTAGCTTTGTGACAGGTGGTTGAGTCCGGCTTCGGCTCTCCCTTGTGTGGTTGGTGGGATATTTTGATGTATCTTTTTCAGACAGTACAAGGGCGAGGTTAATTCACAAATATAGTTTTGGCTTCTCCACAGACATTGCAGTCTGTGGTGTGGTTTGCGCAAATACAGTACCTATCTCGCCCCGTTCCTGTTCCAAAACCTTGAGAAGAAGGTAAGAGACAGGCGGGCTGTTTAGCTCTCAGTTTTACAGACAGCAATCTCCGCGTTCCCCCTCAAAGCATACCTTCCCCTCAAAGATGCTAGTGGATTGCAAGGGGCACAAAGATCCCCCGACCTCCCTTTGAAACCAGTTGAGCAATTGAGTAAACTGTGAGTTCCCTTAGTTGACAGCCTAAGTGGAATGGCCCAGAACTGCCCATTGTAGGTGATAGGTGGAATCAGCTTCTGTAGCGACCCTCCTGCGACCCATTCTGTCCAAGTGGTTGCAGGAAGGTTAAGTATTTAGGGATATACATTACACCAAGATGTAGCACACTGAAGGAGGATAATTATCTTAAACTCAAACAGCAGATTGCAACAGATTTGACAAAATGGGAAAACTCACATAACTATTGGGAGAATATCTACAATTAAGATGAATGTATTGCTTAGAATTTTATATCTATTCCAGACAATTTCAATCTAACTAGGGAAAGAGTTTTTTGAAGCCCTAAATAGAATTGTGCTGAAATATATTTGGTAGGGTAAGAAAGCGAGAATAAAACTTAAACTGTTATAAAATGCAAGAATAAGAGGAGAGTTTGCCTTGCCCAGTTCGGAGTTATATTACCAGGTGACAAATTTGATGTGGGTAAAGGAATGGATAACATTAAGGAACAGTAGACTATTGACCTTAGAAGGGCATGACTTGCTGATGGGATGGCATGCTTTCCTCTGGTATAAGGGAACTAAAACACGGGTATTTTAGGAGACATTACATTAGAGAGGCACTGTTTTTGAACTGGGAGAAGATAAAAAGAAAAAATTACTTACAAATTCCACTATGGATATCAACCATTGAAGCTTCTTCCTATACAGTAATACATAAAAAGGAACAAACAGTTAGATATGGTGAGATATTGAATGAAAAGGGTGAACTTAAATCTATGCAAGTGTTGGAAGAACAAGGTGTAAAAATGAATTGGTTTTCATATTTGCAAATACAATCTAGGTTTGATAAAAGCTCTAAAGCATTAGGTATTTATGATAAGGTGACTGATTTAGACAAAATTTTGATGGATACTGATGAAAACTTTATGGATGTTTATTAGAATTTAAATTGGAGGAAGAACAAGTTAAAGAAACAATTATTGCTTGGGGAAAAATTTTGGATATGGGATTGATTTAGAGAAATGGCAAAAATTATGGTCTCAAAATTATAAAATGACAATGTCAACTGCATATAAAGAAAATTTGTATGAGATGTTTTACAGGCGACATCTACCCCTGACAAGAATCGTGAGAATGTTTAGAGCAAATTGGATAAATGTTGGAAATGCCATCAGATACCTGGTTCATATTACCATACGTGGTGGACATTTTCAAATGCAAAATTGGAAAAAATGATAAAACAACACCTAGACTTTAAACCAGAGATCTTTTTATTGGGAATTATCCTGGAAATATACAATAAAGAGCTGAAATATTTGATTGTATATATTTTAACAGTGGCTAGAATTGTATTTGCTAAGAATTGAAAAATTACAAAATACCTATGCAGGAGGAAGTTATTAAGAAAATTATGAACCATGCTGAAGTGAGTAAACTGACATTTGAAATTAGAGAACAAGAAGATAAACAATTTTATACGATATGGGATTTGTTTTATCAATGGTTGGACAAAAAGACATGGTAATATAATAGATTAGATAATTTGGTAATACAAGTTTAATAGATTGATATAAAATATAATGTAGACATATATAACCATTGGATGAAAGTATAATATAAATTTGGAATATCTCATATAAAATTATGGAATAAATAGTTTAGTCATGGATGATTAATAACTGATAAATATATAAGCATATGTTAGTTTGACAGTGAAAATTTGTATAAACTGAGTAATGACTACAAAAGGATAGCATAAAAGATTTGTTACCAACTGATACACTATGTATATAAAATGGAAGATGGTTTTATGTTTTTATGTTTTGTTTGTATGTTTGTCTTCAAAAATAAAAACTTTTTTTAAAAAAGAAATTTAGATAATCTTTCCTTTCAAAATTTTTATTAAGTTATAGAGTATTATAAAGAAAGAGAAGCATTGATTTCCGACTCTGTTACAGTAAAATAAGACATTAACATCAAATCAAATCAAATCGATTAACATCAAATCTTTTTCCTCCTTTCTTTTCTCACTTCACTTCCCCCTTTCCCCTCCCACTTCCACTGTTTTATTTACTTTTGTACTTTATATTTTATGATACTCTATAACTTAATAAAAAATTGAAAGAAAAAAAGAAATTTATATAATTTTGCTTCGTTGCTATTGTTTTCCTCAATAAAATTACAGTGTAGCAGATTTGAGAGCCACCAAGAAGAGAAGCATATTGTTTCAAATGAACCACAATATTTTCCTTCCAGAGGAAATAAATAAGAACATGACATGTAATATTATGCATTGTATTATTTTACAGATGCAAACAGACGTGTTTCAGGAGGTGCTATGCAGCTGTCCTTTAGTCAATTAACTATAGACTACTATCCATTTCACAAAGCAGGTAAAAGTTGAATTCTGTTTTCTGGTTGCAAAACTGCCTGATCAGCACTTAATTTTTCCACAGTAAATCTTACATATAATATGTTATTGACCAAAAGGAATTGAGGGTGTTGCAGATATGAAACTTTGCACAATAGGCTATATTGTATCTTATCCCAATTCAAAAAGATACTGAAATGTTTGGAAATAGTTATTTATAGGTTTCTGAGAATTTAAGTTATTTTAGCAGCTCTTACACAATATTTCCCAATCTGTTGGCATCTAGATGTCTGCAGTCAATACACTCATCATCTCTAGCAGCAACTCCAAGATTTCCAAGCTGGAAAGGATTTAAAAAGAATAATAAAAATAATTAGGTTTGAAAATAATTCCTATGAAGAAAGGCTTTGATGTTTGGGCCTTTCTTGTTAAACAAGGGTATAATGGAGTAGTGGTAGTTATGATCATTACAGTGGAATATAAAATCATATATGGAATGGAGAAAATTCTACAGAGGATTTTTCCTCTCTTAATACTAGAGTTTAAAGTTATCCAATAAGGATATAAGGATAAGGATAGCAAGAGAGGCATTAAAAAATGTTATTTACACAACATGCACAGGTAGTACTTGACTTATGACAGTTGGGACCAGAATCTTGGTCGCTGTTGAGCAAAGCAATCATTAAGTGAGATGTGTCACTTCATGGCACAATCCCAGCATTCCCAGTAATGGTAACTAAGTGACAAATGCTGGATTAGATGGATCTTTGAAATGATACAGTAAGTCTTTTCTTAAATTCATTACATCTTTACTGCCTTAATATGGATGTTAGGCAATTACAAACTGGAATTTAAACAAATAATTTAAATAGTTACAAATATTTTAAAATACATCAAATACGAATAAAATTATTAAAACATGATAAATGGATTTGAGTAGGTGCTTAAATTCCTTTTCATTTTTATTAAATATATACAATTGTAGATGAGAACTGCAGCCATTGGATGCATTACAGTGATGCTACAAAAACCAGAAGTGAATGGGCAGAAGAACTGCTGCAAGAGTTCAAAGGAAATGTTGAATTACTTAAGCAGGCTGTGAAGGATCACAATTTAGATTCTCCAGTTAAATCCCCATTCCAGGAGTCTCCACAGCATATACAGATAGGTATTTAGGATTTTTCATTTACCTTTACAATCTGTTTGGACCCAGGTCCTACTAATTTGATTTGATTAGATTAGAAACACCAATAACTTAATAAAAAAAATTGCTTTGAATAAATTTGTCTGTCTTTATATTTTTGTAATCTTTATTCATACTATATTGTAGTCTCCCATGTAAGTATAAGTTTAATTTGGGAGATTGATGCTTATAATATAAATAATATTTAGTCGTGAAGATAAATAATTATTCAATCCTATATGAATTGTGTAATTAATGAGTCAGTTTATACTGTTTCCTTTCATTGCCTTCTCATTGAAATTTTATGTTATTTTAATTATTTCTACATTATCCCCTCTATGAATAGAAGGGATTTTAGAAGATGGCCTACACTGTATGTGCTTTTATGCTTTTTATTTCTTGTAGGCAAGGATCAAATGTCCAAAGGAATTTCTAAGACTTTTATGTCATCACAGCAACCAAAGGAGAAATTGATGTCTAGCCCAGTGGTAGTTAGACTTGCAGATGTCAATTTTTATCAGGTACATTTAAATAATGACTGCTACAACAAATTAATAATACTCTTTTATGTTCCAAATTATGAGGTTCTTAATACAAGTGTTGACTATCAATCAATGACAGAGATTTTGCCAAACTAATTGTTGGCATAAAGAGATTTTTTCTTATTTTTTTTTCTTAAGTTATATTTCTGTTAGTTTTTAGTCCTATAATTGGCAGAAAAAAATATTTGATCAGATTAAGTGGACATTATGTAATCTGCCATCCCTTTTGCCTTTCTAGTTTATAAATTATCAGAATGAAAATCAGAAACTATTTGCTGCTGTTTTTTTTTTTTTAAGGATCTTTTTTCATTACAATTTAATTGGAGAGTTGGCCCATTTCTTTAGCTTGATTTAGACTTGCCCACTACTGTTCATAGGCATTGATGCATACCTATGCTGGGAAGGGGTTGATGGGTAAATATAGTTTGCAATTGGTTGCAGATGGACCAATGCACACACTATCCAAATCTCAACTATATATTGTATGGAGATGCATGTCTGCATCCTTATTGGCTGATCCAACATTCTGTTGGGAGGCAGGCAAAAGGCAAGGCACACCGAAGCAACAAAATAGAGGGTTTAAATGGAAATGCAACAGGTATGCAACCATCTCCAAATGACAGGTGCATATGTTCCCTGATATACAGTATAGAAGAAGTCTGCTCCAGGCTTCATGCAATGTTCAACATGCCCCTTTGAAGATTTCTGAGGTAAGGAGAGGGTTTTTTTTCTTTTAAAAAAAGATTATTACAATTGACTGTATCTTGAGCTTATGTTATAATTATTTATATTGTAAGCCCTTGTAGAACTTTTATGAATAATACATACCACTCCATATCTGGTTATAATAAGCAAGCAGTTCTTTACTATAGGTTTTATTTTTTGTATGATGAAAAGTATCACAATTTATGCATCTCAAAAAGAAGTATATTTTGGATTTGCTTGAAGAGGTAACACATTAATTTTTCTGTTGTGCTATATGTAAAGCTTATTAAACCACCCATCTTGGGATATAATTATCTGTTTCAAGATATCTACTGTAGGATTTAACTTTCTCAGATGAAATTTCTGTGTCTGATCTCAGAGAGAAGAAGAATCTTATAAACATCTTATAAACATGTCCTGAGTAATCTGAACTGATTTAATCAATTCTTCTTAAGTTGACTCATCCTTCATGATTATGTAATGTTTGCAAATTATAGTATTATAAATTCAGATGTTAATATAAATATTTTCTATCTTTCTAGGTAATGTTTTAAATTATTTCTAGAATCATTTGTATCTATTTC
>BLBF01000022.1:39562078-39652498 GCA_015471245.1 Laticauda colubrina | reverse complement strand
TAAATATATAAAATGTATGACAGTAAATAGTAAGCTTAAAGACATGTCAACTTATGGTATGTAAGGTACAAACACAAATTATTAACATTAATTTTAAGGTGTTGTATTTTGTAGCATAATAACAAATGTTTTAAACTCTGATTTTAATATCATTGGAACCAAACTAGGCAAAGGGCTTAGTTATACAACTGTTTAAAATTAAGAAATAATTATTGAAATGTTACAGCACATTAAGAATGACATTTCCTGGTATGCTGTCTATAAATCCAGTACTACACACCAAGTGTCATAAATGGCCACAAAAATGATGTATTTGGTTTTTTTTGGAGGTGGTATTAAAATGAAAATCTTTTTCCTAATAACTGAAAAATGATAGGTGAGAAGTTGTTAACGCTTGTACTTCACAAAACCTAAATGCTGAATTTCTTATTTTCAGGTCTCTACAGCAGACCAGTGTCGTCGTTCTCCTAAAACTCTTATTTCTTGCAATAAAAAATCGCTCTATCTCCCACAAGAAATGCCAGCCATTCATATTGAATTCACTGAATACTATTATCCAGATGGCAAAGACTTTCCTAGTAAAATGTTTTCTTATCTTTTCCCATTTGTTAAATATTGTAGCTGTTTTGAAAGTAGAGTAGATCCCCTATTTAATGGATTCATATTTAGTGGTCTGCAGAAACAGTGAACCATATTCCTATTTGGAAATTTCCTTCAAATAATGGCAATCCCTTTAAATCCAAAATAGTCTGAATAAGACAGTTAAATTTTGTCATATTTTCTGCAGCAATATTATGCTACAGAATTATGCTACAATATTATGCTATATTATAACACAGATTATGTTTTTTGAATAATTGTGTTCGTATACAAAAGATTCAGATATGACGGAAAGGTACTTGTTAATTACTTTCCAATTAACAGACATTTGGGAATAATGGATACTCCTATTTCCCACTTGAACCATTAAAATGAAGTTTCTCCTATATTCAGACCAGATACATCTATTTCTAGCAGATACACCTGAGAAAAAAAATAGGGTTAGGTAGATATTGATAAATCAGATGTAGATTTTTTTTCTAGCTTTGCAAAACATAAAAAACATAAACAAAATATCTAGTGTTAGATATACTGATTTTCTATTGCTTTGCTATACCTAATCCCAGCATTTCAAAATTAAAATTCCTACTTATATGAAATGTATTCTATTACAATAAAGTTGTAATAGACATGTTCTAACCATTGCAACCTAAGAAGGGAAGAAAAGTTGGAGGATTACATCATAGGGAAGGTTTGACAAATATTTCAAAATCAAAGTTTAAGACTATTTACTTAGCACTGCATATAACACATTCATCTTGTTTAAAATGATTCCCCAACTCTAGTCCATGGGTTGGTAACAGTCCGCAGCATATGGGGAATTGGGTTGCACATGAAGTTCCATTTGCGCATGTGTGGGATTAGGTTGTGTGTGTTTTCATCCCCCTCTGCCAGCATGGCCAGCTGCTACCACTGCCAGTCCTCAGAGCTGGAAAAGTTGCTGACTACTGGCTTAAAATATTTGGTATACGATTAAAAATTCAGTCTAAAGTAATGCTTAATTTTTTCACTTTAATATTGTCAGGGCTCTTCTTTAAAACTTTTACATTATTTGCCCAATGAAAAATTATCCATTTTTGGTAGTATGAAGGATGCTTTCATTGTAGAGAAATCGTTATGAGATCATGAAGGGAAAATAACCCTATCCTTATAATATTCTTTGTCCAAAGATGCAGCCCTGTTTACTACACTAATCAAATGCTTAAATCCTGACAAAAAACCTGAACTGTTTTGTCTTGATTTTTTTCTATTGAATATTTACATTGATTTTTCAAATAGTTGCAAATTCTGTGTCCAACTGTTAATATACTCCATACTATTGCTTTTGCAATGTTCTTTGTGCATTTTTTGTAAGTTTATAAGTATCTAGTCATAACAAGTTGAAATTTTCTCCTGGAACTCCTTTACACAATATTATATCAGATTGTATATCTTGCATATATGCATATCAAGTAGGCATCTGTATAAATGACCTTGAGAGTGAGTAGGTGGGGAGAAACTGCCTCTACTCTCACTGGTTACAGACATTTAAAGCAGAAGAAATTATCTAAGTGGTACTTAGATTAGACTTTTTGCATTCATGGTTGCTACCTTAGTGTCTCTTATTATTCTTACCATAAAGAACAGTAAGTATTTAGGTGTTCATTGTTGTAAAGGAAGATTAGACTGCTTTGGAAAGTGTCAAGTTTTGCAGAAAAAAGATACAAGGACTGTCTTCCTGAATATAATAAAGTCAGAATGTATTCAACATCACAAGATTTTGAACATCATTAAAGTGGATGGAAGAAAAATTATAAAGGAACTAGAATTGGAATGGAATATCCTAAAAGGAATAATAGCTATATAAAAAGCTATGTATTGCAATTTTTGTTGTAAATTTCACTAGTGTTTGTGATTTTTTTTTTTCAAATCTCATTTCTACTATGGCACTTATTAAAATATTGTTAGAGGGTAAGATCTAATGCCACACTAAGGAAACCACAGATATTTTCCTTAGTGCAATATTCTTCAAGCAACTACCTTATTATAGTCATAGTAACTCTACTTTTAAAACATTTTAATATGTATAATTTTATTTTCATTTCCTTTAGTTCCAAATGCAAACTTGTATATTCAGCTAAATGCACTGCAGTTCACTTTGGACGAGAGAAGTATTCTTTGGCTAAATCAATTTGTATTGGATATGAAACAGAGTCTCAGTCAGTTTATGGCCATGTACAAGTTAAATGACAATTCAAAATCAGAAGAACATGTTGATGTTCGAGTTGACGGATTAATGATAAAGGTACAGTTTGCAAAAGCATAACACAACATTGACTAAATGTTTGTTTCCTATATAGAATGATGTATGACAACAGTCCTTGTTTTGAAACTTTGAAACCATGGAGTCATTTTTAAATGACAGATCACAGACAATGTGCCAGTATTTGCCTTGGTTTCTAACTTTTATAGGACCTTTCAGATTTTTTAATTTTCAAATTTCTAACATACCTGAAAGAACCTGCATGTTTTTTAATATATTTCTCAGTATAACGCTGATACCATATTATATTTCCAGTGCCTGTGATTGTATATTATAGATAAGATTGATTATTAACTTTTTATAAAAGGTTCTAATAGTTGTGGGAGAATGCACAACTTTTAAGTTCTATGTTTATAAATTAATGGTAATTTATAAATTAATCAGTTTCCATGCTATGGAGTTGGAAGTTTTAAACTTTCCCTACTCATAAAGAACTATGGGTAGCTTCGGAGGAGGAGCTGACGTCGCAACGATACTACATGCAGTCTTGGAGGTCTGAGATTGTAGCCGATATCTTTACCCCTGGACGGTCCAAATGGACCTAAACCATCCCAAAGAGACGGTGATAGTGAAGGGCACATCCTGTAGATCCCAGGGATATCGCAAAGTCCCTGGTTGATCCAGGAGAAGCCCTTTTGCCAGCGGCAGATAGGCAGCTTCAAAAGCTGCTGAAGTTGGGAAAGCTCTGAATGAAGTTTGAAAGAGAAAGTATGTCGGTTTGGTGAAAATTGTTCTTTTATTATTCTAAGACTTAAAAGGATTTCAAAGGACACCCTAAGGGGAGAAAGAATCTGTAAAAGTTTTGACAGGACTGAATAAGCGGCGTTTTTTTAACAGAAAAGTCAAAATTAAGCGTTGTTTTATGTTTTCTATGGTTGGATTCTTATTGTGATTCAGCACTTACTAACTGGACTGGACTTCCTAATTTTCTTTTCATTTTTTCATGTTAATTTTTTCCTCTTCTCTTCTTTTTTGATTTTGTAATATTTTAAGTTAGAGGCTTTTTGTAATATTTTAGATTAGAGGGTCCCTTAAGCTATATTTCTTTCTCAACTTTCATTATGTTTTGCCTGGGAAAGGAGGGGGAGAGTGAGAGTAAAGAAACTTTGTAACACTGCCAGCTAGAGGCTTGTGAAATTCTTTTTCAAGGACATTGCCGAGATAGAGGGAAGAGCACAGAAGAGTATTATTGCAAGTGTTCTTCTGGATTTCTATCAACAATTGAAACTTGGCTTTGAAGTTTGGAGAGAGCTATGACGAGCCTTGGATAACTAAATAAAGTGCAGTGTGTTTCTTTTTGCTTTCTTAAGTTGGGTCACCCCCCCCCCCACCAGCTGTACTGTTCATTAAAAAAAAAAAAAACTTTATTTTTACAATATTTTCATTTTTGCTTTGTATTTTAAAGGGAAAGCCTCAAAATCTTACTTTTTTCTTTTCCTTTCTTCTATGGGATTTTTTGTTTTTTGATATACTTTTTTTTATTTGAAAACTTCCAATTGGATTAAGGTGTTGAAGAACCTGAAGAATTATTTTTATTTCTTTTTAAATTCTTTTTTAATTTCTCTACCTTTTAAACTTTTTTATTATTATTCTCCTTCCTTTCTACCTAATTACTGATTGGATTAAGGTTAAGAAGAACCTGAATAATTTTTTTTCTCTCCTTTTCTTTTTATTATTATTGGGTTTTTCTCTCTACCATTTTTATTTTTCATTTTGGATTATGTTTGGCTATCTCATAATTGGATTAGGGTTTAGAAGAACCTGAAGATTCTGAATTGTTTAAAATGAGTAGGAAACTTATAGCTTCTGGCTCTTCAACTTCTACTTCTGCCTCCCCACCATCTGGAGGACAATGTTCAATTCAGCCAATGTTGAAGCAAGACAAAGATCAAGAAAGAGTGACTCTACAGATGATTATGCAAGGAATCCAAGACCTTAAAATAAAATCAGATACCATTGAAAAGAGAATAGAAAATATTGAGCAAAGAACAGAGAAAACTGATGAAAAGGTGGAGAATATTCAACAAATGATGGTGAAATATGAAGAGAGATTCCAAAAAATTGAAGAAGAAGACAAAGAGACAAGAAGATTGGAGATATTGGCATCAGATTAACAGTGGTTGAACAAGATAAAAGTGAGAAACTGAAATGGGAGATGGACAGATCAGAATTTTATCTCAGATTTCAAAACATAGAGGAAGAAAAAGGACAAAATTTTACTGAGATAATGATAGAAATATTGGTTGAAGCTTTGGAACTAAGAGAAGAGAAAATGATGGATGGTGTAGATGAGGTATGCCGAGTCTTTACAAGATATGCAATGAGAAATAACCTACCAAGAGAGGTACATATTAGATTTACAAAAAAAGCCATTAAAACACAAATATTACAAGTGGTAAGAGAGAAAACATTGAAATACAAAGGCAAAGAGATAGTGGTTTTAAAGCAAATACCTCGAAGAGTGAGAGAGATGAGAAGACAATATCGATTTTTGACTAAAATGCTATTGAAAAAAGAGGTGAATTATAGATGGCTAATTCCAGAAGGGTTAATGTTTACATGGCAAGAACAGAGACATAGAATTGATTCAATCGAGAAAGCAGAATTATTCTGTGCAGATTTTTTTGGAAGGAGAGAGGAGGAGGCAGAAAAAGAGATTTCACAAATTGAATTTCAAGATGACTAAATGGAGACTGAAAAAGAAGAAGGCGTAGTAGGTGGATCGGTGGAGACTAAAGAACAACGTGAACCAAGATCTACGAGAGCTGCCAAACCTAATTATAAAGCATAATTATGGAAGAGAAAAAACTGATTTCAATGAATATAAATGGACTTAATTCAGCTGTTAAAAGAAGGAAAATTTTTCACAGATTAGAGAAACTAAAATTTGATATAATTTGTCTACAAGAAGTACATATTAAAAAACAATATGAACAATTGTTGATACAGCCAAAATTAGGGAAAATATTTACTTCTTTGACTCAATGTAAGAAAAGAGGAGTGGTTTTATATATCAAAGAGACTATTCCAGCAAAATTGATTTATACTGATGAAGACGGAAGAGTATTAATGGTGGAAATAATGGATAATAATACGAAAACACTCTTGATTGCAATCTATGCTCCAAATGATAAACAAGAAGAATTTTATAAAAAATTACATATGAAAATAATTGAACTGAACTATGTCAATATAGTTATAATAGGAGATTTTAATGGAATTGTAGACAATAAATTGGACTATATAACAACAACAACAACAACAAAGCAAAATAGGAAGACTCTCCCTAAATCCTTTTTTAAAATGATAGATGAAATAAATTTAAAAGATATATGGAGAGAAAGAAATGTTAAAACCAAACAATACACTTTTTATTCAAATAGACATTTAACATGGTCCAGAATAGATATGATTTGGACTTCAATAGAA
The DNA here is from genome assembly GCA_015471245.1 of Laticauda colubrina. NCBI lineage: Eukaryota > Metazoa > Chordata > Lepidosauria > Squamata > Elapidae > Laticauda > Laticauda colubrina. Next base: position 39,646,167 of record BLBF01000022.1, on the reverse strand, counting down.
TTAATATCTAATATTCAAGAAACAAACATTGAAACAAGTACTTGGGCAGACCATAATCCAATGATAATTAAATGGAAAGGACAAAAAAGAAGATCGAGATGGATGCTAAATAATACTATTCTAAAGGAGAAGGATTTTATACAGTGGATGGAGAAAGAACTGGTTTTTTTCTTTAGAGAAAATAAAAAAAGAAGATACTTCAATTCAGAATGTATGGGACACAATGAAGGCATATGCTAGAGGCTTGATAATAAATAAAACACAAGGAAAAGGAACATCAGGAAAAGGCAAACAATGGAAGCTTTAGAAGATGAGTATAAAAGACTCGAAAAAGAACTACAGAAAATGCCACGGAAAAAAGACATTAAGCTAAAACTGGATATAATTAAACATAAAATGAGTTTAATAGAGAAAGAAGAATTAGCACAGAAAATCAGAAGTGTTAAACAGAATTATTCTTGAGGATGCAAATAAACCAGGTAGATGGTTAGCATACAAATTGAGAAAGGAAAAAGAATCAAGGAAAACACCGCAGTTAATAGATGATCAAGGTCAGGTTTGTCATGGCAATAAAGAGAAGAAGGAAATCATTTGAGACTTATGGGAAATTATATGAGCAGGAGAATACTGATGAGGAAAGAATTAAACAATATTTACAGAATGCTAATTTACCTAAGATACCTAAAGAGACTGAAAAAATGTTAGAAAACAATATAACCATGATGGAGTTAACCGAAGCACTTAAGAAACAAAACAATGGGAAGGTACCAGGACCAGATGGACTTCCGGCAGAATTCTATAAAACCTTTGCAAGAATCGCTGAACCTTCCGTTGCTAGAAGTCATGAATGAAGTTATGCTAAAGAAGAAGATACCTAAAACATGGTCAGAAGCCTATATTACACTTATCCCAAAAGAAGAGGCTGATCCATTACAAATCAAGAATTATAGACCTATTTCTTTATTAAATGCCGATTATAAAATCTTTGCTTCAATATTGCAGGAGACTTAAAAAATATTTAAACAATTTTATTCATTCTGACCAAAATGGATTCCTGCCAAAGAGACAAATTAAAGACAATATGAGAGTAATATTGGTCACTTTGGAATATTATGAGGCTCACCCCGAAAAACAAATGGCTTTAATATTTTTAGATGCACAAAAGGCACTGGAGATTCATGTTATTATTATTAGAACAGATGGGCTTTGCTAGAAAATTTATCCAAGCAATACAAGCCATATATTATAAGCAAACGGCAAAGGTAATGGGTAGCTTCTAAGTATTAAAGCAACAATATAAATGCCGGGGGCAAACAAATCAAATAGCTGGACTGTTTGAACCTAAAAAGAATGACGGTATAATAGACTATCAGAAAAGAAACATTCAGAGAATCAGTAATGTACCTGTAGCAATGAAGATCAGTTTATAAATATAGCATATTGGGGATAGTAGTAGTTTGATAATCAAGGGTATATGGATTCCTTGGGCATAGAAAACTTTAAAAGGAATACATTCCTCTGCAGAATTATAGCAAGTGAGATTTATTATTTCTTTGATTTTAAAATCGTAATATGGGGGAGGTTATAACTAATCAAAGTATAATAATAAAAGCAGTAAGATGAAAAAGAACAAAACATTTAAATAAATAAAAATACTTGTGCAAACAAAAAGTATTTAACTAGGTACTAAAAATGCAATGACAGTAGCACTCATGTTTACATGAGAAGTTCCATAATTGGAGACTACAAGAGAGAGGACTCACTGTGATGCAATGTATCCAAGCTATTTTAAAAAATACTATAATATTATAGCCAGATGTGGTCCTTCAACTATTTGAGACCACTCAGGGTTTTAAAGATCCAGCTTCTTTAGACTTAGACCAGATCCACAGTTTCTGTTTGCCCCATAATCAATTTGTCATTCACCCTATCCTGAGTGTAAGAGCAATGCTTCACCTAGTCCAGGGATCGGCAACCACAACTATGGAGCTGCATGTGGCTCTTTGACTTCTCTGTTGTGTCTCCCTGCCGAACCAGTAAACTTCTTCTGAAGCTCGGCAAACAGGCTGATCCCACCACTGGCTGGCCTTGCCCCTCTCCCCTCCCCGTCACTCCTTGCCCAGCCTGAAAAGGGAAGAGCAAAAATGGGGATGGAGAAGCGGCCGGGGCTGATTCTCTGGCGTCTCATCTCTTGTTGGGTCTAATAGGTGCTTCTTCCAGCCCTTGTTGGTGCTGAGCATGCCTCAGTTGCTTGGGGATATGTGCAGCTTGCTCTTTGCTCTGAGATTCTGGCCTGACTCAGCTGCAGTCTTGCTAACATGAGGGATGGCAGGATGGGAATGGGATCTGGGAGGAGTGGATGACAGAAAAGAGGACGGGCCCTCAGCACCCATCTGCGGCTTTAAACCTTGCATGGGGGACATTTGTTGCCTGGAGAATGCTTTTCAATCAACGCTGCCAGTGGCCTACTCCATTGGAGGAGTAAAGAAGTTCAGGTCAGTGGGAAATGGGACTGGCCCTGCCGAACCTTGCAAGCCCAATCTGCGGGTCAGGCTCAGAGAAAGCTGGAATGCCCTCGCCAAAGATGCTTGCCCATCAGCCAGTTAACCTGCCCATCCCGTGTGCCTTTGCTGCACTTGGGCAAAGCCTAACCACTCACTTGAGAGTCTCCCCGCTAGTGGGTGTCCTCCTGGCCAGGGCGTCACAAGTAGAGGAGGATGGTTGTCTTCAGGGAAGGCTCCGCCACAGCTTGCGCTCACTCCTCAGCCAGCCTGGATTTCTGAAAGTTGCCAAGAAGAAAGAAAAGGAGTAGCAAAGGGGCCTTATGAGAGTTCACCAGGTCTGCCCAGCCTTGGCTTTCCAAGAGAGAGAGAAAAGAGAGAGAGAGAGATACAGAGGGGGAGAGAGAGAGAGAGGAGAGTGAGAGGAGGAGGAGAGAGAAAGAGACAGGAGATAGAGCAGAGAGAGAGGGGAGAAAGAGAAATAGAGAAAGGGAGAGGTAGGAAGAGACAGAGAAAGAGGTAGAGAGAGAGAGACATAGAAAGGTGAACAACATACCTGAGGCCGGGTGTGGCAAGAGATTGTGGGAGAAGAGGGTTGAGGCGGGGCCCGGCGGGGCAAATTAACAACCGGTTCTCTTCCCTAATGATTGCTGGATAGGCATGGCTGGGGGGAGGAATCATGTGACTGGGTGGGACTGAGAGGTGTTGAGTTGGCCACGCCCATTCAGTCACATTGGTTGTTAAATTATTGGCTTCCAGTGTTTTCTTATCTGTGAGAAATGAGTCCAAATGACTCTTTGAGTGTTTAAAGTTGCAGACCCCTGGCCTAGTCCAAGCCTTCTGCAAATACACTCCCCACCTCTGTTTTGAAAAGTATTTCAGAAATATTGTTTCACCTGAGAAGCCTTGTTAAGACATTATGAGTATTTAATTAACTGCTTTATTCCTATTTAGTGACATCTGCAACTCCAATTGCCTGTAGTGCTTGACTTGTCCATTGTTTCTGGTTGCTGATGATTTTTTTCACGATGAGTTGCTATGGTCTTAGCTAGTCAGCAGCTTCCCTTGTTTTTCTTCCAATTGATGCAATGGCTCATAAATATCATGGAGTCTAGTATATTCATTCCATTCCATTCTGGAGGCAATCTTATATTTCCTAGCCATCCACTTTCTTACACTTCCATTGTTCTGCAATAGTTCTCCCACCTAAATGTTTGAACAATGTTACAAAGTATTAATGTATAGTACTTCCTTGCTTCCTATCAGCTATCAGTTCTTTATTGACACAAAATTTATACCCACCACTGTGAAACAAAGGAACAATTTGTTCCCTCAACTTTAACAATGGTCGCTTTGAAGCTATGGTGTAGCAGCTTCAAAGGAGAAACATGGGAAAGATGTGTAAAGCCATTCATGTATGTATGTAGCCATTCATGTATGTAATGAGAAACAAATGAATAGGAAAAGTTGCAATATTTAAAAGGAGAAAGCAGGAACTTGTAACACCATCAACACATGAGCCAGGTAGCAAGCGTTGCCTTCCCTATTTATAGCCCGGCAACAAGGATAGTTTCCCTTCTTGGATGGAAAGAGCAGGATAGTAGAATGATCAATCAGATACTGTGGTAGCACCGTACCTCTCTTCTCTAGACTGGAATTTTTAAATCCAGTTTTCAGGAACAGGTGGGAGAAACATGGGAAACAATCTGTATAGGTTTCCAGGTAGAATTGCTACTAAAAGAAATGAGTAGCCAATATAGTTCCTTCAAAATAGATATGTTATTCCATTTGACTACATTATTCACAGTACTAGCTGTTGTAGTCTGAACTAACTCACACATTATCTTTAAGGCTTTCTTATATACTGCTTAAACTAAGCTGGTTAGAAAGTTACTAGAGTATAAACCACAATAGTGAGCTTTTTCCACAGTAGTCCTTATTCTATGGAACATTCTTCTTTTGGAGATTAGAACGGCACAAGCCCTGTTAGCTTTTTGTAAGGCCCTAAAAAAAACTGGCTATGTTCCAGTGCCTAAGATGCTGAATGTGTTAAGGGCTCCATTTCCTGGCTGTCTTATTAAGTGGCCAAATATCTTAGCTGCTGTGTTTTTTAAATTTGGATGTTTCTGCTAGTTTTTATTGTTTTAAAATGTTTTTAGTATTTTAATAGTTTTGAAGAAAGAGTCATTGACTGAGATAAGAGCTACAGAAATTCAATGAATTAATGTTGTGCAACTATACTCAATTAGCAAATTCATCTTTTCCTTTGCGTCATCAATTTGATACTTATTTATATTATACTTTAGACTTAAGCCCAAATCTACTACCAGACATTGTAGACTACTATTTTCTTCATTCTCTTGTTCAGCTGTTTCAGGGATTGTACAAGCCACATTTTGGAGAGCTACATATATTAATAACTTTTACGTGTATTGATCAGATACTCTTTGGACAATTTACTTTTCTTTCTTGTTCCTAACATTTGAAGAATTATTTATTCAATGAATCCTGTTTGATCTTCACATATGGTTTTCTAACTAAGTTTACTTTTTTATCATTGTAGCTCATCATTCCTTCTGAAAGGAAGCAAAACCATAGAGATGATCCATATGCAATTTCCATTCAAAGTTCTGAAATGATTGCTACAAATGCTAGACATTCAGCATCCTGTAGACATTCTGATTTGGAAGCAGCATTCCAAAACTTCAAAGACTCTACATTCTTCAGTAGAACTTTCACAGAGTTTCCCAAATCTTCTGACTGTTTTAATCTTTTGCATCCCATTTTTGAAAGACATGCCCATGAACAAGATACAAAACTGCACGATATCTATAAAGGTATTATTACTCCTCAACTGAATAAATGTGCACTCAAAGCCTCAGCTGTGTCAGATGTTTGGGCAGTGCATTTTTCTCAATTTTGGATGGACTATGAAGGAATGAAGAGTGGAAAAGGACGGCCAATAAGTTTTGTGGATTCATTCCCACTTACAGTTTGGATTTGTCAACCTATGAGATATGAACAGTCACACAAAGAGCCTTTTTGCAATCAGGACTCTCTCAACGTTCTGAAAAGTGAGTCTTGTGACCTTGCTGATCGCCTACAGCATAAAAAACGTCTGAAAGAGTATTATAGTACTGAGATGGAAGCTTTCCCCAGTGGTAGTGAAAATTTGTGCTCCTCGAAAAGCACTTCAGGATCTCAGTCTGCATATGTTGCAGACATTCATGTTTTACTTCATATTCAAAAACATGTAAGCATGCAGATAAATCATTACCAATATCTTTTCTTACTTTACCTACAAGAATCCCTTGCATTACTCCTGGACAACTTGAGGAAGGATGTAGAGACTGTGACAGGGAATCCAGCAAAAGAGGCAAATGTCTGTATTGGGATCTTATTGAAAAGTGCTGACATAGCTTTGTTGCTTCATCCACTAGTGCAAGGAAGCACTCCTGTTTTAGAACAAGGCAGTCCAGGGACATCAAATCTCTTACCCATGGAAAACAGAGAAGCTTATGAATCAGAAAGCAAGCTAGTTTGTACTTCTACTACACAGATGAACAATTTAGATATTAATGTTGTAAGCAATTGTGGGTCTCTGAATACTAATCTTAATCTTCTGATAGAACCAGTTTTAAAATCAAATAGTGACATGAATTTGCCAAGTGAAAGTTCATTTTTGAATGATACAGCAGAAAAACTTTGGAGGAAAATGAATGAAGAAAGCAATAGTGGGCTTTTCAGTCATAGTGATTCAGAAGAAATTTGTGAATCGCTAAGTGACAATTCCTTTCCAAGAGAATTGGCTGATATGTCGAATTGCAGAGAAGACAATATCAAAATACTGATGGGCAAGGAAGAAGAGAAAAGTAGTTTCTCAAATAACAAAAGTAAAGCAGAATGCTCAACTGTTAAAGTCATAGAAACTGAAACAGATTCTGTGGGACAGTCTGAGAAGTTTGAAAATGGCAAAGAAAAATCGAACACAACAAAAATGCTTGCATTTCAGTCTTCATTAAGGTACAGAAAATATTCTATAAATTAACATGGTTTAGGTCCTGGATTTAAGGTCAGTAGAGTAAAATTAGAGGGATTAAAGGTGTTTGAGTCTTTAGTTGTTGATACTACAAAGCTGGAAGCTGGCTGTCACGTTTTTAATGTGTTTAATATATTGCATTGCATCTGTTCTGTATTATAGTCATAATTTACCAGGTTAATCATTTAAACCCTGTTTTCCATATATTTCTTTTGGCAGCAGCTAGTATATCTATAGGAATGCCCCATGTAGTTCTGAATGATACAATATATTGAAACAATAATCAGTATGCAGTTGGAGCTGGAGCTGGAAAAAAGTCCCTTGTGGTTGAAATGAATCAGAACGCATCATTTTTTCATACTCCTACCTATCACATTCTTATGTTAAGCCCATGTCACACTGAACCAACGGATGCAAAGAGGATGTAAAACGGACAAAAAAGCTTGCCATCCGTTGGTTAACGCGATGTATCCATTCTGTACTCACTGCCTCTGTTTGGCTTCCTCTCTATCTGTCCAGCATCCGTTTATGGACATTTCATCCGCTCCGAAAGTTTTGGGCTGCCTAAAACTTTTGCGTGGAAAATGTATCCAGTTCGTCCGTTCTGCATCCGCTACGCATCTGTTACGCATCCGGTATATCCGCTTGGCGTCCGCTGCTCATCCGCGCAACTCGCATCTGCCCAGATGCAGGGAGGAAGCGGAACAGATGCAAAACGGATGCAGAACGGATGCAGCACGGAAACAGCGTTTAAAGCGGAAAAAACGTTCACAGAGGGGATCTAGGATATTAAGGATGTCTAGAGGATGCCTAGAGGATGCAAAGGGACACCTATACTGCCTATAAAAAGGGGGAGCAACTCGTCTGCATCTCACTTTCAGAACAGCAGCCCACCTGTGCAGACCTCTGCAGCCTTCATCTGACTCTTCCTCTTCCACAGCATCCAGTCATGTCCACCGTGGATCGTAGCACAGTCCTTTTGGCAGCCACCATCCTTCTGCAACAGTACGAAGCCATCTACAGGCTCTGTGAACTCTACTATGGGAAGAAAAAGAGGCGGCCAAGAAGCGTCTGGGTCCAAAAATGGATCGGGAGAAGAGCAGAGTATGGACTGTACAACAAGCTGATGGTGGAGCTCAGGAACGAAGACACTCGGGCATTCCAGAACTTCATGAGGATACCTCCAGCCATGTTTGACGAAGTTGTGCAGCGCCTGACACCCAGGTTGACCAAGGCAAACACCAACTTCCGGCCCAGCCTGGAACCTGGGCTCAAGGTGGCACTCACTCTGCGCCACCTGGACTCAGGGACCACCTACAAAAGCATGCAGTATGGCTGGAGGTTGCCACAAAACACCATCAGCATTGTGGTCAGAGAAGTGGTGCAGGCCATCATCGAAGAATACAAGGAGGAGCTCCTCCAGTGCCCCTCCATTGAAGAAGAATGGAAGAAAGTTGCAGAGCAGTGGTATCAGAGGTGGAACTTCCCCCACACCATTGGAGCCATAGATGGCAAGCACGTGGCCTGCAAAGCTCCAGCCAAGTCGGGCTCCACTTATTTCAACTACAAGGGCTTCTTCAGCATCATCCTCTTCGCCATGGTCGATGCTGACTACAAGTTCATGTACATCGATGCTTCAGGCTACAGCTCATCTTCAGATGCCCAGGTATACAACGCCAGTCACCTCAAGGAGGGGCTGGAAGGCAACCTCATCGTGGGCTTCCCAGATCCAGACCCCCTGCCCAACAACACGCAAGATGTGCCCTACTTCATCGTGGGGGATGACGCCTTCTCCCTCAGAACCTACCTTATGAAGCCATACACTTCCAGACTCCTCACCCGTGAAGAGAGGATCTTCAACTACAGGCTGTCCAGGGCAAGGCGGGTGGTGGAGAACGCCTTTGGCATCCTGGCCAACAGGTTCCAGGTACTTCTCACCACCATGCAGCATCGCCCAGAGACCGTGAGGAGGATCGTGGAAGCTTGCATCCTGCACAATCTCATGTGCACCCGCTACCCAGTCTTGCAGAACAGGCTCGTGGACCGTCAACAAGGCAATGGGGACATGGAGCCTGGTGAATGGAGGCAAGGGCGAAACCTGATCGACACTCAGGATGTGCAAGGCCCCAACAGAGCCTCATGGGAAGGGAAGAAGCAGCGCAACCTCCTGAAACACGGGTGCAACTCCCCAGCTGGAGCGGTGGAGTGGCAAGACAGGATGGTAGATGCTTAATTGATGCTTCCTTCAGCCTGTCTCATCACACGGATGAGATTGGACTATGAATGTTGGGTGGGCCTACAATGAACAGGGCGTTTAATAAAGAGTTGTGTTTATGTTGACATGTGTGGATGATTGATTACATTATTATTGATAATAAAGGGCCATAGGTGTGGCACCTGGGAGGGTGGACCATACAGTCCCACTATGCTTGCACTGGAGGTTTATCTATCCCACAGCTATTACCCATCCCAAAGGTATCCCTGCTCATTCCACAGGTATCCCTGTCCACCCCACTGCTATCTTAACCCATCCCACAAGCATGCAAAGGCTTAAGCCAATTCTAAAAGATTCCACCAAGACTTTATTAAAAAAAAGAAATGAAGCAAGTGTGCGAATCAAAGATAAACTTTATTGAACAACAAGCTGTAAAAAAAAATGACCCAAGTCAAGTGTCCAAATAAAGTCCACAGGTAGCCAGCTACCCGGTCTCTGGCACTCTTCTTGGTCACTCGGAGGTGTGCCCAGTCTCAGGGGTGAAGGGTCCAGGTGCTGTGGTGGTGGGTGGTGCTGGAGTGCCTGGCCTCGAGAGGACAACAGGGGATGGTGTGTTGAGAAAGGTCTCTGACAGCTGGCTCAGCCCCGTGATGCTGAGAGGTCCTTCCTCCATGCCATGGGGTGTAAGCCCCAGTACTGATGACAGATGTACTGAGGCCGGGCTTGGCTGTGGGATGGAGGAAGGAGTAGTGTAGTGGGGCTGTCTGCTCTGCAGCTGGGTGAGGACTGGCGTGGGTGGCATCGCTGTCGTCGGTGGCATCATTGGCGTGGGTGGCATCGCTGTCAGTGGCATCATTGGCGTGGGTGGCATCGGTGGCATCAGTGAAACAGGTGGCAATGGTGTCGCCCAATGACTCTGTGCCTGGACTGGGAAGGGTTGCTGCCTGTGCTGCTGAACCTCCTGGTAGCTGTAGCCCTGGTAGGTGAGGGCCTGTGGGAAGCCTTGGAATGGGAAGGGACATTACCTGGGGTGGAGGAGCAGGCCTGGACTGGGTGGGAGCAGGTTCCTCTGGGTCTGGAGGGTTGTGAAGCAGCTTGGTGATCCGGTCCTTCACCAGCTGGTACTGTGGATCCGCCATTTCCTTGAGGGTCTGGTTGACATAGGTGAGGAAGGGCTTGCGGTTGGAGGATGAGGAGTTGGTGTGGACCAGCTGAGAGAGGAGATCTATGCTGGTGCGGATGGTGTCCTGATCTCCAGCAGGACATTGTGGCTCTGCCCCTCCAGCTGTCCGGCTCTCTGCCTTTCTGCGGAGACGGGGCTGGGGGTGGTGGATGCGGCTAGGAGTGTGGTGGACTCGATGTCTCCTTTCTCCCACCACACCAGGGAGTCCTCCACGCGCTCCACCACGCTTACCACACCTGTCCGCGGGTTCTCCGCTGTGGCACGCTCCACAGAAACCTGCCTAGAGACAGGGACTGACTCTCGGCCGGAAGAGGACTGGGTGGCAGCAGGCTGCCGGAGAGAGAGGGTCGTGAGAGGGGCTGCTGGTGCTCCTCGGTGGCGGACCTCACCCTCCAGGAAGCTGCACCTGGCCATGATGTAGGTCTCTCTGTCCGTCAGCTTAACCGTGGCCTGGCCAGATTTCTTCAGGTGCAGCTTCCTGTACCAGGTGTGCATGTGCTTCCACCAGCCGAGGAGCACCTCCGAAGTGTAACCCATACTCTCCGCCCTCTCTCTCCAAGCAGCCTGCTTCCGTTTGGTGTCCCTGTACAGCCGGTGTCCCTTCCGCCACAGATAGCCGTTCTCTCTCAGCCACTCCAGCACGTCATCCTCGTGCGCCTCCGCAATGGAGTATTGCCTCCTCTCTCGTCGCATACGCCTCTTCCTCCCTTTGGCAGGACCAGATGGGCCCTCATCAGAGGGGCTCCCAGGTAGTAGGGGCTGCTCCTCCACACCACCAGCAGCAGCACCAGCAGAATCATCATCATCATCCTCACCAGCAGGATCATAATCAGCATCATCCTCACCAGCAGGATCATAATCAGCAGCAGCAGCAGCAGCACGATCAGCAGCAGTAGAGTAAGCACCAGCAGGGCCAGCAAGTCCAGGAGCACGAGCAGGACCAGGAGCACAAGCAGGATGAGCAAGACCAGGAGCACGAGCAGGACGAGCAAGTCCAGGAGCACCAGCAGGACCAGCAGGACCAGGAGCAGCTTCAACAGAGTAAGCACCAGCAGAAGCCCCAGGACCAGCAGAAGCACCACCGCCAGGAGCAGCTTCAGCAGAAGCCCCAGCAGAAGCAGAGTCAGGGGCAGGGGGCGGGAGGTTGGCCCTGTCCCTCTTGCCAGGGATGGCGGCAGGTTGCTGAGGCTTTCGCTTCCTCCCCATGGCTGTGGGGTTGCTGGCTGGCAGGGAGGCTGGCAGGCAGGCAGGCACCAAGGCTGGCTGGAAGGCAGGCTGGCAGGGCAGGCAAGGAACTCGAAGTGTCCAGCAGCAGGTCTTTCCTCGGAATGCTGGCCACGTGCGAGCTGCTTCCCTTTATATCCGGGGGGCTTACATAATACTTCCCCCCCCCGCATGCGCAATTAACACTCGACATCCGTTCCGCTTCCGCTTTGCATCCGCTAGGCTTCCGCTGTGCATCCGCTTTATCCGCTAGGCTTCCGCTGTGCATCCGCTTCATCTGTTCGGTGTCCGTTCTGCATCCGTTGTATCCATTCCGCGTCCGCTTTGCTGAGGCTCCCCGGAAGCCCTGCGGTTGTGCCATCCCCTCCCATCCACTTCCATCCGCTGTGCTTCCGTTCCGCATCCGCTTTCTATCCGCCCTGCATCCTCCCCGCGTCTGTGTTATCCGCTCCAGTTATGCAAATTTTTGCCCCTTTTGAGAGCAGATAACAACGGATGGAACATTTTGCTCGTCCGTTGTGTCCGTTTTGCATCCGTTGGCCAGTGTGACATGGGCTTTACAAATTGTATAAATGTTACAACATTCTTATGTTACAAATTGTATAAATGGTGGTGGTTGTGAATATTGCATGGATTTCCTACAATACTTACTTTCGGAAATTTATGAAAAATGCAGTTGCCTGCTAGATGAAGGATTTTATCTGGGATCACTTAAAACAAAATCACAAATTTATCATCTTTTAATATGTACATAAACTATTGGTTCTAAATACAGGATTGTAATCTGACTACTGAATGCCAATGTGAATATATTACTCGGTATAATTACTCCTTGTGATTTCAGAATATATTTTATCAATATTTCTTTCAGAATATATTTCCATCAACATTTCTTTTAATTACATATTTGAAAGGATTTTATTTATTTTATAATTTTTCTCTACTTTAAGTAATGGTTTCCTAATATCTTTATATCAAAAAGTGGAAAGCCTAAGGAATCGTGCCAGTCCAATCTCCCTGCATTCTCTGTTTCTTATAAGAACATGAAGAAAAGTCCATCACAAGCCTCCTTGGATACCATTTCTACTGATAGTATCTTCTTTGAGGAGCACTACTTGGAAAGTGATGGAAGTGACAGCCAAAGCTTTTTGGAAAAAGGTGTTCAAACTTTCTGACACACTTTTGAATATAAACAATACTATCTCTTTTCTTCACAAGTACAAGAACTAACTTTATTTCATGCTTTAAAAATACTTTATAGATTTCAGATGTATCCTTTTGGCTTACAGTAAACAAATTACCATAATTAGAAAATATGATATATTGATAGCTCTTTCATTTGTTTGATTGGTTTAATATATCACCAGAGAGTCTGAGTTTCAGATAACTGCCAATATGATTGCAAGTCAGCTGAAATTCATCCAAAACATATTCATCATTGATGAATTTTAATTGTAGTTAAATGGGGATTGTAAATTCTTATACACACACACACATACTATTATTAAGCATGGAATTGTGTTTTGAATTGAGCATATTTACCATAATTTGGAAAGTTATGTGTACTTCTTTATTTACTGTTACATTTTCAAAATTTAAAAACTTTAGAGAAGTTTTAAACAAAATGCAAGAAAGAATTCAAATAATCAGATTTCTTTGAAGTTTTATAGTAGGAATCTGCATCCTACTTTGGTTAAACTTTGTGCTGAATATTCCTGTCTATCTGCAGTCTCTCTGTCTATCAGCTAACTAGATCACAATGTGATACCCTTTTTATCTATCCGTCCCATTTTAAATAGCAAAATTTAATCAAATTAACTTATTTAAACAGTTTATTTTATGTAGTTTGATGTGCAACTAGATTAAACTACCTGAAATGTTTGCATGTGAATATTCAATCTTTATTCACAAAACATCTCTTTTTTCATAATGTGAATATGCCAGCTATCTTATCCAATAAACCAGTGGAAAATATACCTGATGAAGGCACAGAGAATGAGAATTATGGTGAATCATCTCCAGATGTCCTCAGTGCCATTTCAGAGTGTACTCAGGATGCTAGTGAAGAAATGGTAATACTCCAAAAATAAAGAACACTTTTAAATATCTAAACACCTTTTTGGAAAACTAAAATACTTCATTTAATTGTAGAATTTGGGGAGGGGGGTTAATGCATAGCCTTGATTTAAAAAATGGTGCTTGCGAAACAAAAATGCAATACAGTTTACTATTTTACTGTTGTCATAAAAGTTAAATAAACTGAAGACTCTACTAGATGATTAGAGTTTCAAAATGCTTCATTAACAAAAATAGAATAAAATGTTGTCTTGTTCAACCATAATTTTCAGGAAATCGCACCTGAAAACCTAAATCCTTAGAGAAGAGGAAGTGATGGTGCTAGCAGATTTAATTAGTTCACAAACAGTCCCCTTTCTTTTCTCCAGACAAGATGGATATCTTTGGTTGGTAGAAGGATTATTTGGAAAAATGGCTTATATGGGGTAGTTCAAGAGTTACAGTGGTGCTTTAAAGTTTGTGAACCCTTTTTGATTTTCAATGTTCCTGCATAAATATACTTAAAATAATCATCTGTTGTCCACCCATGTTCTAAAAGTAGATAAAGAGAATCAAATTAAAACAAATTAAAACTGCATTACATTTATTCACATTACATCTTATTACATTTATTCATTTATTTATTGAGCAAAATGATCCAAAGCTACATATTTATGTGTCGGCAAAGTATGTGAGCCTTTGTTTTTAATGATTGATATGCCCTGCTTGAGCAACATTTTTCACATCTTTTGATCAATCCTACATACAGGCTTGGAGGAATTTTAGTTGATTCTTCTTTATAGAACAGATTCAGTTTAAGGAGGTTGTTGGACTTCCTCTTGTGGATTACTCACTCCAGGTCCTTCCACAACAACATTTCTATAGGATTAAAGTCAGTCAGGACTCTGACTTGATTGTTCCAAAACATTAACTTTTTTCTACTTTATCTACTCTTTGGTGGTAATACTTGTGTGTTTTGGGTCATTGTAAGATAGTCAGCAGAACTTTCTCGGAACCATATTTAAACTCTGGATTTCCATTACAGGTAATCATCGATTTATGACCACGATTGAAGCCAACATTTCTGTTGCTAAGAAAGGCAGTTGTTAAAGGAGATTTTAGATAAGATTAGATTAGATTCAACTTTATTGTCTTGCACATACAGGCAATGAAATGCAGTTAGCATCTAACCAGAAGTGCAAAACAGCAATGAAGTATGTGTATATAAAATATATAATTATATATGAATATACAGAATATCTATGAATATACAGAATATATGTCTATGGAGGGAATATATACAACTGTACAGAGTGTTTATGAACATATTGAATATAAGTATAATGCACAGAGTTTATAGAAGATATATATAATCACGGGAAGTATCAGTGTATGTGGTGATAGACGAGTTGAGAAGTTCAGTAAGGAGACTGCTGTAAGTAGAAGCTGTTCCTTAGCCTGCTGGTCTTAGACTGCAGGCACCTGAACCTCTTGCCAGATGGAAGAAGGGTTTAGTTTATGGGCTGGATTGAAGGAGTCCTTAATAACGGCTGTGGGTTTTTCGCAGACATCGTTTCCTCTGAATGTCCACAACGGCAGGAAGTGGGATCCCTATAATGCGTTGGGCGGTTTTCACCACCCTCTGTAATGCCTTCCTTTCTTTAATGGTACAATTTCCATACCAGACTGAGATACAGCTAGTTAGGATGCTCTCGACTGCACAGTGGTAGAATTTGATCAGAATAGTTGGGGAAAGGTGGTTCTTCCTCAGTAATCTCAGAAAGAAGAGGCGCTGGTGAGCTTTCTTGATAAGGCTGGTGGTGTTGATCTGCCAGGACAGATCCTCAGAGAGGTGGATCCCCAGGAACTTGAAGCCTTTCTTGTCACAGTTGTTAGATGAATGACCGCAGTTGTTAAGTTAGTATTGCAGTTGTAAAGTGAATCTGGATTCCCCATTGACTTTGGTTGTCAAAAGATTTCAAAAGGTGATCACTTGACCCAGGACACTGCCACTGTCATAAATATGAGCAAGTTACCAAGGGTCTGAATTTGATCACATGACCATGGGAATGCTGCAACGGTCGTAAGTGAGAAAAATGACCATAAACCACTTTTTTCAGTGCCGTTGTAACTTTGGTCACAGAACGAAAGGTTGTAAGTAGAGGACTAACCATATTAAATAGTTGTCTAGCTTCTCGTAAGCCTTTTTTTGCATCTGAAAACTTTTCCAGTTGCATTGATTCTGTTTGAGGTACTATATTGCCTGTATCAAATGTTTTTACAGGAGGTCATTAAGATGTATTACAAATCTATACTTAGATATATACTTGTAATTTGATGAATATATAATTAGCATATTTGATTTAGAAAAGCATATTGTCAGTCTTTAGTTGCTAGAAATATTAAAAATCCAAGCAAATGTGAAAAAAACATACTATAGTGGTTACTATTAGCTTCTATAATAATGCTGCTAACTAAGATCAGATATAAACAACTTTATTTAGCAGTGTACAGAATATTTTGAGATCAAAAGTTTTGCCTAAAAACCCCAAAAATTGTCTCAAGCTATTTCACCCATACTATAAAGTATTTTGAAGCATTTATGGAATGGTAGGAGCAATGCATGTTAAACTTGAAACAATTGTTTTTAACCCAAAATGAAGTATTTCAAAGGAGAAACATTTTGAATGTGGAACAATGTGTACATCCCTGATTCACAGAGTGAGCAGCAAAATAAAGCTGCTAAATTATGCAAAGTATTTGAAAAAGAAAAAAATCTGTCTAAATCTTAATAAATTATCTGCATTTTTTGTTTTGTTGACAGATGTCAGTGGTAGTTTTTAAAATATTTGGTATTAATGGTGAAATTGACATCAGAGGTGAAGACACAGAAGTATGCCTTCAGATAAATCATGTTTTACCAAATCAGCTGGGCAATATCAGTGTTCGACATTATCTCTGCAACCGAACAGCAGGTAAGAAATAACATAAAAGGGCACTAACAATATTTTCACTTTAATAACAGTATCTTGAACAACTGCTCTTTTTGTTAATGGTTTATGAAAACTACATTGTCATGTTGGACACATATAGTTTGTAGGGCTATAAATATGTGTATGTTCTTTTTTTTTTAAAAAATATCAAACCTGACAGTAATGCTTTTTTAAAAAACTTCAGCAATTGAAACAACCACTTATCTTGTAGAGCACTTGCATCAGCTGTATATAGTTGATATTGTAACAATGCAAGTTATTTGTCACCATAGAAAAAGGAAGAGCAGATTCCAAAACTAACAGATATAGAGTGCCCTGATTTCTCAAGAGACAAGACCTGTTTCCTCTATGCTGAAAAAAATGCAAGGAAATTGATAGGAGTTTTGCAGCCATTGATTGCCCCATCTCTCCCTCCTTCCCTCTTTCTCTACACATACTCACACATACTCCTCATTTGAAAGTACAGTTTTTGCTGGAATTTTTGTATTATAATCTTCTTGTTTGAATTAATTGCTTTAATCTAGATTGCCAAGAGGGAAGCTTGACAGTACTATTGTCAATACTTAATACTATTCAATACATCTTAACATGAAAAGATTCTATGGAGTTTGTAATATTAGCATCGGGACAAATGACTTAAGCAAATAAAAAGGCATGAAAGTATGAAAGGAAGAACATGCTGTACCTTATTGATCTTTTGACTTTCTATAAGGGTTAACTATTTCTACTTATAATGTAAAATTATTGAGGCACTGTTTATCAAAATATAGATCCCTTTATTTGGACTGCCTTTATATCATCTTAAAAACATATTGATTTGGAGACTTCCGGTGATGTCGCATCATGGCGGTGCAGGAGAACTTCGCTCTCTCCTGCATCGGGTTTTTTACCTTTGGATAGCTGTTTGTGGTATGGTTTGATCCTGGAGGGATCACCGAAGTGAGGAGAGACTCTTGGAGTCCAATCGGGAGTTGCGATCCCAAAGCGGCGATGAAGAGAGCCCAAAGTCCAGGGTGAAAGAAGTCAGTCCGTCGTGGGCAGACCCGAGGACGCGACGAGTCATCAGTAAAGGAAGCAGCAAGGAGATAGCAAACTGAGATTGAGCAAGATATCAGTACTAAAAACACATTTTGGATTACAACTGGAGTACTGTTTGAAGAACTGCTTGTATTATTGATATCCAGAATGAAAGGGTTGAAGGTGGAAAGTGGTGGCAGTGATCTAGTTTCCTACCCCCAACTCTGGGAAATAGTGGAAATACGACTTTAAAAAGAAAACTGAGAAAGAGAGGCAAGTGTATATTACTGGAAAGAGCCTTCTGTTATTAACTGTTTGAAGCAAGATTGCTGAAAACATTCTGTTTGAGAAAGGGATTTGGACAGAACTTTGAGAATGTCTTGAGGAGTGATGGTGCAAACTCTGGAGGCGACCATTGAGAGTGGCAAACATCGGTAAACTGTATCAACGTAACTGGAGTGAAAAATAGAACTGAGAATGGAACGGAATCCCTTCGACTGAGGTTCCTATTTTTCCTTTTGAATTTATTGGACTTGGATAGTTCTATCTAATATGTATTTGCTTTATATAATAAGAGATTATTATTGATTGGTTATTTTATATAGAAATTGATTTGGAAAGTGATATTTAATTTCTCTGTTTTGTATCTTCCCCCCTTTTCCCTTTCTCTCTCTCATATATACACTGCTCAAAATAATAAAGGGAACACTTAAACAACACAATGTAACTCCAAGTCAATCACACTTCTGTGAAATCAAACTGTCCACTTCGGTAGCAACACTGATTGACAATCAATTTCACATGCTGTTGTGCAAATGAAATAGACAACAGGTAGAAAGCATAGACATTTAGCAAGACATCCCCCCAAAAGGAGTGGTTCTACAGGTGGTGACCACAGACCACTTATCAGTTCCTATACTTTCTGGCTGATGGTTTGGTCACTTTTGAATGCTCACGGTACTTTCACTCTAGTGGTATTATGAGACGGAGTCTACAACCCACAGAAGTGGCTCAGGTAGTGCAGCTCATCCAGGATGGCACATCAATGCAAGCTGTGGCAAGAAGGTTTGCTGTGTCTGTCAGTGTAGTGTTCAGAGCATGGAGGCGCAACCAGGAGACAGGCCAGTACATCAGGACATGTGGAAGAGGGCGTAGGGCAACTACCCAGAATCAGGACTGCCTTTGTGCAAGGAGGGACAGGAGGAGCATTGCCAGAGCTCTGCCAAATGACCTCCAGCGGGCCACAAATGTGCATGTGGCTATTCAAACGGTCAGAAACAGACTCCATGAGGGTGGTATGAGGGCCCGATGTCCACAGGTGGGAGTTGGGCTTATAGCCCAACACCATGCAGGACATTTGGCATTTGCCAGAGAACACCAAGATGGGCAAATTTGCTACTGGCACTCTGTGCTTTTCACAGATGAAAGCAGGTTCACACTGAGGGCATGTGACAGACGTGACAAGGTCTGGAGATGCCATGTAGAATGTTTTGCTGCCTGTAACATTCTCCAGCATGACCGATTTGGCAGTGGGTCAATAATGGTGTGGGGTGGCATTTCTTTAGGGGGCCGCATAGCCCTCCATGTGCTCGCTAGAGGTAGCCTGACTGCCATAGATACCGAGATGAGATCCTCAGATCCCTTGTGAGAGCATATGCCGGTGCGGTGGGCCCTGGGTTCCTCCTAATGCAAGACAATGCTAGACCTCATGTGGCTGGAGTGTGTCAGCAGTTCCTGCAAGACGAAGGCATTGATGCTTTGGACTGGCCCACCCGTTCCCCAGACCTGAATCCAATTGAGCACATCTGGGACATCATGTCTCGCTCCATCTACCAACTCCACGTTGCACCACAGACTGTCCAGGAGTTGGGGATGCTTTAATCCAGGTGTGGGAGGAGTTCCCTCAGGAGACCATCCGCCACCTCATCAGGAGCATGCCCAGGTGTTGTAGGGAGATCATACAGGCACGTGGAGGCCACACACAATACTGAGCCTCATTTTGACTGGTTTTAAGGACATTTTATCAAAGTTGGATCAGCCTGTAGTGTTTTTTTCGACTTTAATTTTGAGTGTAACTCCAAATCCAGACCTCCATGGGTTGCTAAATTTTATTTCTATTGATAATTATTGTGTGATTTTGTTACCAGCACATTCAACTATGTAATGAACAAAGTATTTGATAAGATTATTTCATTCATTCAGATCTAGGATGTCTTATTTTTGTGTTCCCTTTATTTTTTTTAGCAGTGTATTTGATTTAGGGTAGACTAATGAACTTATATAATGATCAGTATACTGACAATTTAAACAACTGCTCTTTCTTTCTCTTTCTTATCCCCTCTCTTTGTTGGATATTGTGGCCTATTAAGTTTTAAGAATTGTCAATTTGAATTCTGAATTTTATAATTTGTTTAGAAGAGCAATAGATGAAGTACTATGACAAACTTAAATATTTGCATCTGGCTATAATATTGTAGATACTTATTTGATTAACCTGATTAATTATTAGATTATTTGAGACTTGACATCAAAACCACATTTATTAAGATTTATTAACATGCTAATTTATTTCTAATTGAGAAGCTAGACTAATAACGACTGATTTGCTTTTAAAAAATTGAGTGTATAGTTGATTAACTGGCAATAATTTTTAAAACTAGCTGTGACAAGAAATTAATTTAATTAATTAAACAACAGAAATTTCTAATTAATTAATAGAAAAAATTAAAAGTTTTAAATTATTGATAAAGTTGATGGTAGTTGGTAATACTATTTGGGATAATATAACGAGAATAGTGGATGAAAGTACAAAATTATTAAAGATATGACTAGTTAGCACTACCACTATCACGAAAATTGGGAGAAAATCCGTACCAACAGTAGCACTACCTAGTCCACGACATCGACCCAACGAATGATCGGAGGGATGTTGGCCCGGGAGAAACCCAACACTTCAACTGGCACCCAATTGGTTCAAGCTCCCTTGTTGGCAATTCAAGGAATAATGTTGGCACTATAGGAGTCAATGTTAAAAAACTATACTGAAAGTAGAGCTGATAGAGAAACAATGAAAACAGAATTAAAGAATGAAATAGGGAAAATGAAAATTGAAATCAGGAACTTGGATGGAAAAATAGGCCAGATTCAGGAACCCATTAAGTTAAATGAAGAAAAGATTAGAATAATTGAAGAACAAGCCAACCAAACAGAGAAGAAATTAGAACAAATGGAACAAAAAATTACAGACCAGAACAAAGAAACGGAAGAGACCTTAATCCATCTCGAGATGGACAGAGCCTCCTACTACCTCAGTTTTCAAAATGTTGAGGAAGATAGAGAAGAAAATGTAGCACTGGTAATGGCTGAAATACAAGCGGAACTCTTACAAACAGATAAAAATGAGATAGTAAATGAATTGGATGATGTGTACAGAGTTCACACAAGCTATGCGAGACGGCACAGACTTCCTCGGGAAGTTCATATCAGGCTTGCTAGGAGGCGAGTTAAGGATATAATTTACAGGATCTCATGGGAAGAAACAATAAAGTATAAAGGTAGAGAAGTGATTGTGCTGAAACAGGTTCCAAGAAGAGTCCGTGAGCAGAGGAAGGATTACCCATTCCTCACTAACTATCTTAACAAAAAAAGTATTTCTTTTAGATGGATCACTCCAGAGGGTAACATGGAAGGAGAAGAGAGTGAAAATAGATAGTTTAACCAAGGCACAAGATTTTTTTGAACAAATAAGGGGAACAGAAGAGGAATTGATTAGCAGAGACGAGCCTGAGACTTCAAGCCAAGAACAATCACAACCTAAAACTAGAGGAGGGAGAGAGAGAAAGAAAAGGAAAGAAATAGCTGCCCGAGAAGAGATAGGAGTAAGAACTAGGAGTCAAACAACAACTAGAACAAATGAGGGATAGAAATAAGTGGGTAAATGGAAAGAGGAATGAAACTAATATCTATGAATATCAATGGATTGAATGACCCATCTAAGAGGAAGAGAATATTTTTTAAATCAGAGAAACAGAGAGCTGATATAATTTGTCTCCAAGAGGCTCATATTAAAATACAGGATCATAGACACTTACAAAATAAAAAATTGGGAAAAATATACACAATATTGGCAGAAGAAAAAAAATAGAAGTTGTATTATACATTAAAGAGGAAATAACTTCAAAATTGATCTATAATGATAGTGGGGAGAATATTAATGGTAGAGGTGGTCATACAAAATAAAAACATGCTATTATTGGGGATATATGCCCCAAATAAAAATCAGAATTAATTTTATAAAATTTTATATGAGAAATGGATAGAAATTGGCAACCCAAGAATTTGTATATTTGGAGATTACAATGCAATTACAAATAACTATCAAGACTATGCATGTGAACAAAAACATGAAAAAATAAAGGAATATATTGCCCAAGAGATTTTTGAGATGGCCGAAAAATTAGAACAAGTGGATGCGTGAAGGAAATTGAACCCAGGGGTGACTCAGTTCACTTTCTACTTCAACCTGCATAAATCATGGTCTAGATTAGATATGGCATGGGAAACAGTGACTTATTTAAGAAGATTCAGAATATTAAAATTTTTAACCAACATCTGGGCAGATCACAACCCGTTATAGATAACTTGGAAAGATCGAACCCACAAGAAAAGCAGATGGACACTTAACTTGCAATTACTGAAAGAAAAAAGCTTCATCCAAAAAATTAGGGAAGAATTAATTGGCTTTTTTAAATTTAATAAAAAACAGGATACCTCATTACAGAATCTCTGGGACACAACAAAGGTGTATTTAAGGGGAATATCTATAGCATACACAGTAAATAGAAATAAAGATGGGAAAAACAAAATACCCTAACAAAAAAATAGAAGATTTGGAAAATAGACAAATGGAAACTAGGGAGATGAGCAAATTAGAAATGAGCTGGTACCAGCTAAGCATGAAATGAACATTTTAGACCAGGAGGAACTAATCAGGAAGCTACAATATACAAAACAAAATTATTTTGAACACACAAATAAACCTGGTAGGTGGCTAGCATACCAATTGAAAAAAGAAAATAAAAAAAGAATGATATACCATTTAGAGGACAAAAATGGAATAATAGAAACTGATTTGGGAAAAAAGAAGGTAATTGTAAGACAGTATTTTGAGAACTTATAAAAGCAAGATAGGTCGACCTAAACAAAATAGAAGAATATTTGAAAGGAGCTTTATACCCATTACCAGAGGACAAAAAAGAGTTACTAAACAAAGAAATAACCTTAAGTGAATTAAAAGAGGCAATTAAAAAACAAAAAAGCAATAAAGCACCAGGCCCAGATGGATTCCCAAGTGAGTTATACAAAGAGATAGGAGAAAATGTGTTGCTAGAGATTTGCAATGAAGTATTACTGGAAGCTAAAATTCCTGAATCATGGAAGGAAGCTTATATAACACTGATCCCCAAAGACGGTGCAGATGCCAATGAAATAAAGAATTATCCCTTCTAAATTCAGATTATAAAATCTTTATGACTGTAATGGCAAAAAGATTAAAGAAAGTGCTTAACAACAAATTTCACCCTGATCAAAATGGATTCCTTCCCATGAGGCAGATTAGGTATAATACGAGAACGATAATAGATATACTAGAATTTTATGAACCCAGGAAACCAAGTGGCCCTTGTTTTCCTGGGCACGCAAAAGACCTTTGATAATCTAAATTGGGATTTTATGAAGCATCAGATTAACTTGATGGAATTTGGTGGAAATTTTGCAAAAACGCTAAAATCTTACTGATTTTGTCTGTAATACCTCTTATGTAGGGCTACATAAGAGGTACTACATTTTTATGTAATTATACCTTACATAAGAGGTACTACAGACAAAATCAGTAAGATAATACACAGGCATCACATCAAGACTGCCTTCAAAACAGACAAAAAAATAGCAGTCATCCTTAGAAACCCCAAAGATAAAATTGACCTGGAAAACCAAGGCATATATGAAGTCCCCTGTGCAACATGCC
The DNA here is from genome assembly GCA_015471245.1 of Laticauda colubrina. Lineage (NCBI taxonomy): Eukaryota > Metazoa > Chordata > Lepidosauria > Squamata > Elapidae > Laticauda > Laticauda colubrina. The sequence continues at coordinate 39,622,915 of BLBF01000022.1, read as the reverse complement.
CAGCTACATACATTGGACAGACCAATAGAAGAATAAGTACCTGCCTGGATGAACACAAAAATGCAGTAAAAAAACTGGAACACTCCTCTTCACTAGTCCAACACATGAAAGCCACAGGTCATAGCATCAGCTTCAATGGCACCAAAACCCTAGCCACTATAGAAAACCCCAGCCACAGAAGTACCAGAGAAGCCATAGAGATTGAAAAAAGACCTGAAAGCATGAATAGAAGAGATGATTCCACCAGATTGTCAATCATTTGGAAGCCTGCACTCTCAAACAAAAAAATCTCCACACCACAAGCCAGGCAAACACCTGGGCACAGACTCCCCCTGATACCTCGAGCTTAAACACACCCCAACCAGCCACCCAGATGAAACCTAGCTTCCTAACAAATGATAGCCGTCCTTTTACTCAGAGCCAAGCTGCACTAAAAGCCTCCAATACAGGAATACAATGTTGCCAGCCAATCAAAGCCACAAAACAGACAGAAGAAATTAAAAACACCAATCAAGCAGAACACAGCAAACTCCAAGACCAATAAACACAGACCAAGACTCCCAACCAATTAGGATGAAGAAAAAACCATTCTGGCCCAGCAGTAGGCTAGCCTCAAATTTAAAACTGAAACGGCTGTGATAGCCTGACTCACAGACGAACTCAATACAGAAGCCTGATGATGGCAGATGAGATTCTGCCGAAACATTGCTACAACTTTAAAAGCACAACTACAATGACGTGGGATAATACCCGAAGGAAGCTGAACAGCATACATATAAGTACCCGCGAAAACTTCAGAAAACAAAATTATATTTTTATATATATTATATATATTTATATATATGGATATATATAACCATTGGTTGAAAGTAAAACATAAATTTTTAAATAAAATTTGGAATATCTCATATAAAATGATGGAATAAATAGTTTAGTCATGGATGATTAATAACTGATAAATATATAAGCATATATTAGTTTGACAATGTGAAAATTGATATAAATTGTAATGACTACAAAAGGATAGCACAAAAGATTTGTAACCAACTGACACACTGTATGTACATAAAATGGAATATGTTTTTATGTTTTTTAAAAAAAATATTGGACAAGGATAAGAATATGGATAGAAGAAATTATTGAATGCGGATTGGAGTGGAAACCGGAACTGTTCCTCCTGGGAATGATCAAAGGGAACTGTTCTCCTAATGTGAGATACCTGATCATCCATTTAACAGTGGCGTGAATTTCTTTAGTGCAATATTGGAAAAGGCCTAGCGTACCACTGATACACATTATTATTCAAAAAAGCTATGAATGTGCCAAAATGGAGAGGCTCATGCTTAAATTAAATGGGAAGGAAGACTCAGAGTACTACCTGGTTTGGGATAAATGGTACAGCTGGGTAGAGTATAAGAAAAAGAGTGTATAGAATAAATGAACCCAAAAAACATATATATATAGCTGTATATATTGAATGTATAATAATAGCGGTCTCAAGCTTCCCTTCTATTACATAAACATTATGAAAGTTTCATTAATTAAATAATAGTTATAATCCAAAAGAAATAGTAGTGTAACATGTTATTTATTAATTGATATGTAATCAACAAGAGATAAGGAGTACTTGCCAATTATTATTTATTTTATTGCTTATTGTTAAATATCCAATTTATTATCAAATGTAATTGAAAGAAATATGTATATTGTTCTATTTACACATTTTTTTATTTCTGTATAACTGTATGTTTGTGTTTTTTATACTTTTTGTAAATAAAATATATTTTAAATGTGAAAAAAAATATTGATTCATTTAAAACCTATAAAGTTATAACCTATAACTTAATTCCATATTTAATTTTATAACAGGTTCAGATCCTAAATGTGCAGCTGGGCCAATTAAGCCAACTCCCGAAGTAAGACTAAGATGGGAAAGTGGACCCAGTGCTTTAATACATTCATTGCAATCTGAAAAAACTGGGTTTCTACAATGTCATGTAGAAGATTTTACTGCTGATTTCCTAACTTCGTCACTTATGAACATTCAGCGTTTCTTGGAAGATGACATGCTTGCAGAAGTGATGCCTATGAATGTAAAAATTTCTAATACAAAAATCAACATAAAAGTATGTCATTTTCAGTGAGCTTGATACTGTATTTGTTTGGAGTTTGTATTCACTATATGAATAAGCCAACTTTTATAGAAACTAAAAAAATTACTTAATAGTTCCCATAATTGAAACCAATATGTGTACATTTTTAAAAACTGTTGTTAGATATAAACTGGCTGACATATTTATCTCATATTTAAAATATTAAACAGCAGTGGTTTAATTGTGATGTATTTAATTTAGACTTATCACTCTTCACATGTAGCCATATAACCACTCTCAATCGATAATAGCTAGCTAGACAGATAGATATCTATAGTAGATATATCTAGATATATCTACTATATAGACTGTTATAGTAGTAGTAGTATTTAACCTCCTTATCCTCTTTACTCCCTCTTTTATTGGTAAAATTATTCTGCTGCTTTGCATATACAGAGCACTTCTGTAACCAAATTCGTTGTGCCATCTAATTACACTTTTAATGTTCCTACATAATCTTAAGTTCTTACATACCTTGTCACTTGAAAGTTACTTTATTGCCAGAAAATACTTCTGCATGCAGAATTTAGCCTTAACACATGTTAACAGTTTTTATATCTTGTGTTTTCTAGGATGATAGTCCTCGTGATAGTTTGTCTGCTCCTGAATCAGTCCCAGTAACTGTGTATATTGATTTACTTATGATAGAGAGGAAAGATGATGGCTCATTTTACATTACAGGTAGAACTTTTTGTCCCTTCCCCATATTTAATACTGGCAACATTCAAAGTAAATGTTCTGAAAAATTGATTAAAATGTGCAAGATTTTTTAAAATCTTAACATTTTCATCATAGTAATAGATAGCAAAGGGTGGAGTTCTACAAGTTCTGTAAGTTCTATAAGTTCTGTCCATTTGTGATTAATTTTATATTTTTGGCTATTATTTTTTTAAAGATGTATGATGAGAATCGATCATTAAGTATTTTAAAGTATTAAAATATACAGGAAGTCCTTGGCTTATGAACACAATTGAGCCCAACATTTCTGTTGATAAGTGAGACAGTTAAATAAGTTTTCCCCCTTTATGACTTTATTTGCCACAGTTGTTCAGTGAATCCCTGCAGTTGTTAAGTTAGTAACATGGTTGTTGTAAATCTGGCTTCTCCACTGACTTTAATCAATCAGTCAAAATAGAGCTGGAAAGGGACTTGGAGATCTTCTAGTTCAAATCCCTGCTCAACTTTGGTTGTCAGAAGATCGCAAAAGGTAATCACATGACCCCAGATCAGTGCAATTGTCATAAACATGAACCAATTGCTAAGCATCTGAATTTTGATTAAGTGACCATGGGGCTGCTGCAAGAGTCATAGATATAAAAACCAGATATAAGTCACTTTTTTCAGTGTCATTGTAACTTCAAACGATCACTAAAGAAATGGTTGTAAGTCGAGGACTATCTGTAGACTATCACTTAAACGAACATAATTGGAAGCAGAATTTCCATTGCTAAGGGAAGCAATTATTAGATAAAGTATCAGGGGATCATGCTGCAGTTCTAGTAGTCCAGTTGCAGTCATTAGGTGAGGTTTCACGTTTCTCCAGTCCTGTATGAACTGCCAGCTCTGTTTTCACTGCCACTTCCTCAGCCAGACCTGGAAAGCTCCCCTTGGCAGACAAGGGTCTACTGTCCTCCTGTACTTAGTAAACACATCCTGGAGCTGCGCCATCATCCAGTGCCTGGATTATGGCCACAGTGGGAGAAAGAAGACAGCAGAGATCAGCTGGAGACGAGGGGTGGTACAGGCAGCTTGTGGCAGAGTACAGGGCAGCCCAAAGGGAAGAGATTGATGGGGAAGATGTACACGTTGCAGACATAAATGTGGCCAAACACCAAATTTTGATCCCCTGCAATGGCCATAACTTTGAGAATTATTAGTAACTACCGTCCATTCACTTTGAATGGTCACTAAACAAGTAGTTGTTAAGCAAGGATTACCTTTAAATGTTGTCAAGAAAAAGAATTACTGATAAATCTTACCTTTCATTTACCTATACTGGGTTTCAAATAGGATATTCAGTTGAATTGGAGATTGACTAAAAGTAGAGAAAGTCATAATGAATATAAAGAACAAATTATTTAGAAGTGAATACCAAAGGATATTTATGGTAATGATTTACCCCAAATCAAAATAGATGAAATCATTATTCACTATTAATTTGAATCCCAAACTGGTTAGAAATAAGGCAAATCACATTCCTGAGGTAAAGCATTGTTATTGTACTTTCTTCTAACAACACATTTTAATAAGTGGAACAAAATCTCATTATGAAATACTTCATGTTTCTTCTGAACTTTTTAAGTTACCTCTATTTAATAATAAAATGTGTCATGTTAAATGTATTAGCAATGACAGTTTCTGCTAGTTGCAGAAATAAGTGTAGTTGTCTACTGATTACTTGTCCAAAATAATATTCCACCTATGTTAAAGTTGCATGTTTATACATTTCCTTTATATAATTCCCATTGAACATAGCTGGACTTACTTTAAGAAATCGAATTAAGATTGAATTACATTAATCAATAACTTTAGAAAACGCAGTTCCAGTTCCCATGTTTTTGTCAACATCATTTGGCAAAGACAGCATTACTGAATTTGATTTTTTCCTGTTTTTATATTATTACTGTAAATCTTAGTATATTATTATATTGTTTGGTATAATACTTGTACAGTATTAATTAAAATTGACATTTTTTTCACTAAGATAACTTAGAATATTTTTTGTCTTTACTTTCTAATGTTCTGTTGATATTAATTTCAGTTTAGAATGTTAGTTTTGCAAGCATAACATTTCTTGAATTTTTCAAATAAATTTGAATATATCAGAAAAAAAAGGCTGCAGCAAAGTATTTGTTATGTAATAAAGATTTTGATCTTGAGTTAGCTAGTTAGTATGGACACCTCCACAGTATAATTGCTTCATTCAAACACACACACGCACACAGAGACAACCACATAGCATGTGAATAAAAAGAAAAAAGTACAAGCAGAAACCAATTTAACAAGAAAAATGCAAATAAGTCATTTAAAATAAGGAAAAAGAACTATTGGGTTTTAAACTTCCCCTATTTTGTATATCTGCTAAAATAACAAATCTATCATTTAAGCCCTTTTAGAAGCCAGACTGAAATCAATGATATTTTACATGCAGTTTGTATCTATGGGACCATTCTTGCTTAAATTAGGTTAAACCTCCATTATTATACTGAATCTTAAAGTCTTAGATGTGCACAAGATCAGATTCAGAACCTGATTCGAGAGTTTAGAAAATAATTACTTTAAATCAGTTGAAAAACATATAGTCCAATTCAGCACTAAATATGAAACAAGTTTTGGCTTTTGATTTCTACTTTTGACTGCAAAGTGATAATTTAAAACTTTTGCAGTGACAAAACCATCAAGTGGAATGAATCTTGGCAGCTTTAAATCAATTAGTGAAGGGGAGCCATTGGCTTTCTTTTTTCTTTTTTGCTAGATTTAATAAAAAGCATAGAATAGAGTAAGCAAAACATTACTGAATACAAAATTGAGTATGTCTTATCCAAAGCGATGCAATTAAAATGTGTAGTGACATTTTTCATTCACATTCTCTCCCTCTTATTGCCATATTTTGAAAAATAGAAGTAACTTTTTTATTTTTTGTCAATGTCTGCTTTTTTTGCAGACCACTGAAGTGTCAGAATACTCATAAACTCTTATTAGATAGCTTATAAATTATTGTAAATACCTAATTGGGGAATTTTAATTTGGTTCTGTTTAATTTCAGACCGAATTGTGTTTTATCTTGAAAACCCAATAAATCCAGGTGAAACAGACAAATTGATCAATTTGTCATGTGAATGTAAATCATTAAAACACATTTGTGGTTTTTTTTTAGAATATATTCAAATAAAATGCACTGTGAATAACATTCAGAAGTTTAAAATCATTTCAGTGTAAAAATATCTAGGTGAGTGATTCATCTGTTTAAATATATGAGAAGTAACAGTCCATTTAGATTACCTATATTGTTAAGCAAAGGGTTGAGGGTTAGAATACATTTTAAAAAGATAGATTTTGAGGAGAACATTTCTTTCCTTTTAAAATACTTTGAGCAATACATTTTGAAGAATAAGTTTGATCCCAGTTCTTAATACTTGGATTGATACTATCTTAATGTTATATGCATTTAACAACAATATTGGTAAGGGAGGACTGAAAATATTTTGTGTGTCATATGGAATATAATAGAAGATCAGAGTTGAAAGGGACCTTGGAGGTCTTCTAGTCTTCTAACCCCCTGCTTAGGCAATCTCTTCTTAAAAACTTCCAGTGTTGGAGCATTCACAACTTTTGGAGGCAAGTTGTTCCACTGATTAATTGTTCCGTCAGGAAATTTCTCCTTAGTTCTAGGTTTCTTCTCTCCTTGATTAGTTTCCACTCATTGCTTCTTGTCCTGCCCTCAGCTCCTTTGGAGAATAGCTTGACTCCCTCTTCTTTGTGGCAACCCCTGAAATATTGGAAGACTGCTATCATGTCACCCCTAGTCCTTCTTTCCATCAGATTAGGCAAACCCAGTTCCAGCAACCATTCTTTATATATCTTTATCAATTTCTGCTTGATATAGTTCATATTGATGTGATGCATTCACTGAGTTATTGATATCAGTATCTTTGTATAATCCTCTTAATTCTCTGATTTATCTTAACAGACCACCAAACAGTTAATAGTGATTCACCAAAGACACAAAGCAGTATTGGCAATCAGGATGCTGAAGCTGGTACGCACAAGAAAAAATTTTTTCGGTCCCAGTCCACACAAACATCTCCAGAAATTAACACTTCCCAAGAATTTATGGCTTTACCCATAGTAATCAAAGAACAGGTAATGAAAAATCTATTATATTTCTTCCTCCCTCCCTCCTTTCTTTCTTTTTCTTTCTTTCTTTCTTTTGTAAAATTGATTTTATATTGTAAAGGATAGCATATCCTTTTGAAGGAAACTGGAAGCCAAATCAGGTTTTCCTCAAGTATTTTAAAAGGTCTCCCGATATGAAGTGCTCCACCAATGCCGAGGTCAACTCAGGAAGCACCATATCCAGGTGTGCAACAAAAGTACTTCCTAATGGCAAGCCCCCCACCATTCCTCCCCCCATTTCACATGTTTTAATATAGGCCTTAATTTGGGGGGAGCGGCTTAATTTCATTTCATGCCTATAAAACATGCTGGGACTTCCTATTGGGAGAGGCCGTATTGTTGGAGAAACATGGTATGTATAGTACTTTCTCAGATATTTAAATTATATATTAGTAATTTTCAATTATGAATGGGCTACGTTTGTCAATTTCCAATTATAAATTACTATCCACTAAAGTTTTATTGATTTTCTTAAAAAGTACATCATTTAAATTATGCATATAATTAAAGTATACTTTTCATCTGATTATTTGGATACGTTTCCATCAAGGTGTTTCATATCAAAACTGCTTTGACTGCTATAATTTATGAACCCTCTTGTTCCAATAAATAGGAGGTCATCATCTTAGGTAACAAAGTTTTTTTGTTTATTGAGTAAAGTATTTATAGCCTCATGTCCTAAACGATATATCCTCCACAACTCCACAATATATCCTCTGGGGTGTGCCGATGCTGTGCTGCGGCCCCGGGAGATTCGCCTCCCCACATGGGGTTGTGCTGCCCTCTCAGGCAGGGGAGGCTTTGTCATACCGGTAGTAGTGCATTGTTTTTAAAAGAATGGGCTTTGCCTTCGAACGATGCGCAGGAAGGCGGTGACAGGAGCGCCTGAAGCCGAGTGACTCTGCCAGGCTCCAGTTGCAGGGAGGAGCCCTGGCTGGCCGCCAAAAGCTGCTCCAAACTCCGATTGGCTGCTCCAAACTTGCATGGCTGCACCAAACGCCACATGGCTGCGCCAAACGCCGTGGCGTTGCTCCAAACGCCCTGGCAGCATGGGGAGAAAGGAAAGCAACGGTGGCAGAAGGTCTCCTGTCACTGCCCCCCCCAAGGATGCAAGGGGGGGAATTAAGTCAAAAAGACAGCCTAGCCATTTTTTCAGTACTCAAAAAAAAATGAGACCCGGCCTTTTTATATGAAAAACATGGTAAATGTATGAAAAAGATGTATATAATTTTAATATGTAGATGAAATAAACTTTTTAATGCATTTACAGAAATTATACAAAATTAAGTAAATATGTAACACTAAATTATGAACCATGGCTCAAAGCAAAACAGTAGATTTATAACATGTAACTCAGCCATGATATTTTTTAAAGCCTTGCAGTAGAATACTTTTTTTTCTAATACTAAGCTTAATTCAATATGTTTTTCTGTTAAATGAAGTCATACCATAAGTAGTGATCAGCTGACAGTTCCTGCTGAACATATTTGTGCATATGCAGTATATCTAGCCTGTAAAAAGGAATGTTGAGCTAAAGATTAATCATAATAAGTAGCATGGCCTTAAATGGTTTTTGATAAATCTATTCTACCCTTCACAAACATGCCGATGTGACTTTCTTTCATGTGTTACAAGTGGTTTTTAAATGTGTATTAATTTGGAGCAATATCAGAGTCATCTGTTGTTAAATTAGCGAGGATAGATGAATAGTTTACATCCAGTTATAAATAATGCTAAAGGCTAGAATTGTATTGCAGAGACTTGATGAAAGTGTCATACAAATCTACATTTTATCAGTCTAGAGCATAAGGAGTTTTTTTTTAATAACATTAAAAAGTGCTCTAAGTGTATTGCAAAGCACTGAAAAAAACAAAAAAGAAACAAACAAAAAACAAATGAGAAGCATTGAATTATTTCATGTAAAGTATACTTTGTTTATAAGGCTGTGTTCTTATCCAACTTAATTTGGCATTTTAACATCAAAAAACATTATTTATTTATTTATTTATTTATTGCAGCTTATTGAAGAAAATGAATGTCTAAAACAGGAATTAGCCAACACCAAGATGGCCCTTGCTGAAGCTCATATGGAAAAAGATACCCTGCTTCACCATATTAAAAAAATGAATAATGAAAAATGTTAGCAGATTCTATATATTAATGTGAAAGAAGGAAGGACATTTTATATTTTTGTTTTGGAACTGAGAAAATGCACTTGTAAAAGAGATAAGAAAAATAGTTTTTTTTTCCTTTTTAAACTCTTTAAGTTGCAGTGATGTGAAGAACAATTGCTATTATACATCATTAACTTGTGAAATAACTGGTAAATGAATACAATATTCCTTTGTCACTGATAGGATAACTTCATCTTCATTTGTGAAGATAAAAAAATCTTTGTTACAGCAAAAGGACTTTCAAGAGACATTAAATTTGCACTATACATAAAATGGTCCATTATGAAAATTTGTAATAGTCATGCAGAAATAGTTCAGGCACCAATAGGATCTGCTTAAAGATTAGCATCTTCAAATCTCAAAATGTATAACTACAGCATGGGAAAGGATTATATGATGATATGTTGGGAAAATTGGAAATTGCACAATCAGTTGGATAATGATTTCTTATTAGTTCACAGAACAATGGAATTGTTAGCTCTGAGCTCTTTCTGAGGATCATTCGTCATTTTTTGCTTTTACAATGAATCTCAGCCATTCTTAGAAACTTTAAAATTTTTAACAGTTGAATGTTCTTTTGTAAATTAACATTGCTGTATATTAAAATGCTTGAAAACAGTTATATAAGTATTTGAATTTGTAACACTTTAAGAAAATGTAAAGTTGCATTTTATATCACAGATATGTGTAACTTTAAAATTTCAGTTTAAAATTGCTGTAAAAAAGTAAAGTACACCAAACTGCAAAAGATTATTACATTTTTAAAACAACTAAATCCCTGATAGAACACTTATCAGGATGATAATATTATAAAGGCTATTCAGATCTTTCTTGATCATTACTTGAAGACATTATGAAGAGTATGTATCTGCTATACTTGAACTATAAAATAATTCAGGGAATAATTGATTTCTTTTTAAAGTAAAATAAGAGACCAAACAATTAAAATCTGGTGACTTGAGTTACCAAATTGGAAATAAAAAATAATAATTTGAATTGAAATTATTTTAATCAAAGTTTATCTGATGTAACTCAAATTTACTGGATTAAAATAATTGAATTTTTTGCAAAAAGAAGACAAATCAAGATGTCCAAATTTTGTAAAACAATTACATATGCCTTTATTTTAAAACATAATCTTAATTTTATGAAGATCAGAATATTTTTCATCTCCTATTCCTTTCAATTGAAATTATCATTTATCTTTATTTTGTCCTAAATATTATCTCACTATTCTTCTATGCTTTTTTCTGCCACTTTAATTAGTTTATCAGAAACAAAAATTATCTCCGAATCTCCAAAATACTTGATTAAATGCATCCTTATTAAATCCAATTGATTAAAATGGTAAATTATTTTCCAGATTATTTTTGTACAGGTTATTTATGTACAGTCCATTTTAAAGGCTACATATAACTAACCATCATTTAACTTGGTATTAAGATTCGTTTAGTTTCCTGCAGTTTTATTTCTAAGTGGCATATGTAAAATTATATTACAAAATAAATATATACAGGTAGTCTTTGGTCAATGATAACAATTGGGACTAGAATTTCTAAAGCTAAACAATGCAGTCATAAAGCGTGTTGTGACTGTACCACTTAGAGATAGCAGTTCTGGCACTTCCAGTTGCCAATGTTGCCAATTCCACAATGTCACATAATTGTTAATTGTGACTTGACAGCTTCCCCATTCACTGTGCTTCTAAGAAGCCAGCAAAGAAGCTGAGCAATTAGATCAAATGACAGGACTGTGGGGACACTGCAGAGGCTGGAACTTTGAGGACTGATTATAAGTACCACTTGCTTAGCACCACTAAGATGTGTAAGCACTGAAGACTGAAATTGTTTGAAACTCATACTGTTTTCTAATTTCATGCTTGTCATAACCCTAACCTAGTGGACAAGACAGGAAACACAACCAGATTAACTAAATTTACTTCACTGTAACAGAATCTTCTAAATCTGAAAGTACAATTCTTTATAACCCAAGAAGTTAGGAAGATTCCCTTCTGAGCTTCTTGCTCCACCCACTTTGCAGCTGTGGGCTATATTATCTGTTATCTTATTGTTCCCTAAGTAGAATCTCTTCACCCATTCTCCCAAGATCTTTTCCACAGAACATTAGAAGTGCTACTTTTTTATACACTTCGCTTTTATACACTTTATACACTTTATAAAAAAAAGATTTTTAAATTAACAATTTTTAAATCACAGAATTGTCATTTTAAAACAAAGAATTTCATTTTCTGATTCAGTTTTTTAAAAAATTATTGGTGCTGTGAAAAAAGAATCCTTCAAATTCTAAAATTAAAAATTGTATTAATATTTCTATGAATGAATTAAGACCTCTTACTTCGTGCTTCCCAATTGGAATGGAAGGAGTGGGTTGGACTTTGCATGATCATCTTTTTGTTATTTATTGCAACCTTCCTTTTTTCAGGTCTTAGTACATGTCTGAAAAAGAAATGTTGCTGCTGAAATGAATCACATAATTAAAGCAGAATGTATTTAATGAGATTCTTAATGTGGCTGCATCTTTTTAAAACTTGTTTGAAAATCTAAAAATAGAGAAAGGTATGTTTTAATAAATTGCACAGTGGTCTGAAGCACATTCCATAAATTATTTTGAATTGCACATATTATTTATAATATTGAGGCAACTTTAATTTCATTGCATTTAGAAAATGAGCTAAATGTTAATTTTAGTAAACAATAGTTATTTCAGCTAAAAAAAACAATGTCCCACAGAATAGTGAAAATAAGTTGTCCTATTTATTGGTAAAACATATTTGGAAAACTGAAGAATCTGTAACTACTATAATTATGTTTGGGCTATTGATCTGATCTCCAAGATTGGCAATTTGGTTGCAAACATTTCATCACCATTCGAGGAAACATCATCAGTGTGCTTTGAATTGTGCTTGTCTTGTCAGAGCACTGGCCTTTAAATACCATCTTATGTGATGCAAATTAATGTGGATATTGTTTGTTCAGCTACTTCTGAGTGATGGTCTGACTTCAGACTGTTTAAATTTTTATGTTTAGTGTACTAAATAAAGAAACTATGTATACTTGGAAAACATTCCAAGAAACACATTCTAGCCACCATAAATTTGATTACTTGTACACCAACATCCTCTACAAGAAAGTATTGTAAACTATCAGAAATGCCATCTCTGGTGGCAACACAGGACATCTGTCAAGCATTTCATTCATATAATTATGAAAACTTGTAAGAGCCTGTGGTGGCTCAGTGGTTAAAGTGCAGTACTGCAGGCTACTTCTTCTGACTGCTGGCTGCCAGTAGTTCAGCAGTTTGATTCTCACTGGTTCATGGTTGACACAGCTTTCTATCCAAGATCAGTAAAATGAAAATTCACATTGTTGGAGGCAATATGCTGATTCTGTAAACCGCTTAGAAAAGGCTGTAAAACAGGGTTGTCAAACTCAAGGCCCGTGAGAGAAATCTGGCCCACGAGGTGCTTAGATCTGGCCTAAGGGGCTGCCTTGGAAACAGTGAACGACCAGTCCATAGTGCCTCTGCCAGCGAAAATGGAACTTGGGAGGGCTGCAGGCAGCCCCTGAGCTCCATTTTGCTGGCAGAGGGCTGCAGGAGGCCATTGCAGCCAAAAACGGAGCTTGGGAGAACTGCATGCGGTCCCCTGAGCTCCGTTTTCATTGGCAGGGGACTGCAGCAGGCTGTTAACAGCTGAAAATGGAGCTCTGGAGTCCGTTTTGCTGACAGAGCTCTCAGGCCCCCATAGGCACCCCTGACACAAATGACATCAGTCTGACCATGCCCACCCATCCCCCAAGGTCAAACGCAACCCTGAGGTATCCCTTAATAAAATCAAGTTTGACACCCCTGCTGTAAAGCATTGTGAAGCAGTATATAAGTCCAATTGCTATTGCTATTTCCACTTTAATTGAAGTGATGTGGGCATTTAACAATTTTAATTTAGAACCATGATGGTGAACCTATGGCATGCATGCTGGAAGTGGCACGCAGAGCCATTTCTGCCAGCACATGAGAGATCACCTAGAAAAGCCACATGTGCGCACCTCCTGCCAGCCAGCTGATTGTCAGGTACCTGCCGTGCATGCACGGGGGTAGACATGCACGGAAGACATGTGCTCATATGCAGAAGCACATGTGGAGGGGGAGTTGTGTTTGAATGCGCAGCAGCGTGTGGTGGGGGGTCGCACACGCATACGCAGAGGCACCCAATGTGGGGGGTTGCATGCGCATGTCAGAGGTGCATGGTGTATGCTCAGGGGGTCACAGGCGCATATGCAGGGGGCACGGGCGTATTGTGTCATGGATGCAGGCACACGTGCTCTGCGCACGTAGGCACACACACTTTCAGCACGCAACGTGGAAAAGGTTTGCCATCACTGATTTAGAACTATGCTCCCCCAGCTCCTTCTTCCAAAAGTCTCTAGATAAAATTCATTAAAGACAAATGTACTGTCTTGATTCACATGTGGAGATCAATAAGATTTAAATACAGAGAAATTACACATTAAGTAAAACCTTATTTAGGAAATCCAACTAATATATATATCTATTTTCTGCTCCCATTCAGAATACACCAGAAATTCATTATTTTTATCCAAGTAACATAATATTTATCTCTTCAGACCAATTGAATAAACACACAAATATAACTCAAGCATGTATCAAATATCTACAGAAATGTTGCCTTAAACAAATCAACAGGCCTTCTATAGCACATCAAATTCACAATACAATAAAACAGAATACCACTTATTAGAAGTCAATTCTGGATGGTATTCCCTTTCATAGGCTTTACTTGTATGATGGTCTATAAGTAAGTGTTGTTAATGGTCAACCACAGTTGCTTTTAGTCATTCAAGTTAAATCATCTGTGCGGAACAGCAGCACATCAGATCACAATAATGCAGCTACAGGAATGGTTCTAGATGCCAGTTTTGCACAAATAGTTCTTCAGTGCCCAAATTACAATGGGGGCTATGTTTTCTTCTGTACATAGAGCCATATTATATGTGAAAAAAATATCATAGCAGTGATATTTTGTGATATAATATGCATTGGACAATTTTTTGTGCTTCAATTTCAAGTTATAAAGTCAGATTAAAATTACCTACTGTAATTGCAACATTGTGCTTACCACATTATTTGAAAAATGATTAATGTTTTCCCCCTGCCATTGCAAGTGTTAAAATGATGGGATTTTTCTCCCTGTGTTGGGGTGATCCTATTTCTGTATGTATGTCAGGCCTAAGAGTGTGGATTCATTGGTTAAAAAAACTGAAAAGGAGGAACAGACTTTAAAAAAAAAAGAGTAGGGACTACAGATTTTACTTCATATCTCAACTTTGATAAGTGACTTATTTAAAATGAAAACTGGAAATTATGAATAGATTTGTTTATTTATTTATCTGCATTCCACTCATTCTGGAGAAACTGATCTTGACTTTGACCATTCACCTTGATTATTCAAGTCCATATTTGCACTTTAAAAAATAATATAGGGCCTTACATTGTCCACAATATTTGCTTATCCTGCCTATAATATATGCCTCTTTTGTAAGCAATTCCCCACTGCAGTACAGATATACTACCCTAATCTCTATCCAAAAGAATGGATTTAACAATATATTTGACATCAGAACTATTAGTATACAAAAATGAGGGAACAAATATCTCAATTTCTACAGGTCATTCTATTGTGATAATTTGTGTTCTGTAAAGCAATTATAAAAAGTAGTTTCATTGCAAAGTAACAGAGAAGCAGAAATTTTAACTTCCTTAGGGATTAATGAAAAGCTAAGGCTACTTTATCACACAATACATTAAGGCCCAAATATTTGAAAAGGGCTGTTTTGGGTAATTGAAAAGTTTAAAGTTGCGCATTTTTCAGAATGCTCTAATGCTTTAAAGCAGGGGTCGGCAACCTTTTGGACCTCAGGGACCACCAAACTCATAATTTTAAATCCCAGGGACCACTAATAGGTTCTGTGGGCATGGCCTAATTGTGGGTGTGGCTTGGTGGTCATGTGACTGGCTGGGCATGGCTTGTATGTAAATATTATAAATATTTATATAAATATTGAATTTTTTATTAAAAAAGAGCAACTTTTACCCAAAATCTGGTAAAACAGGCAGGCAGATTGAGTTGCTCACAAAATCATTCAGTGATCTATCTATCTGCCATTGGCTAGCTTAGTCTCTCAAATTTGCTTGCCATGAGTCTACACTGAATAATAGAAACTTCAGTCCTAAGGGAGGTTCGGCTGTGCTTAAAAGCAGAGCCAAAGATCTAAAGACTAACTAGAAAACAAGAAACCCAACCATTTCCTGCTTCCTAGCTAATCTAAATCTCCCGGCATAGCAGAACAGGTGATGGTCAGAAAAAGGAAAAATAGCAAGTTAGCAGGCAAGTTTGCCGAGTAAGGAGTGAGTGAACCGGGAGGGTTCCTGTGCCATGCAGGACGGTGCAGCCTTGTGTTTCTGTGCAGCCTGGATTAGTTGCTTGGCGGGGGGGGGGGGGGGTGCTCTGGGGATGAGATTTCTCTGCAGCCCACCAAAATTTTCTTGCAGCCCACTGCGGTGACCACTGCTTTAAAGGCTTTTCTTAGCCACTTCAAGGATATTTGTAGTTATTTTATTACTGATTTCAGGGACATACTATTTGTTTATGCTTGCACATGTGATTACATCTAGAAAACACCTTTTAAAGGATATGGCTGTTTAAATGCTTCAAGAAAGAGTGCTCCATTTGCAGAATACAATTTGTGAAGAAGCCTTTTCAAATGTTTTGCAGAACCCTATTACAAAACTAGTGTCTCTATCACATTTTATTCTAAGGTTACTAAATATTTTCCCAACTTTAATTATTTTTATAAATAATTCAAGGTGGTGAACGATATCATATTTTTTCGTCCTTCTATTTTCCCCCACAACAATAATCTTATGAGGTAGGTTGGGCTAAGAGTGATTTGCCAAGGTAATCAGCTGGATTTCACACCTAAGACAGGACTAGATGATCTATGATACCTATACAATAGTGTCTTTGCTTCTTAAGTGCCAGAGTTGTTTCAGTAATATAAGTAAACCAGTTTCTGCATCAAAATATTCCATATAGTTTTGTAATGAAAAAAATACCATAGCAAATAGATCAACAAACTTTGGGGAGCAGGTAAAGACATTTGGAGTTTTTGAGAACATCTTTGTGGACATTGTTAAAGTTTATTGAGAATAATTCATCAACCAAAGAATATTTTTCTTATTTGTATTTAATCTTATAGTGTTAATCTAGTGGCTAGCCCCCAAGCTAAAGAGCACTGTAACTTATCTTTATTTGCTTTGAATATAATAACAGTAATGAAAGTATGGTAGAAAACAACTATGTTTTCTTAATTAATTTTTCTTAATGATGGATTTTAAAAAAAAGATCCTGTTCTCACAGTCTTCCTTCCTAAGACCATTTTTGGAAATCAACCTGCACAAGCTATTTAAATAAACTTTCCAGTATTAATCATGGTTTTAGTTATAGAAATGTCATATCTAACGTACTTTAGAACTGAATTTATTCTATGCACAGCTTCACACTTTCATCTATAAATATAAATGCAAAAATAAATAAGCTCTCTTTTTCAGGTCGTTTCCAATAGATCAGTCAACTGTTAGAAAGTGTCAGTCGAATGTTTAGATGTCAAAAATCCCAGATTATATATTAACGCTAATCCTAACTTCAGCCTATGACATAATTCACTTGATCATATTATTTCCAATATTTCTCCATATTGCTAAATAACTTGTTAGCTTTGCATCATCAATATACATCATTGAACAATAAAAAATAAATAAAAACCAGTACAACTGCTGATTCAATTGTTTCTTAAATTTGAAAGTTTATATTCCAGAATTATTTGAATATATTTCAATTAATATATCCAATACTTCTTTTAGAATTGGTACTGTTTACTCTTCCTTCAACCGAGGGAGGTGTATACTCCCATAATGAAAAAAATTGTGAAATTGGTCTGGGATTTGGTTATTTATATCCTACTTTCCTCTAGAAGCAAAAGGCAGGTTTCTGAAACAAGCCACTGGAACTTTGTCCCTTTTTAATGTACATCACACATGCATGAATGTAAAAATAGAGTTTTAATTGTCTGGTTATACCTTCCGTTTCAAATTCAATGACATGCTGCTGCAGACTCTCCTATGCTAACAAACATGTGAGGGTAGAATATTCAGTGATAGGATATATTTTAGTTACAAAGTTTGAAGCCATTTATTTCATTTTATCATCAGTTATTAAGATAATACAGTACTGGATATAATGATAAATTAATTCAATTTTATATCATAAAATAAGATCCCCCAGTCCATCTTATATAATTAATGATTTAGGTTTTGCAAAAGCAGTTTAGTGATTCAAGCCACACACTGTTTATCAAGTAAGTCAAACCACACAGTTACATACAATTATTATATATTTGTATCTCATTTATTTAAAAATGTTTTTTCTCCACATTTCATCATTTCTATTAAAAGAAAAGTAGTATTTGTTGAAACAGGCAACAGAAATTAAAATTCTTCAAAGTAAACATAGCATTCTACATTATGACTCCATATTGCATATTTAGCTATAACTATGTAGTATATTGATTTATTTAATTGTAAACAATTGGGAATGTGCTGTTAAAAAGATAATTGTAATTTTTTTGGTTAAAGATAAATACTTCAAGTTCTTTGTATCTCCTTCAGATTTAGATGAACACAACCATATGACTTTCTTGACTCCAGTATAGGAATTAAATTTGTGATTCTCTTCTTCCGGAGTGATTGTTTTTTTTTTAAACAAGCTTATAGACCTGGAATTCTGTATATCCATCCTGGCTTGATGTTGCTTAGCATTTGAGCTCAGAGAAAGTTTGTCAGGTACAGCCAGCTGCTGATACTATATGAAAAATTATCATCAAAAATGACCATCAAATTGTTTATGGTGAAATTGGTGTATACCTAATAAAAATAATTCAGTGATAATTCCCAAACACTTTTCAGTTTTACTAGGCTTAGGTTCAATTCAACTGAAAACTTGTGAAGACACAAGATGGGTCCAGCTAAGCTAAGACTAAACAACAGCCCAATCAAAGAACCACCAAAAACCATTCCCACCACACTGACAGTGCAAGCCTATGGTATATAAAATCCCATTCCCTACTAGTACTGATGATGTTACCTCGGATGGTTATGAAATATATGCAAGAAAACCACCAAACTCAGACAACATCAGGGACTCCACAATTCAACTTTGAGCTACAAATATTCTTCTCTATTGTTGTGTTTATAGATCCCACACATTTTTATCTGTTTCTGAGAAGCAAGCCATTTTGTGCCAGTATTCCACATTTAGTTATCTCTAATTATGATCTCATAAACAAGGTTTATCTCTTTGAATCTATTTATGCAGCCAGGCATTTATTTCTAATATTATTTTCTTTGAATTCTTTCGGTTACTTGGATACAACATGTAAAGATCACTTGAGATCCCCGGTATCTGAGCTTCTTTCCTAGATTTTCAAAGTCCATTGTGATAAGTTGTAGCTTTTCCTTGCAAGATCAGATTCGTCCATCTGTTGAATAGCTGCAATTGTGAACTGCTGATGGATTTGACACATGATCCTCAGAATACAATACAACACAATGGTTCTAATAATCACACATATCTTTTACTGTAGTTTCTTATAATATTAAATTACAAACCATTATGAATCTTCTCTGTTTTTTGTAGGGTGAAGATGCATCTGCTCTGCATTCACTATTTTGCCATCATCTATTTTTCTTTCTTGACTCACAATCCATTTCTTTATGAAGTCTGAACTTTCTTAGTTTCAAAAGTGCAGAATAGCTTTTATGTCTCCTATTTCCAGCTGATACTCTAAAAACTGAGTTTATTTCTTTCCCTGTAGTACCTCTGAACAGCTGATTCCTTTAACAGGGTCTGCTTTAGTGCCTACTTTGTTTAATCTGATATATCTTCATTCTTTTGAAGTATGGTCAATTATTATTGCAACCTTCTGACTTTATCTTCAAGAACAATACAGTATTGCAAATATGTCAATTTGTTTTCATGTAGGAAAATAAACATGCTATCTTCAAGTCACAAGTGATGTATCTTGTCCCTTCATCTTTACTTTTATTTCCTAAGGAAACACCTATTTGAAGACTTTTCTTTTTTCCTTTTGATTCCCTTTTCAAACTCACAACTTGTCCACATGCATATTGCTGATAGAAAATATGCTACGGATTCCCCTTTAAAGTTTTCCACTATCAAACCCTCATTTTTCCAGTTCATTCAATGAACTTACACACTAGGATTTAGGTATTTTTCTTCTCTCACAATCTTTGTTTATTCAGCAATAACACATTGATTTCCATTCTGCAGTCAGTAGCTTTCAGGCCACATCTTTTGCAGTAAGAAATTCTGCTGAGAGACAAGGTGCAGTATCTCTGGTTACAGAAGTTCAACAGATTGGAGAGGTAGTTTTAGGCTTATAAAGAAACCAATTCTTAGCCCATCATGCAAAAAGACTGAAAGAAAAAAAATCAAAACTTCAAAGAGACCCAGGATGAATGAACTCATTAATAAAGGAAGCTGTAGAGTATCTACCTCTGTTCTCAAGATTTTGTACTCTAACTACTAATTCTGGGTATTAAAATTCATTAAAAGAAATCCATGTGAATCTTGTTTCTTTGATTGTGCTTTTCTTTTAAGGAGCTTGATGCTTGCAATGCACAGCTATAGAAAGATAACCTTTTCATTCTTACAGTGAACATGCGCACCAATCATGCCTACCATCCCTGTCCAATTGTTTCTTTTTATTTTTCTTATAAGTATCTATCTCATGTTTTCAAAACTATGTTTATTCTTATACCTATATCTTGTAAGCGATTGACAAATCAAATAAATAAACAGTCCTTCGGTACATGCATTTTCTCTAGTCATTCTCTTCTCTTGTCTTCTGTTACCAGATCTGTTTGCTTCATTATTTGTTTGCTCAAAACTTGATCTTGGAGGAACCTGATAGAGGTAGCTTTACACAAAAATTAATGCCATCAGTTTCCTTTCTTTCATATTACAGAAAGGAACAAGCAGGACAGAAAGTGTTGTTTGATAACGAATTCCACTTCTTATCAGCCTAGTGACCATAATCAATGGATGAGACGATCAGGATATTTTTTCTTATGATAGATTGGTATATGATATACCATAATGTGTCTTAAAAACAAAACCATAAAATGACTCAGAATTGTGTGGTTTAAAAGAAAATATTAAAATTATAACTCTGCAGTACAATAAAATGACACGAAATGCAGAGTGAAAAAATAAATAAATATGGCAAACTTAGGGCCTTTCCCTACACATTCATAGGTATTCTTTTCTCCCATCCTTTAGAATCATAGTGGTCCTTCTGCTTTTCCCTCCCAGGGATTCTGTTCCTGATGTCAAGGGAATAAGGTTGACAGAAGCTACCTCTTCTCCTTCCCTGCTTGCCTTCTCCTGTGGCTCAGATCCTTTGCTACTTCCTATGGAGGAGCTATTTGCCCTTACCTCTGGGCTTGCTGCAGAGTGCTGTTGTATGGTGTCCCTGATGATGATGGTGGCAGCAGAGTTTTCCACGAAGTGTAGAGAGATGGAAAGGCATTGGCTGCCTTCATTCTGGCTATGGAGGCAAAGAGCCCCACAGCTGAATGAGAGAGGATGTTCCTGCAGTGAGTCATTGGAACACTACAGGTGACTGACCTCCTTCAAGCTTTTCTTCCTCAACAAAGAGCATTTGTATAGAGGAAGGCTTAATCTATTTTCTCCTGAAAAATATTATTTTTTTAATAGCCTGGCAGCCTGGCCTTGAAATGGAGGCTCCAGTGGGAGGACATGTCATTAAGGACTGGAAAGCAGCCCATCTCAAAGCAATAGAGTCCTTTAATGTGCTAAAAAGAGTCACCTTGATGAAACCTGGTGTTTAACATAAAGACAGACAATTTAATGAATATTTTTGAAATCATATTATTGTGGCTATTGTGTAAAGTTCAAAGTATGAAGAATAATCCAGAAATGATGGAGGCCTATTGAGGAAAACAAGGAGAAGCCAACTAGTTCCATTTGTTAGCACCCTAACAACTCCTAAGAAGTATAAAATTAGAATCATATACGTGGTCAATCTGACATTTTGCTGCTGAAAGAATGACATTTAACTGAACACAATATAGTTGTGTTCAACTGCATGTGAATCCTTGAATTTAGCAAGCTTCTCAGTTAGTAGAAGGGTTACTGGTGATATAATTTCCAACCAGTTAAATTGAGAGATTTATTAACTGAATAATATGAATAAATTATTTTTATCATTTTTCCACCAGAAAATAAACTGTATATATCATTAAGGGAGAATGTATGTAATTGTAAATATCTATTTTTAAACTAGTTCTTCTCCATAGCCTGGTATAATTATACCAAGACCACTGCTGATAAAACATTAAGTCATAACAATGTAAAGACACTCTTAACATTGTAAGGTAGGGGCAAGTAGTCCCCTTTGCTTATGCTTGTGGAGTGCACACTAAATATAGCAGATAACTCTGCCAAATGACTCTGGGGGGAAAGGAAAATGCTAACAGAAACCAGATTGTCACTTTTTTCTTCATGTGAAAAGATACATTATATGGGTATAATATGAGCCAATTTGATACTGTAGGTAAAGGCAGTGGTATAGAAACTAGAAAACTATGAGTTTTAGCACATGGTTTATGTAAGAAAGTGCTAATATCAGTAAAAAGAGGTGGTCTTGGAGCCTTTATAGGGGTGTGGAATTTACTGTAGATGCACTGGTGTAATCATAGAAAGGTCAGACCTTACAGTGTGGCTGTGAAGGTCATATGATGATTTATATTGCTTTATTTATCACTCCTATGTAACATTTCTGGGATATATAGTCCATAACCTGGCTTAGTTCAGGACTCTGGCATTCTTTTGGCCTAAGCCCAGGGATCACTGTAATTGTGCATGCCAATAAAAGGTACTGTGTTGCATCTATCTCAAAATGCTTTGGTTCCTGATTTAAAATGGACATTTTTCCCACAACAGAAAGATGGATCAGATATTTTGCTGTTTTAAACCAAAAATTCATCTCCCTCCATAGGTGACATTTTGATGTAATGTTATGCCAAGGTTTTTAAGATGTATGATTGCCTGATCTTGTCCCAGCTTTATCAGCATCTTACTTGAGAACCTCAGTTTGTGTGATGTGTCATTTATCTGGAATTTTCAGGAGAAATATTTATCTGAAAAGGTTAAGATATACCAGACTTTGGGATGAAAAATAACTTTTCGGCAATAGCGGAATATATTCAACCATGTATGTCTTATTTTGATTATTATAAAACAATTGAAAACCGTTCAGGATCTAAAACCGTTCAGGAGATTCATCTTCTGGTCACCAATAAACCCCCCCCCCCAAAAAAAAAGGGGGGGGAGGGAAAAAATCTGGAAGACTGAGATAGTTTCTAAAATGTAATTCTAAAAAAAAAAAAACCTTGGCATAACATTACACAAAGAATATATCGAAATGTCAGGGTTGCAGGCAAAGGCCCTTCATTCAAATGTATAAACGTGCCTTAAAATTTCGAACTCATGTCATAATAAGATGAAAAATCGGAGTGGTCCTCGCTTCCTTTTTCGAACCGCAGCCAGCGCTGTCTTTCCTCGCCACTCCCGTCACCACGTTGGTCGTCTCAATGGCACATCAATTCTTGGTTGAATCATTTCTGTTTACTTTCCGGAGTAATCCTCCCGTCAGAGAAACGCCACCGACTCCCATCAGAGACTCTGCCGGCGCCACTCCCTTCCAGCGTTCCCCCTTTTCCCCTCCGTCACCCCGCATCCTAAGGTGAAGTCTGCGGGAGGGAGGAGGAGCACGCGCAGCTCTCGCGCGCGCGCAGTCGAGCTGCTCGTGGGTGCCAACCGCCGCTCTTTGGGAGGGCTGGCTAGCTCAGGCAGGACAGCAGAATCCCCATTGCGTCAGGATCGGGGGCAAGGGCACGCCAATGGGAGGGAAATAGGGGAGGGGGCGCAGTAGGCCGGGCAGCCATTCAGAAGCGGAGAACTCTTGTCTCCTCAGCAACCGGCCTAGATAGCCAAGGCTGCGCCTCCCACATCACGCCCTGCTGGTCTTCCAGACCTTCTTCATTCTTAACCTGCTTCAGCCTGGCGGAGGAGCCGAGTTCTCCATTCCTCTTCGCTGAGCTAACGTATCGACGGAAGGCTCCCCTAAGCTTCTTTTTTTTTCTTCCACACTCCACCCAAAAATAGTCTAGCGAGGAGTGCTTTTCTCTCTCTCTCTCTCCCTCCCGCACTTCCCTTTCTTTCTTTCCCCTCCCTCCGCTTTCTGCTAGTCGGTGAAGACTATGGGAAATGCCCCCATTGCTCAGCTCGCTTGAATGGAGAGCGGGGAAGGTTGTTTTTCTGGCGAGGGTCGCTGAATGGGGGAGACGGGGGTAACCGCGCAGCCTTTCTGGAAGGGTTGCTGGGCGGGCAATCAGATTCGCTGATGATTCCCGACCATGGGCAAGGACCAGGAACTGCTGGAAGCGGCTCGCACTGGGAATGTGGCTTTGGTGGAAAAACTCTTGGCTGGCAGAAAAGGAGGGCTCCTGGGCAGTGGATCTGGACCTATTCCTTTATCCAACTTGCTGAGGTAGGGATACCTTTCCCACCAGGACTGGGATAGTAATCTTCTCGTTGTTATCATTATCTTCATCCTCTTCCTCTTCATTCTGGTCTTTTTATTATTCATAGTAACCAAAAACAAAAAAACAAAACCCTATGTGTCTTCTGAGCATGTTCAGGTGTGGAAAGAGGTTTGTGTCATTACCTGTGATGACATTAAGGCAGTAGTCTTTGGGTTTCTTTTTGCCAATGCGTCAGAAAGTATTTGATTTGGTGGATTTCTTTCACTGATAGCATGTATTGGGCAGTCTAATGTACACATTGATATTATTACTTTCATTACAAAAAAAAATCTCTGTGAATACTCCCCCCCCCCCCCCAATAAATAAATAAATTACCCAATCTCCTTATTCATGTCGGACTGCCAGATCTGGGCTGCAAAACTCTGGTTGATTTCAATATAAAGGACATAAAGGTTTTCTTTCTGCCCTTTTCTGCCATCTAGAGGTCATCCAGTTTTTTTGCAGGCCTGACATCTAAACTTAGTATTTGTACCTGTAGCACATTCTGTGCTAATGGCATTTCCAGGATAAATCAGCCATATGATGTGGCATATTGTGAAAACATTTGAACTCTCAACTGAGAGGCTGCCTCTGAAAAATGATGTACATTGTGTGCAGCAGGTGATCAAGGTTTCTAGAGCTATGCAGAATTGGATTAGTAAGCATTTTTAGAAGGAGGCAACAAACTTTTAATTCAGAAAGACTTTATATAACGTGCAGGGCTATGTTGATATCACCCATTAGTAATATAATGCTAAATATACTGTTGGTAAATCATTTTTATAGATGTTTAATTAGCCAAAATATTTCAGGATACTTTAGAAAAATTAGAATTACATTAATGTGATGATATATTTATCTAACATCACAACAAATAAAAATATTTTGAAGTAATGAAAATTGTTTTAGTAATAGGTAAAAAGAGCATTTAGTTTTCAAGGATTCTTTGCATTTTGTCAGCCTGTCCCTATCTCTACAAATACAATGTTTAAAATGGTTTTTAATTGTTTCATTTTTAATTATAAGAAGTAGTATTTAGTTAGCTATGCAATTTTTCAGAGTGGCAATAGCAGAATTTTTCTTGGCATACATGTAGCATGTTATAGAGTAACTTTAATACAATATATAACCTAAGTAAAAAGAAAATATAATGTAATTTAAATACATTTTGAATTTATTTATAGCATTTGTGTTTGTATACATTTGTGTACATCTACAATTTTTATATTCATGTTCCTCATTTCATAGTAACTCATCTTTACTGTAATTCTTATTGGTATAAGATTTTCTTGAGTATAACAGTCGAATGATTGCTGTACAAAACTTTTAGTTCATATATTCAAAGATTGAAGAAATATATTTTTACAAACTGTGTAACTTGCTATTATAGAAAAGTGATTATTAATAAATGTAGAAAAATATTTTATTTACTGTAGGCATTTTTAATTAAACCCACAAAAAGGTTTTGTTAAATTAAATAATTATATGTTCTCTCCTTTGGCATTTCAAAGCAAAGTATAACATAAACTTCACAAATTTATATTTCTAAATATGTTTATGTATTTAAAAAAACTAAGTATTCAGATAATAGTATAGCAAATATATATTCCGAGATCAACATTAGGCAGTGTTATATTGTTGTAGTTATAATGTTATAGCAGTGTTGTATTACACTGTTAGGCAGTATAACTTATCAGTTAATTAGAATATGTATTGATATAAAAGTGAATCATATTACACATTAATTTAAATAAACTTTGATGGTTCTAACTTTCCTTGGTAAGATCTCTATTTTATCTGTCTTTTCAAGATCGAAAGCAATTTAATGAAATGAAAAGATTTCAGCTGTGTCAGTGAAGATTCTCAATCCAGGTTGAGTTGTCTGAAGATTGAATCATTGCAACTGGACTAATTTATTTTTTGTCAGTTTGAGAGACGTTTCATTGCCTATCTAGGCAGCTTCCTCCATCAAAGCAAGAAAGTTGGGCAGCGAGTTGTTGGAATGTATCAACTCCTGCCACACCAACCTCAGGGGTTTCTTCCCAGAGGGAAGGTAAAGATTTTTTTCAACACGCTTTGGTGGAAATCCCTGAGGAGTTGGCACATTCCAACAACTCTCTGCACAAGTATCTTGTTCTAACTGAGGAAGTTGCCTGGATGGGCAGTGAAACATCTTTCAAACTTACAACAAAAAATTAGTCCAGTTGCAATGATTCAACCTTCAGACAACTTCAGACAACCTACAGCTGTATATTTGAATATTGGCATCCATGGAAAAATCAAGAGAGAATATAATATATTTCCTTTTCTACTGAAGCCAGGTTCTGCTGTAAGTAAAAATCAATAAAGCCAGTTATTTTGAATACAAAATGCCTTACATCAAACATTTTTTAAAAAGTTAAAATGCCTTTACCAAGAGGTTTGGATTTATTTATTTTATTTAGTGTAGGCAAATACATGGACTTATAGAGGTTCAAATGTCCAGTCCATACAAGGACAGGGTGGTCTATATTGAAAATATGAGACATTGGGCCGGTGTAAGCTCTTGATGGACATTCGGACACAATGTGATAGATATTTGTTGAGGAGCACCAGTCACACTGAGGGGTAGAGACAAGACCCCACTTAAACAATGAGTCCTGGCAGATACCATGTAAGGTGTAGATCCTGCTCAGAGATGACCAATGCTAGCGAGGAAGGTCAAAACCTGACACCTTTTTTGATTTTGGGGACCTATGAAATATTAGAAGCTATTGATCTATGGAATACAGATTATGTCACTGGAAGGATAGGACAGAAAATTAAAAGATGATCAGATTGGCTTGCTCAGTTAATTACCAGCTGATAGTATAAATTCTGGAAATGGGTATGATAATAATACCACAAGATTAAAAAAAAGTCCTTTCTGAAGTTTAATGAAGTTTAAGCAGGGTGAAATTAAAGGGGAAGCACTTTTTTTTCCCTTTCTCAAGACTCTCAAGTACTTTTTGCTATACACAGAACAATCAGCTCCAAAACAGAATTCTTAACTGTTATTTAGTGTTCCTCAGGTAGATTTCAGTTGAAGCTAGTCAGATCTAAGGTCTATGAACAATTTATATTTTATTTAAGTGATAAAGAGAAGAGATAAAGGTCTATAAATTCAGAAAAATGTAACAAAATTAAAGTCTTAAGAGAGATTGAAGGGGTGAGAAAATTTAATCTTGAGAAAAGATAACTGCGACAGATAATAGTGCTTTCAAATGCCTTAAAACTGTCCATCCATCCATCATTCCAGAGATTTTAAAAAAATGTTTTATTACAGATTATGGTGAGGGTAACAGTTATATGGTATTTATATATAGTATATCTAGGCTAGTCCTTTAACATATTATTAAATCTGGACTATATAGAGACATACTTCTCCATCTTCCCATTTTTTAAAATATAATGGTATTTCAAAGAGCAGTACAATTGTTGAATATATTCTTTGACAGCTCAAGCTTGTTTTCTTTATGTTGTTTAATTAACTTTGCTGACTTCTAGGCTCAAATAAGATATTAATTCCATATTTCTGGAATGTAATTCACCATTCCATTTACAACTTTTTATTTCCCAAGGAGAAATACAACTTCAGTGTTTTATTATATATGATTACCTGATGCTAAATGTATCCCTTAACAGGGCTAGATACAGTGAGTCAGAGCACCATTAAATCTTCTACCTGTCCCCTCCAAACTGATAGCCATTCTTCTTAATCATTATTTGGGGGAAGGCAATAGACACAGAACAACACCTTCAGATGAAATTACTTCATCCTTTGCTCATAAAAAGTATATTTAACATCTCTTAAAACTTGTTTCACACAATACATACATACACTATGCCTGTGAAGCTGTTGGAGCATCTGAACCATGTTGTTCATACTGTTAGGGAAAAAAAATCTAAGTTACATTCAAAACTTAAATTCTTAAATAATTATTACTAACCAATTGATTCATTGTATTAATTGGCCCAGAAGTTCCAATAAAACATTTCTGTGACCTTCAAATTAGATTTACTTTACAATATCAGTTTCTCATGTAAATCTAGCTGAAAGTTTAACTGCTTTCTAATTCATGCCCAGTTATGCCTAGCTGGAGGAATCAGATTTTGTTCATTATAAATTGACAGAATTTCAGACAGGTTTACTCTTTTAAATGAGCCCTAAAAGAGTAATAATAGCTTTTAAAATTCATTACACATCAATATAGAAGTTAAAATAAAAGCCAAATGATAAAGCTGAAAATCTGGTGAATGTAATTCATCATTCTCATATGAATTCTCTTTAGCCAGAAAAGATTGGGAATTTATTCTGACATTAAAAAAAATATTTAACACTTTATCAATCTGTGCCAAATTTAAATCATACTTAAATCTTTTCTAAAAACTATTGTTTTTTTTTAAAAGTGAATAAATAAATAAAAACTACAGATATATATGTCTATAAATTGACAAAGTAATGACTAAGATTGTACAGTTAGTATTCAGAGTATTTAAATATTAATCATCTAAAACTAAATTATTTTAACAATGTGTACGTATTTAAAACTCTGAGCTAAGTGCTTGAATTCTTCACTATTGTTTAAAAATATAAAAAGAAAAAACCCACTGAAAAAATATAGATAAATATTATTCCATCTCCTCAAAATTCAGAACAGCCTAGAGGCTCAAAGATAATTTTAACCAATGATTTAATCCAAATTTAAGCAATGGTTTAAATCCACATAAGTATTTAGGCAATTTTAATTCAAAATTTTGAGGTATTTGAGGGAAATATAAAGTGTAAAATCCACTTATTGATGGTAAGTTACAATAAAAGAGAATATATGTAGCTCAAGGCTGAACTGTGGATTGTTGATACTCTCTGAGCTCAGAGAGCACCAAGGACCCCATAATCTGAAGGTATTTATAATCCCAGTGGAAGCAAATTATATTTCTTCCAATTAATGGTATATCATAAATATTATTGTACAATTTCACTCCTTGGTTACTATATTGTATTTGTGTTTTTGTGCAAGAAAGAGAATTACAAGTCAAAATAGATGAGGAATTGGTAGGGAAACACGTATTTGTTTTGCATAAATTTAAATCCCTGGGACTGATGGTTTGCATTCTAGAATGCTAAAGTAATTGATGGATGTGATCATAGAACCACTGGCTGTAATCTTTGAAAATCCATGGGAACAATTATGTGCCAAAGAAGGTGTAATAACTATTTTTGAAAAGGAAGAAAAAGTAGGAGCTAGGAAACTACAGACTAATTCTCTTGAGATCAGTACCTGGAAAAATTATAGAAAAGAGTAACAAGGGAACAAAGTGATTGCGAGAAGCCAGCGTAATAAGCAGATCACTGGAAGTCCATTACCAGAAATAAAATATTTAGGGAAGTACTATGGAAGAGATCAGAAAAAAATGTGAACACGGAAGATAATAGTAGAACAGTAGAAAAAAATAATAGAACAGTAGGTGAAACTCAGATAATAATTGGGCATAAGGAAACCGCTTATATGAACAACAAAAATGATAATTTAGAAGAAATAAAAACAAAAAATCCAGCACTGAAACAACCTATGAATTGATCCTCTGTCAAGGGCTTTGCCTAGATCTGGCATGGCCTGTCCTGATTCTATTCAGGTGGCTCCATATTTTTCGGAGCAACTTGGAAGTGATTTTGTTTGATCTGTATGATTTGTTTGGTTATGGTTATTAAAGGTTGCCCATTTTAATTATCAATTCTTCATCTAAATTTTAAATCTCTGGTATGTTATCCCGGATTTGTTTCCTAGATTTAAGCCTGGTACAAGTTAGAGAGTTTAATATTTTGCATATCAGTAAATATCTAGGAACTATTAGCCTGTTTATCTTATTCCCCTCTTGAACTGTTTGTTGTTGTCACCTAAAATCAAGAGGGAAAGAAAAAAAAAACATGGATCCATGCAGATTTCAGTGGATTTAAGAATTCCAGATACTATTCTCACTGGGTTATTAAGATGAAAATCAATCTTGTTGGTATGACATCTTGTTCCCCATACAGATGCTCAGTGTTCAGTGACAGAGTAGACAAATGATCATGTCACTATACGTAATGTCTTTGCTTGAACTCCCCAGCCTGTTCCTGCAATTTTCTTAATCAAGAAAATTGATTATTATTATTATTCCTGGTTTTCAATTTTTGCCTGATTTCTTCAAAGTGTTTTCAAATATAAGGGATCAGTCAAAGATTATTCCAAGATATTCCAATTGTTTTTTATCCTCTTGCCATAGCAATATACATTTAACTTTTTCTTTGCTGTTGCTTAGATGGAAGTGCTGAGATGGAAGGCACATAGTTTGATTTTATTTATGTTAGGGTACAATCCCCAGTTTTCATAATATTGGCTTAGGGTTTTAATGAAAGGATTAAAATCGCATCTATCCAAAAAACCAAGACCAAGTAATAATTAGGAAAATTGAACCCAATGAGGCATATTATCCAGTTCATGTATGGACAGCTGTTTCAGTAAGACCACAGAAGATTACAGGTAGTCCTTGACTTACAACAGTTCACTTCGGGACCATTCCAAATTACAATGGCACTGAAAAAAGTGACTTAAGACCATTTTTTTACACATCATTGCAACATCCCCATGGTTACATGATTCACATTTGGATGCTTGACAACTGACTTATGATGGTTGCAGCGTCCTTGGATCACATGATCACCTTTTGCAACCTTCTGATAAGCAAAACCAATGGGCAAACCAGATTCACTTAACAACCATGTTACTAATTTAACAACTGCAGTGATTCACTTAACAAACGTGGCAAGAAAAGTCATAAAATGGGCAAAATTCTCTTAACAATTTTCTCACTTAGCAATACAAATTTTGGGCTCAATTGTGATTGTAAATTGAGGATTACCTGTACTTTGGTAGAAATGCAATAAAAATTTTATAAAATGAAAAATGAAACAAAAAGGAAGCAATTTAATTTTGGAAAGATGCATGAGAAACTCAAAAAGACTAATAAAATGCTGGATGGATAAAGGAATTTGAAGATGAATTAACTAAAAATCAAATGGGAAACCAATAATTGCAGAAATAGTTAAATGGAGTAAAAAGGATTAAAAACTGGACACTTCTGGAAATCATCAGTTGCATGGCTTTTTTTTTTTCAAATAGCTTACCTCAAATTACAGCTAAACATTTTAATGAAGTATTACATAAAGAAGACATCAACTGTTTAATAACTGGCAAAACATATCTCATTCAAAAAGACCTACCATAGAGAAAGGGACAACACCAGGATATTATGCTTCCCTACAATGTTTAAACTACTCACAAGCATAGTGGGCAACATCCAAGATTATATTAGAAGAAAATAACATCCTTCCAGTAGAACAGAAAGGAAAAAAATGAAAAACTGAATGAAAAACTGCTGGTGACCTTCTACTGCTGCATCATAGAGAACATTTTAACATACTGCACCTCTGTATGGTTTGCCAATTGCACAGTGGCAGATAGGAAAGCACTCCAGAGGGTTAATGTCATTGTCCAGAAGATCATTGGTTGCCCTCTCCCCTCTTTGAAAGAGCTTTATAGCTCCCACTGCCTTAAGAAAGTTCAAAACATTCTCAAAGATCCATCTCATCCTGGGAACCCTTTTTTTGAACTATTACCATATATACTCGCATATAAGCCGACTCTTAAGATGCATTTTTTTTTTTCAAATTTGGGGGTCAGCTTATACGCGCATAAATCTGATCTCACACAAGCGACATGACGACATGATGCCACTTCTCAGATCACGCAATATCATCGATATTACCATACAGTCATACATATATACAGCACATTTTTTTTACTCTGGGCACCTCCATTTTGCTTTTTCTACCACCGGATCATAACATGCTCTGATTGGTTAGTCATTCAAACAACTTTCGTGTTTGCAATCATCACATGCAACTTTGTGTCCAGTTTCTTTGCATTTGTAGTAGTAAAATTCATTAAAATATACCCATGTCTGATGTTAAAAGAAAAAGAATGTCATATGCTGCTTCTTTTAAACTAAAAGTAAAGGCCGCAGAAGAAACAAGCAACCTTGAAGCAGTAAGAACCTTTGGAGTGGATGAGAGCAATATTAGAAGATGGAAAAAGGATAGTACATTGGATTGCACCCTCAATTCAAAATGTACAAAAAAAGGGCCCAAAGCTGGGCAATTCCCTGAAATGGAAAAGGACATTCTTGAGTAGTTTGAGGCTCAAAGGCAGAATGGCTACAGTGTGTCTAGATTGGCCGTGCGCTTACAAACATTGCAGATGGCCAAATCTGGAAAATACCAAGGTACCTCAACCTTCACTGCTTCCCCAGGCTGGTGTACAAGGTTTTTGAAGAGAAATGGGATATCACTAAGACAAAGAACAAAAATAGCCCAAAAGCTACCATCAGAATTTGAGGAAAAGGTGATGAACTTCCAACGTTTTGTGATAAATAAACGAAAGACTGGTGATTTTCCTCTCAGCAGGATTGGCAATATGGACGAGACCCCTATGTGCTTTGACATGCCAAGCACTAAAACATTGAACCAAAAGGGTGACAAAACAGTTCTTATTAAGACAACAGGGCACCAAAAAACCCATTTTACAGTGGTGCTGAGTTGCACTGCAGATGGGATGAAGCTACCCCCAATGGTAATCTTTAAATGAAAAACCCCTCCAAAGGATAAATTTCCCAGCGGTGTGCTCATCCATCAGCATCCAAAAGGATGGATGGATGAAGAAGGCGTAATCAAATGGATAAATCAAGTGTGGGTGCGCAGAAATGGAGGTCTACTCAAGAAACACTCCATGCTAGTCTGGGACCAATTCAGAGCTTACCGAACCGAAAAGGTAAAAAGGAGTCTAAAGGAGTCAAACACCATTCAGGCAGTCATACCAGAAGGGTTGACTGGAATACTACAACCCCTAGATGTCAGCCTGAACAGACCCTTCAAGACACAAATGCAAAACCTGTGGACACAGTGGATGGCAGATGGCAAGGCTGAACTAACAGCCAAAGGAAACTCCAAACACCCTCCTTTGCCCACAGTTGTGTCTTGGATGAAGACTGCATGGGATATGATTTTACAAGAAATGGTACAGAAATCCTTTTTAAAATGTTGCATTAGCAACAAATTAGATGGCACTGAAGATGATGTTGTATGGCAGGAGGATAGCAATGAAACTGAAAATGAAGACAGTGATGAAGTGGCAAAAAATGGAAATGAAGATCAACATGAAGAAATGTGGGATGAAGATAATGTCAAATATACATTGGAGGACTGGAAACATCTCTTTGGGGAATCTGAGGAAGAGGGTAATGGTGAGGATGAATTTGAAGGATTCTGAGACACTGTTTAATTTGTGAAAATAAATAAATTTAAAACACAACAATAATGGCTTTTATTCTCATTTATTCTCTTCTGCAAGCTTTTGCTACGATAAGTGCATATATTACCATTATATAACATCAGATTCTTTACATACTGGGTAATTAACTTAATATTGTTTCCTACACAAATGCTTTGATAATGAACCTTCATCAGTGCATTGAATATTAATACTCTTTTGTTATTAGCCCAAACAACAAACCATGGTATTTGGGGGTCGACTTATATGCGAGTTTTTGCAAAATTCCTCATTTTGGGGCAGTTTTTTAAGGGTCGGCTTATATGCGAGATCGGCTTATATGCGAGTATATACGGTACCATCTGGCAGGCAGTACAGAATAATAAAAAAGGACAAATAGGCTGAAAAACAGCTTCTATCCCAGGGCAGTAGCTCTTTTGAATTCTGCTGTATAGTGCAATATTGATGCAATGTCGGGGGTTTTCAGTTCAATGTGTGGAGGGTGAAGGATGTGTGTTTGTGTTTATTTTCATGGTCATGGTTATGATGTGCACTGAAGATGGTCTTTGATTTCATTGTATGAGGTGCAATGACAATAAAGTAAACTAAAAGGAAAAATTGAGGCACAAAGGATAAACTTTTAATTGATAAAATGATTTTACAAAAGCTGAAAAACCAATTTACATATTTTTTGAATTGGTAATAAAAGGATATTTGATTCATTACACAAAATTTGATACATCAAATGTTTGGAAACAACTGATGTCAGTAAAACATTAGAATATAGAAAAAACAATGAGGCCATAGAAGACAGAATTTGTGGTTGGAAATGAAAATGTGGGTCTGTCAACATCAAGAGAGGGATCTTATGGGGTGACTCATTTTCACCCTTATTATTTGTCATTGTATGAACCCACTTTCAGTGAGTTTGAAGAAAACAACTTTTGGCTATCAAATAGCAAAAAATGCTAATAAAATGCCAAATTTGCTTCATATAAATGAGCTGAAGTTTATGGGAAATCAGAAATTGAAATGCAGTCATTGACAAATACAATAAGAATTTTTAGCATAGATACAATAATGGAATTTGTCCTACAGAAATGTGCTATAATAGCAATTAACTGGGATAAAATCGGTAAGAGTAATGGAAATGAAATACCAAGAGGCCAAACTGAGGTTGCCATCAGTATGAAAGTTTCGATAAATAAACTAGTCATAGCTTGTTTTTAAGAGTTAAAATTAAAACATGACTCTTTTATCTTTATAACAAATCTAATGTTTATTACTTGTTCTATTATGTTGTTCTATTATGTTCTATTATACAAGTAATGTTTATTACTTGTTCTAAAAACAATCTTTAATTGTTTTAAAATGTTTGTACCTTTGAATTGTTGCAGTGGAATTTGTTCCTTATTTTCATATATAAAATAGTCATATCTTGTTTTAACTGTAAAAATTAAACATTACTCTTACCTTTATAAGAATTAAAATGTCATTGATTTGTTCCATAATAATATTTAATCCTTTATTAAATGTTCGTGACTTCATACTCTTATAATGGAATTTTGTTTTTTATTTTCAGCATCTGGCGAGGACCAAATATAAATTGCACAGATAGTTCAGGATACACTGCTTTACATCATGCAGCTTTGAATGGTCACAAGTAAGTGCTATATTACTATTATGTTGGAATTAGTTTGTATCACATGTTTGTGTTGATGCTAGGCTGCATAAAATCATCATATTTTTGTGTTTATGTTGATTTTAGCAGAATACTTGTGCCAGTTGCAGCTGAAGAAACCTACCGTAGCAAGATCCAATCCAATGATTAGTGAAGTTCTATATAGTGGCTTTTTAATGAACAACATACAAATAACATATAGATATGAACTAAGATTGTTGAATCAGTAAGTTTTTAGATTTTAAACTTACATTTTTTATAACTGACAGGATAGAACCTCTTTGAAACAAAATAAATTTCTAATTTATTTTAAATAATAGTAAAAAGTTTTATTTCTAAAAAAAACAACAATAATTTTCAATCTTACATTGACATTTTTATATAACCTTCTGCAGTGGATAATAGTTAGACAACACAGCTGCCATTGAGAAAAAAAAGATTTGTGAGAGCCATTCTTCAACCTAATGGATGGATTGTACTAGTATGAAAGTGGAGAAATATGATGTTGTTTTATGACTTCTGGAATTCTGGGTGGCTTTCCATTAGCTCTTGATACCATTTAGTGTTTGTTGTCCTGGACTAATTTTTTAAAATATATTTCAACTCAACTATTTTGTGATGATTGTTGCTTTGGATGGGTGAGTATTAGGTTTCAACAATGAGTGTTAGGTGATCAGTGCCCTCCTCATGTCTTCCTGAAGTACTTCTGGTCTTTTTTCATTATATCTGTGGATTTGCAAATATACTAGAATTTTAAAAGCTTCTTTCACCCTATATATTTTGTTATGCGCTAATAGCATAACTGGGAACATTGTCTTGTTCATTAGTTGACGTGATTACTTGTCTTAGAATTTCATTACTATTTTCAAGCCCTCAGCAATTGCTCAGAATCAAGAAAGGTAGCTTTTCAGTGTCTTATTAACCCAGTTAATTGAAATAAAAAATAGACTTTATCTTACAGGTGTCCTCACACATTTATAGTAGAATTCCATTTATCTCTAAATTCATTACAATAGAGATGCCTCAGTCTTTTTGCTAATCATGTGCTGAAACTGCTGGATTTTATTTTCTTTTGATAAAAAAAGAATGTGCAGATGTCCCAAACTTGTAATATTTCCCAAACTTCCATTCTATTTCCAATCATTATTACTATTTGTTGTCCTTCCATATTTTCCTGTTGTTTTCTCTTTTGTTATGCTTTTTTTCTCATGCTAAGTTTGCATCTGATCCTTACTTGCTTCTGGTTTATAGGCCAAAGGGTTCTACTTTAGGACTTTTCCAACTCCAAGAACATTCGATGAACATTAGCAGATTTAAACTTGATACTCTTTCCATAAATATATCCTCTTACTTGACAGCAATTTTTGCAAGGAAAAATTGGTTCAGTGGTTGATAAGATGGCTAAACAAGTAGGACATTGTGTCTTCAGGTTACAATCTACCAATACTCAAAACTGGTGACTTTCCTGCCTGGCTATAATTGTATACGACTTTGGAATTGAGGAGATTTTTCAGGTGTCCAGCCATGTACATTTAACTATTCTATCACAGGCTTTGCTTTCAGCTCAATTATGAATTTCAACTTTGGTCATCTTTTTGGTACTATCTTCAGTATTAGCAATGCAACATAAGTTGTTAGGCTGACTTACAATACTGCAGAGAAACCAGTTCATTTGTCTGTCTTGTCGCCTGAAAGCAAGACTATTTCATTATTCTTCTGTAGTGCTTAATAGTGACGTAGAACAAAACAAAAGGAAACAAATTGCATATAAATATGTGTACTAGGAATGGACATTTTCTTTATGTCAACATTTTCAGCATTGACAACTTTAATTCCTCTTATAGCAGCATTTAAACTGAAATTCTTTTGTCAATAGTCCAACTCCATAGTTTCATTTCAGTTCTCTTTATTAATTCCAGTGCTTGATAGGATTTTTCCAGTCCTTGAACTTTCACATTTGAATGACAATCAGCCTGTGAAGGAGAAATTTTTTTAAAAAATGATTGCTTAGCATTTCTATTGTCTTGACTTGCTCACTCCATTTGATAGCTCATTCTAATGTTTTTTGGGGATTAGAGATTATACCCAGATTTGTTATACATCCCTAGAAGTATTATTTAGATTACCTAGATTCTAAATTTGGGGTGGGGTGGGGTGAGGGCAACATAGCAGGGACAAATGCAACTTTGCTTTTGTTGCTCTCCTTCTCAGAGCTGCTTTTCTCATTCTCCTTCTCAGAACTGGGGCTGAAGTTCTGCAGGCATTGAGAATTGAAGAGATACTGTCCTAGAGAGGACTATGAGTCCTATTCAAGATGTAGGTAAGGCTGGTAAAAGTTGTCATGATTGTGCTGACATTCAGCCATAGACATAAGCTGGTTTCACCTTTATCCAGACTGTTAGCATAGAGCACTTTGATCAATCAATTTTCTTTGTACTTGTCTCCAAAGGAGTTTACCCAGGAACAGTTACTGATGTTTCATAATGAGATCTGTTATTTAATATTTTGCCATGGTAAATTGCTAGTAGCAAGTTCTGCAATTTGGAGAAAATGAACAGACAAATGAGCTAAAAGTAAACATGTTCACTCCAAAATGAATCTCTGAAAACGGTGAGATAAAGCATCATGTCCCCAGATTAGGTTTTTCCTAAGATTTACTTTGGAGAACATTTTTAATCTTATATAGTTAAGCTGATTAATGATAACTGTAATTAACTAAATTTATAATCTAGATTTAGTTCTCTGCTGCTAAAAGATAATGTTATACATTATCAGATACACACCAGAACAGGTGCTTAACCTTAAAACCTGGTTTGGGCATATTGATCACAGATTTGAGTTAAATTATATGAAGAGTGCCCAAGCTTCTTGCCACAAAATGAACAAGAGAGACAACATAATTGTTCTGAGAGAATCTGATGTCCCAAACAGGTTTTATACTGAAGGGCGCATATAGATATGCCTATCCAGGGTTATTGTTTTCCACTTCCATATAGATATAGGCATATCTATATGGAAGTGGAAAACAATAACCCTGGATTGGTGATTCTAGCAATGTTGGATTCCATTCTGGCTCAGACAAATCCAGCAAACCTTTATAGCCTGCTTCTAGATTCTGCAGTTCAGCAACCCAGTCTTAAGTAGAAGTGTATGATAAAGATCCAGGAGCACAGATTGAGTTCCATAGGTAAGAGGCTTGACAAAGAGAAGGTCAAAAGAAGAGCAAACTCTAATGAGGTTGTAGCTTATCTGTACATTTGGGTGGAGGCTTGGCATTGCTGATTTATTGGCTTCAGTCCTTGGGCGAAAATGCAAAGAACAACTTTCCAAGTCTTAGATTTATTGGGTTTATCTTGTTGTGCTATGCTTGGAAATCTAGATTCCATTCTATCCTGTTTCCTGTCCCCTCAGATTTGTTGCTTGATTTTTCAGCTTCTTGTCTTAATCTATACTAAATCTGTTGACTACATTTACAGTTGCTGTTCTAAGATACTGGTAAAGAGGACTTTTTGCTTCCAAAAGATTGTTTTGCCTGAGTTCCTTTATTGCTCAATTGTGGCAATAATCCAGCCTGCTAGCTTGTTGGCTGGCAAACATCAAGACCAGCATAGAAAAATAGGTTAAATGTGTTTAAAATGTGAGTAGGTGTAAATTCCTACTCAAATAGTAACTGTCACTGCCTGGAATAGAATGGAAAAGAAGAGACTTTTCATTAAGTTCTGCCACCTCTTTCCTTACACATTATATCTAGGGGCTGCCATTGTCAATCTACTGTGATCTTTCTTATCTCCTTTGGAGAATGTCTTTTTATTTTGGTTATATGTATCATAACATTATGTGGAACAGTTTCTTCATAAAGAATGGATATACTGTAAAGTTCACTTCAATTTTTCCTGCCAATACATTTTGTTCTGGAATCTGGTATTTTATTTCTTTTTCAGGAATAAGCAATATAGTACAATTAATTCCATCACATGGTAGGCCTGGAACATTTGAATTCTAGCTACTTAACTATCCTAAAGAGATTCAGTGGTTTATATTTTATCCTGGCTATCAGGAACATGAACATTTTCCTATTTACATAAACATTTCACAGGGTGAGTTCAGCAAGCAATTTAGATGTATGTAGTATTATTTATATAGGTAACACTAACAGATATTAACTTTTATTTACTTACTAAGCTGTGCCAAATATATTCCCTGTAGGTTTTTTTATTTCTGTTTCATGGCAGTCCATCAGAATATATTAAAAACTATTAGTTTCTATTTCCTGGAGAACCCTGCATTTTGTCAGTTGTGTTTGTTCTACACCAATATCACATGAATGCACAGAACTAATTTCAATCAAGATTCTCAGCAAGGCATTATTTTTAGTCAACTTTCCTGTTCTTTCTGTATCAGTCTGTTCTTGTCTTTTCTGACTTCCTTTTCAGCCATTGAATCTGCTCAGAGCTATCCATTTATTGCTCAACAGTCCTCCTCCCCCTCCTCCCCCTCCCCCTCCCCCTCCTCCTCCTCCTCCTCCCCCCCCCCCCATGAGAATGCTTTATGATAGAGTTATTCAGTCATGGTGCTTAGAAATATAAAAACTGACAGCAGAATAAGATGTAGTGGTCCATCTATGCTCATCTGGATGTGGATTGCTGACAGCAAGATGTTTTGGTCTTTTTGTTCCCTTTTTGCACAATATGCAGATGTTATTTATGTCTGGGTGTCTATTGGTGGCCAATATGTCAGAGTGCCAGGCTTCTAGGAATTCCCTCATGCTTTTGGACTTGGCTTGGTCTAGGGTAGCCACAATTTCCCAACTGAAACTATGCTCAAGTCTGTCTATATGTTGTGACTTCATTAAAACTTCACCAAAAGTGCCTGACCACTCAACCCAACTTGCAGTCAGAAGATATGATGAAAATTCTTTAATTTTACAACATATGAACATAGATTAACATCAGAGCAACAGTCAAGAAATAAACAATCTCCCAGTCAAGGAACTACCCAAAAGCTAACAGTAAACAGCCCAGACAAAGAACCTCCAAGATCCCACCCATCAACCCTGCCAGGGCTAGCCACTAAAATATAAACTGAGGGCAAATCCCACTCCTTACTAGCACTGTTGTTACCTAGTTTGGGTGATGAATTGTCTTCAAAAAAATAACCAAGCTCAGAGAGTACCAAGAATCCCTTGTTTCAACTGTAAGCTACAAATATTCTCCTTTATTGCTAAGCCTAGAATATGGTTTCCTCTTGTTGGACATTTTACTGTTTTAGAAAGGGACCTTTTAATGCTGCCAACATATCCCTGCTCCTGCTTGTAAGTGCAATTGGAAGATTCCAGAAAAGGTTAGGCATTAGAACTGTTTGAATCCTCCATGATCAGCCTGCTTAAATAACATTGCTACCATCGTTTATCTGAACAAACAATATCCAGAATTTTAATCCAGGATGTCTAAAATGAATGGTACCATGCAGTGGGTGCTTATCATCACTGAAAAAAGAAAAACCCTTTAAGCTTTACCCATATAATATTTTCCTGAAGTTGTGAAGCATGGGAAAATCAGAAGTCGAAACAGTTCAAATGAATATATTATTTATTGCTGTCTACAAGAATCTGAACTAGTAACGGTTAAAGCAGATTGGAATAAATGGGAGTCAATGGAATTCAAGGTGGGATGGGCTTAGATCTCTTGGGGCATGAAAGGATTCAAGAATGATAATGTGTTTGATGTCCCCCTCAGGCTGAGCCTGCTCATCTCCTATAGAATTATTGGGAATTGTTGAATGATTGTGAAAGTAATATCCTTGTCAGAAATCTGGTCATTCATAATAAAGTCTTGCAGACTCCAATCTTTTCAATAGCCATTCCCATGAGGAAGAAATGTTCTTGTCACGTACACAGTTTACCACAAACCATTGCTTTCTGAAAACGGAAAAGCAAATGCTCTTTTAGAATTACAAGCAAAATGCCACAGAAATAACTGGATCACGACTGGAAAAAAACATGTTTACCATTTCTTTGCCACCTCTGATTCAAGCTTTGAATCCCAGAAAAAGAAAACTCAAAGTGGAAGCAAACAAGATCCTTTACTTCAAAAGGATTTTATACAGGGGTTGGATTCAATTTTTTTAATAACCAGTTCTTTGGGCGTGGCTTAGGTGGTGGGCATGGCTTGGTGCTCATGTTATTTGCTGGGGTTGGCCAACTCTATCACTCACATCAAGGCACGCATCTCCTCGTCTGGCTTCTCATGACTGTTGGGATGCTGCAACAGTTGTAAGTGTGAAAAATGATCATAAGTCACTTTTTTCAGTGCCATTGTAACTTTGAATGGTCACTCCACACAAAGTACCAGCAAAGGAGGGGAAAAAAACTCCAGAGATGTTCCAGAGACAGGACGTCTAGTCCTGCCAAGAATGTAATAAGTGTTAACAAAGAGGCAGTGTCTGTAAGCAACACCAGAATGTTTCCTTCCTGCCTTCCTTACAGGAATAGGCCAGTAATTTCTTCTAACAACCGATTCTCAGAACTGCTTAGAATGTTAAGAACCGGTTCTAGCGAATAGGTGTGAACCGGTAGAATCCCACTCCTGATTTATGGCTGTAGAAAAAGATACAGCATTCTAACCGGGAATTTGCACTAGATTTGTGATTTGTATTTATGTCATGCTAAAGTCTACAGGTTTTTTATTCATAAAGGTTGACTGAAAGCATGTTCAAAAAGGTATTCTTTTTGCCTCTAGCATATTCTTGATATCTATAATACTTTATAATATTCTTAGTAGAGAACATTTACTTTGTAGCAGACTAATGCCATCTTGTGACCTACCTGGAACACTTCTTTTTTGGGGGAAATTTTGTTGTACAAGTAGAAGAGCTAGTTTTGGTTACCTACTTGGGTAATGAAACATCTGCAAAAGAAGAAGCAAACTTGAATCTGTCTTCTCAGTAACATCTAGTAAAAA
Organism: Laticauda colubrina; assembly: GCA_015471245.1. Taxonomy (NCBI): domain Eukaryota; kingdom Metazoa; phylum Chordata; class Lepidosauria; order Squamata; family Elapidae; genus Laticauda; species Laticauda colubrina. The sequence continues at coordinate 39,580,882 of BLBF01000022.1, read as the reverse complement.
AAGAATTGCTACATTCCCCACATTTGGAAGAATGTCATCTACAATGATTCATTGCTTGAGCCTTCTTAGAGTTGTCTTACATGTCTGAAACTATTTTCAGGTACAGGTGGTCATTGGTTATGACTACTCATTCAGCAGTGATTCAAACTTGCAAGGGCACTTAAGAAATTATATTTATGACTGGTTTTCAGAGGCCCATCCATTGCAGCTTCCTTGCAGTCATTTGGTCAACATTTATGACTTTCTTTGCAGGCTTCCAAGAAGCAAATAAGTCGGGAAGCTGACACGAAGTCACATAATGGACATGAAGTCACATAATGACTGTGTGACATCCTCACTAATGGTCAATAGTGATTCACTTACTGGAAACTTTGAGTGCTGGAATTGCTGTTGCAAAATGATACAGTCATGTCATACTTTAAGACCACATCACTTAGTGATAGCAATTCTAATGCCAATTACCATTGTTAATCAAGGACTATTTGTATTTAGATCATATTCTTTGTGTTATGTTTTTGAACTACTGATTGTTCATGGCTGTTCAGAGAAACATTTGGGGATGCTTGAAGATTCTGCTACCAAACATTAATACATCAGGGACACATATTATACATATAATTATTTTTATGTTTTAATTTTTGTTATTATCAACAAACTGTTAATCTTCAGAAATTGAGTGACATATAACTTGAGTGAATGCACTGTAGTGGAATCACTGGCTAAAGTAGAGGGGATTGCTTTAGGGGGGAGTAAAGAGACATTCTTGTTGGAATTGATTCAGGAGAGGTAATGTCAAGACAGATAGTTTTTGTAATATAAGCGATCTACAACAAAATATCTATATGGGCCTATTCACAAATAGTTCTGGCTGCAGGTATCTGACATGGATGGATGAATGGATGAATCTTGGTTTTTTACTGACTTTTAGAAATAAATTTTGTTTTATTTATCGTAATTTATTTGCAGTGTACTCTCTTTTGGTACATGCAATCTTTTTATCTCTACTGCTCATATTCAGTGTTTTCAAAATATAACTTCATAGGGAATCTAATATAGGTCTTGAAGGATTATGGAAAAAAGATAGTGAAGAAAATCTGGTACTTCAAAAGATCAAAGAAAGGGAATCAAAATGTGATTAGGGAATTAGGGTCTTGAAAAAAAAGGTATATGCAACAAAGAAGTAGAATTGGAATATCAGGATCGAATCATATGTCGCTTGTCAGCATGCAATAACCATCAAGTATCAACAGTTGTACCAAAAAAGAGTATAAGAGATAAAACTAGTTTTCAGGGCCGGGGAAGTAGTGAGGAATGAAGAACAGGCCAGAACTTATTACTATTACTGAACAATCAAATTATATACACCAAATCTGATAAAAATTATGTTGCTCAGGAGAGGTTCAACAGGAGCAGGAACTTTTTCTGTAACCCTTCTTGTCCAAGAAGATCCAGTGGCCAGCAATAACATAAGGCAATCATACATTCCTTCTATATGTGAGAACTTTGATACCCAGAATTCCCACCAATTACTTATGGCAGGGGTCCCCAGCCCCCGTTCTGCAGTCAAGTACTGATCCGTGGCCTATTGGGAACCAGTCTGCAAAAGCAGCAGGCATGTGCATGAAATCATCCCCTTTCCATCCTCCCATACTTCTGCCACTGCTGCCAGTCTGTGACCTGGAAAGGTTGGGGATGCCGGTTATGGTGCCTAATTATAAACAATTATTTGAAATTCAATGGTTCATAAAACAAAATGCCAATCTTAGCAATTCTTTGTAGCTACAAAGGATAGATAACTATTCTTTGGATGATAGCTCACAGAACTTATAAGAGTGACTTTTTTTTTACTATTATAAGATTGAAGGAAGATAGGAGTTTCAAAATCTTTAGCTATGAACTTCTAGCATGAAACATTTCTGTAATTCCTGTGATTTATATTTGTTTTGTAATATGATATTTAACTATTAACTACCAACTTCCAAATTAAAGCATGTCTCAAGAGAGTAAACTTTGTATGAATATACTGTATAATTCCTAATCTCTTATTTAGTGATGATTTAAAGAGTATGGTGATTATAATCATTATAATCATTTCTAAATTTCTTAAACACATCTGCTTCCTGCTTTCTTAGCATTGATGACAGTGTCGTAACAATAATTTTGTGGTTGTTTTGGTATATTTTGTCGGTATATGCTATAAATTCACAGTTTTGTAAAGGAATCTGTCAATCCTTAGTGCATTTTTAAAATATTTTTCAGGGATGTAGTTATCAAATTACTTCAATATGAAGCATCCACTAATGTGGCAGATAATAAAGGGTATTTTCCTATACACTTGGCTGCTTGGAAAGGAGATGTAGAGATTGTGAAGATTCTTATCCATCATGGGCCATCACATTCCAGAGTGAATGAACAGGTGATATTATTAAATGTATTTGTTTATATCTTCAGCAAACACAAGTAAGTATCCTTTTGTTCTTACAGAAATATGACTGGATTCATACGAAGTTCCTTCACGTCAAAACATTATTTATCTGGGTAAAGGTTAGATGGATGAGAGGTTTTATACAATATAGAACAAGTTTGCAAACATCTGACATCAAAATAGATTTTTTTTGGGTAATTACTATGATATTGTATTTAGTTCAGTCTTTTTTAAACTGATCTTTATTTCATCATTGAGATAATAAAAATAATATTTGGAACAAGTGCTACTGATTTTTATAGGTTGGTTGTGCTACAGAGAAGTATTGTAATTCCATGCTGTAAATGAATAGTAAAATTCCATTGTTATGCTAACAGTTTTGTATCTTAAAATCAAAAGAGACTGAAGTCATATTAAGTCTATTTAAATTAACACTGGCATGTTTTTGTAAATATTTTTATCAAAAATTTTAAAAACTGAGAACATGTAAAAACTTTACTATCTTTAAAGATTTGTAAGCTCTGCAAAATGTTAATGTCCCCCAACCATCTTATATACAACAATATTGGTTATTAAATAGTCTGGCAGCATTTCATAAAATGAGATACAATGTGTGTGCTATTCAAATCTACATTAATTTGATTAGAATTTATTTGAATGGCTGTTTATTTCATCTAAATGACACTGGGCAACTAACAATAGATCAAAACAATCCAATAAAATAAATTAAGAACCAATATAAAGACAGATATAAAAATATATCTACAATCAGTTTTAAAAAACCATGATCAGCAGTATGATCTATTCTATTAGATATGAGCAGTATGATCTATTCTATTAGAGTGCAGCAGATATAATCCTAGAAATGTACTACCACTTCCATGTAGTTCGTCAGAGTGATATTAAAACAACAGAAATTCTTACTGGCTTTTCTCTCTTTCAAAACTCTCAGTATTATCAGACAATGTGTTCTAGAAATGTATACCATTGGCATTACAGTACTGTTTTCTAAAGAGTTTGTGTCTAGAAAATATTATAGGTATAATAGGATGGCAAAGGGTAAGCTGTTAGTACTTTAAACTGGTGGAGGTAAAAGACTTAAGTTTTTTGCATCTGTGGCTATTACTGTATAAGACCATTAAGAAACAAGGAAACTGTTCTAATCATCCTTCTTCCTTTCTACTAAAATATATTTAGGAAAAGCTAGAAAAAATAAACATACTGTAAATCTGATGAATCTAGAGAACTTTTCAAGTATGTTTTAATATAAATGAAATTTACAAAATGGAAAGTTTGAGTATTTGGCTTGTTTATCAGATTTCTAGATGAAAAGATGTAGAATGTGTCACCTGTTTAAAACAAACTTTTATTTCACTTTTATTTTACATATTTCCTATAGTTTTGGTGTAAGATCATCTAATGTAAAGTTTCAGAATGTTGAATATAACATTTATTCCCAGGAATTGTAGCCATAGAATGTAGTAGCTGCTTTTTTATAGGCATGTGAAAAAGAAAGAAAAATATTTGAAAAAAAGAAACTGTATCTGAAATTATAGTTTACCTTTGGTTGCTTTTTAAAAAAATCAGGTTGCTAAATTGCAAGTACCGGACAAATTATAAATTAAAATCAGGAAACAAGTGATATAACAAGTGTTATTTATGACAAGGAATTCAATGTTAGAACAAAGAAATAACATATTCATAAACAATCATTGGGCAGACAACTGTGATGTTTACTAGGCAAAATGTTTCAGTATAAGTAAACAACTATGTGAATCAGCAGAAAAAGTTGTGTGAAGTACAGAAGGATTTTCTTGGTTTGTTATATAAAAATGAGCGATCAGGTTTAAAAGTAAATTTGTTACACAAGTATTTGAACTTGACATTTTAAACAACTGCTTAGAAATTATGTTGAAATACAATTCCTGATTCACATATAACAAGCCAGGAATCTGCTAATCATATCTGGATCTATTACTATTCTAAAATATAGATGAAAAAAACAAGGTCCTTTTTTGTTGTATATTTTATTTAGTGTGTTTATATATTGCCAATATCATAAGGACTCACTGTATAAAACTAAATATAAAGCTATTAAAACTCTAAAATTAGTAGTGCAACTTGATAGAAATCATCCTAGCATCTATATTAACTGAGCATGCCAATTCTTAAAAATAATAAATCTTGCTTAAATTGAGAGATCTGTGTAAAAACTTGGTTCTTAGGCCTTTTTAAATACTATCCAGGAAGGTGCTGTCCAGTTTTCTGAGGACATGAGATAACATAGGAATGGAATGGAATTTAAAAAACACCAAGCTCTTCTCCCCACTGCCATTTCACGGAAGGAGATATCTTTGGTGGTACTTTTTACAGTTTACATTTTATTTCTGAAATGTTTTGGAGATACGTGAAAATTATGACACATTTTAATGTATCCATTGAAATAATTTTAGCACGGACATTATCTTAAGAACACAAGTATTCATAAACTATAAATTATATGATAAATAATAAACTGATATAAAGTTTTTGAAAATGCTTTAAAATCAAAACAGCAATAACCACAATTCAATAATAGGGGAACAGATGTTTACAGAGAATAGTAGGACACATGCAGGCTGGAATTATTAACTCTCAAATTCAAGAATTTTTATCTAGTCCAGAAAGGCGTTTTAGCAGCAATTTTATCTCTTGAGAGATGGCATTTCAAGTAGAAGTACTACATCTTGTTTATTATCTCAAATATAAAGAGAGGTAAGCAAGATCTTCAACTAAAATAAATTTAAGCTTTAAATTTATGTTTACTTGAGAAGACTTTTTACTCTTTTTAATAAATAAATATTAGTGCAGAATTATATTCTGACTTTAAGCCTTTTATAATCCCATTGACATTTGTTTTATGTGAAGAATCACATAAACTAGGTTCATATTATAATAATCTTTAATGTATTACATATGGAAAGTAGAGAAGTTTCAAAAACCGTTTCCTGTTTTCTATTCTTTTCTTGTCCTTTACGTGTCTTGCTCTATAAATCTGTTGTTTTCTATCTTCCTTATTTCTGTCTTTCTTTCTTCTTGCTTTCTACTTTCCCTCCCTCTTCCTTTTTTTCTTAGGGTCAACTCAGCAGTTGCAGTAGAACTGCAATAGAGGGGTTTTATCAATGACATTGACAAAAGGTTGAAATTGACTAGACACTCTCAGTTTTAGTCAGTTTCAATCAGCACCTTGAGTCTCAGGTAAAGTTATCCTGAATTTTGCTGGAACATACTCTTTGCAAGTATTTTTCATGTACATTGAATTGGGTAACATGTACTGTATAACCCATGCTCAATGTGTGCTTTTCCAGATACATATTTTATTCCTGTAATTTATATACATGAATTATTAAAATAACCATGTATGAGAAATTGAATACCTCATTGCATATTTAAATTAAGCAATTATGCATGCATGGCTTATAAAATATATTCATTATGCTTGTGGCTGAGACTGTTCTTCTACATATTTTCTGGCAAAAATCTATATTGCAAAAATATAATTAAATTGGGAAAGCCAATACTTCTATACAAACACAGTATTTTTTTGTTACTTGTGTTAAATATAATATCTATTCAATGTAAGCAATTGTAATAACACAGTTGAAATAATAGGACTAAAATAAAGTTTGTTAAGATACTAGTTGTCATGATTTGCAATTTTTAATATCTTTATATTGAAAAATGATTTAGAAGAAGAGTAAGAATTTGATACTGGTCTTAAGAGAATTGATGAAATTAAAGTATAATTTATTTTTAAAATACTTCTATAGATTAAAAGTATAAATCTGGATTGTTCTTCTCCTGAAAAATAATGGCTGAACATTGTATGGATATTTGATTATATTTAAAAGTGACCCCCAACTCTACAGCTTTCCAACACTAAGAATTATTTCAACAAATATAAAATATTCAATATATATTCAACAAATATAAAATAAAATATAAAACTGAAAATATAATACTTTTCATATCTCTTTTTGTAAGTTCATGTTCTTAAAGAGACATGCTTAATTTTAAATTTGACAAGCAGAAATATTTATCTACCCATCTAGATGTTTTTTTGAAAATATTATTGTTACTAGTAATGCTCTGGAATCAAAGATGTTTCCGTTTGCTGTAAATATTAAGCAATATTTTTTAAATTTGATATTCTAAAATAGAACTAGCATCAATGATATACTATTTAAAGTAAATTAAATCAGTTATTTAGGAAATGTATATAGCCACTTATATAACCAAAGTGGCTTTAGGCAGTGCACAGAAAGTTAAAATCAAAACCAAAACCAAACAGTTAGAATTAAAAAAAAGTATTAGAAAAACAGTGACACAATACCATCCACGATCAAGAAAAATCCCTGCTTTGAGTCACTAACACACCAACCAACCAATCAAACCAGACTTATTGAATCACCTGGAACAAACGCCTGTGGGTAAATCCAAGTTTTTGAACATCTTCCAAAAGGCCAACAGAATTGGGGCCATCCAGATCTTGGGGGGGGGGGGAATACTATTCCACAGGACAAGATCAATGATAAAGGAAATATGATTGTTAGGTACTACAAAACAAGGTCCTGGATAATAACAACAATGCTGGTTCTGATAATCAGAGGTAGGCAGTCTGAAGAATAACAGCGATTCTGTGCCATGTAGAGCTTTACAGGTGATAACCATTACCTAAAGTTGTACATCACCTTGTATTGCACTTAGAACCTCAATGGAAGACAATGCAGCTCACAAAGCAGGGGTATTAAATTGGCATATCATGGAATGCCCCAAACCATCAGCTGTTGTACTTTGAACTGTTTCTACTTTTTCAAGGATAGTCATCTAGACTACATTAATGTAAAACCCACCAAGAAGTGCATAAGGCATTAATGACTGTAGGGCATCCCAATCCAGAACTGGGCTCAACTGGAACTCAATTGAGTTCAAGGTAAACTTCTGTAAAGGCCTTCCTAGCCAGACTGCATCTCCTCTTCAAGCAGGAATGTTGAGTCTGGGGAAATCCTCAAATTGTGCTCGAGCCTAAAGATGGAACATCTGTAGATTTGAGGGTCAGGTGTATATCTTAAAACCTATAATCACTCAGTCTCATCAGTTGAACTGAAATCTGTTCTTCTCCATCCAGGCTTCCATGGCTTCTGGGCACTGATAGCATCATTTAGTCAATTCAGGGCAATAATATATACTTGAATATCATTGCCATATTGTTGATATCTCACCCAGTTTTGATGGATGATCTCCCCAGGAGATGTTAAATAGGAACAGGGAAGGAACCTTGTGAAGCAGGGTATTCAGCCATGGAACTCTTCCCACCTACCTGAAGGAAGGAGAACTAATGCAACAGCATCTTCTGAGCTGACTCAGAAGGATATCATGATTGATATTATCAAAGGCCACTGAGAGACTTAGGGCGAAGATGGATACATTACCTCCATCCTAAGTTTATCAAAGGTTGATCAATATTGTCTGATGCTATTACCAGGACTGAATCCTGATTGAAAGATGTGCAGCTAATTTGTTTCTTCCAGGACAATGTGGAGATACAAGACAACAAACTTCTCAACAACCATTGAGGAGATGGGCAACATGTACATTTAATAAATAAATAAAATAAAACTTGAAAAGGGAAAGTTGGAAATTGGATGAGAATTGTCCAGTTCAACAATGGCTTCTTTAAGAAAAAATGAATGATTGCCTCTTTCAAAGCATACCTTCCACAAAAAGGCATTCACTACCACATGGATTCAACCAATGTCACTTCCTGGGATGACTTGACTAGACAAGAGGAGCGTGCATCAGATTATTTAAACAAATATTGTAAGCAATATTGTACATTGACATGAGATGGAGAAATATATCCAATATTTATTTATTGGCTATTTAGTGTTTATTTAATCAGTTAACAGAATAATAGAGTTGGAAGGGACTTTGGGGGTCTTCTAGAATCTAGACCAATTCCCTGCTCAAGCAGAAAACCCTATACCAGACAAATGGTTGGCCAATCACTTCTTAAAAACCTCCAGTGTTGGGCACTCACAACTTCTGGAGGTATTCCATTGGTTATTCTAATTGTCAGGAAATTTCTCCTTAGTTCTAGATTGGTTCTCTCCTTGATTAGTTTCCATCCATTGTTTCTTGTCTTGCCTTCAGGTGCTTCTCGTCCGTCTTTTTGCTAATACTGAGTTCCTGCCACAGATCTTCATATGTTTTAGGCTTCAGTCCCCTAATTATCTTTGTTGCTCTTCTCTACACTCTTTCTAGAGTCTCAATATCTTATTTATATTGTGGCAGATAAAATTGGATGCAATATTCTAAGTGTGGTCCTACCAAGGCATTATAAATTGGTATTAACACTTCACATGATTTTGATTCTATCTCTCTGTTAATACAGCCTAGGACTGTGTTGGCATTTTTGGTAGCTTCAGGCTCATATTTAAGGGATTGTCCACTAGGACTCCAAAGGAGCTCTCATAATTACTACTATTGAGCCTGGTACCACCTATTCTATACCTGTGCATTTCGGGTTTTTTGCCTACATGTAGAACCTTTCTTTTCTCATCATTGATGAGAGTCTTCCTAAGTATAGATATCAGGCTAATAGGTCTCCTGGATGCAATATTTTCCTTTTTTGAAGATGGGAAATATATCAGTCCTTTTCCAGTCATCTGGTAGTTTCCTGGTGCTCCAGGATCATTGAAAGATATGATTCAGAGATTTTGAGATCACATCAATCAGTTCCTTCAGAATCTCGGGATATAATTCATCTGGTCCTAGTTATTCAAATTAGCCCAGAATGGATAGGTGTTCTCCCAGCATTTTCTTCCTTATTTTGACTTGCATTCCTAATCTGTATTTTAATATATATTTTTAATGGTTTGGACTATTTTTTCCTTTTGTGTAAAGACAGATGCAAAAAACAAGTTAAGCAGTTCTGCTTTCTCCTTGCTGCTCTTCACCTTCTTGCCATTTTCTCCCATTAATGGATCAATTATTACTTTTGTTTTTTAGATGATGAAAGAAGCTTTTATTTTTATTTTTCACTTTTGTCACAAGCCTTAGTTCATTTTGAGCCTTAGTTTTCCTGACCTACTTTGCAAATTCAGGCTATTTGCTGATATTCTGCCTTAGTTATCTGCTCTTCTTTCTACTTTTTATTCTTGTCCTTTTTGTCTTTCAGTTCATCATGGAGTTCTTTGTGGAGCCATGCTGGTTTTTTTTGAGATCTCTTATTTTTCTTTTTCACTGGAATGTTAGACTGGACTTCCCTATTCTACCTTTTGGGAGACAAAGGTCTGCTAGGTTTGTCAGGAATCTCTTTGATCTTTCACAAATTGAAGAGTTTGTCTCCCAATTGATGTCAGGGTAGCAAAAATCTATTTCTTCTGTTTGGTTGGATGGCCTGTAGTGTACACCTATAGCAATGTTATTTCCCCCCCTTTTATACCGATCCAAATACATTCAAGGCAGTTTTCATCATTGTTCTATTGTATTTCCATAGAGATGTAGTTGTGTCTCATATACAGTTAATCCTCGACTTGCAACAGTACATTTAGTGATGGTTTGAAATTACAACAGCACTAAAAAAAGTGACTTATGACCATTTTTCACACTTACAAGCATTGCAGCAACCTTATGGTTGTGTGATCAAAATTCAGACACTTAACAACTGATTCATATTTATGACGGTTGCAGTTTCCAAGGGTCATGTGATCACATTTTGTGATCTTCTGACAAGCAACATCAATGGGGAAGGTAGATTCACTTAGCAATCATGTAACTAACTAAACAACTGCAGTGATTCACAAATGTGGCAAGAAGAGTTGTAAAATGGGGAAAAACTAACTAAACAAATGACTCACTTAGCAACAGAAATTTTGGGTTTGATTGTGGTTGTAAGTTGAGGACTACCTGGACAGCACAACTCTGCCTCCCTGCAACACTGCAACTCCCTGTAATACTGCATTCTATGCCACCAGGGCTCCTTTTTATACTTTTTAATTGATTTATTATTTGTAATATTTGTAAATTGTTATCTTGTGATGCAAGCTTTTATTGTCTGTTCTACAACTGTATCATTATGAAATTTTGAAATGCAGTTTTATTCACACAAAAATATTTTTTTTATAATATAAATATGAATTCTAATTAGTAGGAATGTAATGAATTTGAATGGGTAGGTGTGTAATTTAACACATGCTATAATATGATGTCTGTTTTAAAAAGTATAAAAATATTTATAAAACATGAGTATAACTTATCTAATTAAGAAATATTTGCATGAGATTATACATTATTGTGCTTGGGTTTTATGCAAATGTTTTCTTTGAAATAAAAATGAAGAATGGCTATATTTATTTCTATATATTTCAATAGTAATCTGTAGGAATGAGATATAAGAGGTACATGGACAATTCACATGAATGCATTTTAAATATACTTTAGATGGACTTGTCTGATATAATAGTTTGGTTTTACTTTAAAGATCCTGTTGTATAATAGAAAGCACTTCAGCTTATGATTGTATCTCCAATTCTTATTATCACTCAATAACTGGCATCCAAAGATTTGCAGTCTGTTGAGTATGAGTTTTTATGTACTTACAGAGAAAATTAGTGAATCTTTGTGTAAGCAAAGGGATTCTATTCATGCAATGTAATTTTAAGATCCAAGCAATAGAAATAGGATTACTTTGAAGACAATCTTCAAAATTGTATAATTAAGTTTTCTATCAGTCAATGGGTATTAAATTGGTAAAAAAAATAGCTTTCAATATTAGACAGTTAAACCACTGAGATTAATAATAAAATTAATATATTTTGTTTTGATTGTTTCACATACAAGTAGTCCTTGACATAGCCACTTGTTTAGTAACCATTTGAAGTTACAATAACATTGAAAAAAGTAACTTGTTTTTCACACTTACAACCATAACAGCATCCTGATGGTCATATGATCAGAATTTAGACATTTGGCAACTGGCATGAATTTACGACAATTGCAGTGTCCAGTGGTCATGGGATTACCTTTTGTGACTTTCTTACAAGCAAATTCAGTAGGAAGTGAGATTGATTGAACAACCATGTTATCAACATAATAACTATAGTGATTCACTTAACAACCATGGCAAGAAAGGTTGTAAATAGGGCAAAACTCACTTAACAACTGCCTTGCTTAGCAACAGAAATTTTGGGTTCAGTTGTGTTCTTAAGTTGAGGACTTCCTTCATGCACAAATCCCTATCCTGATTGTACTAACTGAGAACATGAAGCAATGCTTTTGTTATGTTTTACTGTTTTTAATTTTACAATTGAGACAGAATATATAAGAATAGTCTTGGAAATAGTTAAGTACAATTTACATTTAAGCAAAATATGCAGATACATTTTCAAATGAGACTTCATATACAGTCAAGATTTGTGTTCCTCTTTCTAATGAACAGATTGCATCATTTAGAGAACAAGAGAAACTGACATGACAGAACTAACTCATCTAAAGCCTATTATTAAAAATAAAAAAAGCCTATTAAACAGCAAAGCTGTTTTATTTGCTGCTAGATCTGCTCAATGCATTAAAATCATGCCTCAAAAATGATTGAATTATATTATAGTATTCTGGAGAAGGCATTTAATTTTTTCTCTTTTAACAGAACAATGAAAATGAAACAGCTCTGCATTGTGCTGCCCAATATGGACACTCAGAAGTGGTTGCTATTTTGCTTGAAGAACTTACAGATCCCACGATAAGAAACAACAAATTAGAAACTCCACTGGATTTGGCAGCTTTATATGGCCGACTGCGGGTGGTGAAGATGATAATCAAGGCATATCCAAATCTGATGAGCTGTAACACAAGAAAGCATACTCCTTTACATCTTGCTGCACGTAATGGTCATAAAGCTGTGGTACAAGAGCTGCTAGAAGCTGGAATGGATGTCAGCTGCCAAGTTAGTAATTTTTTTTAAAAAGTTGCACTATTTAAATAAAGGCAGGCAAATCATATAACCGTACAGTTTTATATTTAACACATTCATAATGGCAAATAATAAAGACAACTTATAACTTGTAGTTTGGGCATAACAAATGCCTCAACTAAATTATGTTTCCTAATATGTTTTGGGTGAGGAAAGCTCAGTAATATTTGGACTTATGTGAAAAGCCAGCTTGTGACTCAAATCTGATTTAAGAAAGCACTATCCATCATTCTTTTAAAGCATCTACAACAGCCACCTGGTGCTAGATAATTAAAGTTTCACAACTGTACTAAAACTTGCTGTCCTGATTAATCATATTCCCAGCCATTTAGAGAAAGCTTTTAAAATTAATCTTTATTAATTTCTCCAACAATATTGAGAGGCAGGCCAGAATTTTATTAGCAATGAGAACCATTCTCTGTTGCAGTCATATGTAGCTCTATAGCATAAGACATTATTAAGGATTCAGCTCAAGATTTTCTTTAGCCTTTTTCAAATTGTTCAGAGCAAAAAAGAAGCAGATAGCCTTTCAATATATATGATGTTCTTTCTTTGTGATTCTGGCTCAGTTATAGTCGGCTTCCACGGAACAGAATTGACTAGACTTTGATACCAAGGATTTCCTGCCAGTTATGACTAAAAATCTCTACAAACCCTGAATCCTATATTCAAAATCTAGCTTCACAACTGGGGTAAAGAACACGACGTGGCTAGATAATAACTTACTTGCTTATGATCTAGAACCCAAATATATGCAACAGAAAAACGGCCTGTTATAGTTCACAATAAAAGCATGTGGGTGGGTTTGGTAGAGAAAAAGAGATATCTCAAAAGAAACTTTTAAGTCCAGTGATTGAGCAATGATTGACCTGAACCGCTGGTCATGCAACATTATATTTCTAATGAAACAGTAATGGAATTTGCCTTTGTAAATGATTATGGCCATTGTTAAAAGTGAAACTGGTAAGACAGAAACCAGTGATTCAAAGGCTGGAGAGAGATATTATATGAGCATATATAGCTGTCAAATTGATACATTTGGTAGAAACTCATTTGATCTGTCTCACCAGAGCACATTTGAACCATGTTTAATTTATTTAGATTAATTATATGTAATCACTTAATAAATTAAACTTTATATCACTGTATAATTTAATCAATGAAAGCCTGGACAGCATATACAATTATTAAGCTGAAACTACTAACCTACAGAATTGGAGAATCTTCATAGATGAGATCTCTCAGACCTTATTAAGGTTAAGAAGCAAATTGAAGGATGCACCACCTATGCCAAGGGAGTGCATTCTATGGTACAATACATCTCTGGGCTCAAACTTATAACAAAGGACTTGGCCTAGAATGATGCAGAACTTCTAGATCAGTTCCAGGAATGATTCTTAAATACAATGTTGGATGACCTGGACTTGTCCTACCACATTATACAAGCTGATCCAATTTTGTGTAGGGATTCCTGGCTCTCTTGAAGCACACAAGGTATAGTATATCCACACAGGTTCTGTCCCCAAGTCTTAACAATAACCATAAGCAAGAATTGGAACTTGCCCCAATTAGCAAGGTAAAGGTGTCCCTGCAAGCTTTACTCTCTAGTTGTGACCTACTTTAAGAAGTAATACTCATCTCTTTTTTGTAAGCCAACTTTGTCTGGAGACGTTTCCATGATCATGTGGCCAACAAGAAATCATGCCACAGCGCAAAGCATAGGGAAATAAACAGAATGCTGTAATCTTTCATCTACTTGCATTTGAATGCTTTTGAAATGCTAGGTTAGCAGAAACTGAGACAAGTAACAGTAAGTCACTCTGTCTCATGGCACTAAGGTATCAAACTGCTGAGCTATAGACCTTTAATAATCTAAGATTCAGTGAGTATCATGTAGTAAATGTAAAATCACCCATACAATTTAGTAGCAGTCACAGTCAACTAACTGAATCTGAGAAGAATCAACAGCATTAGATAAGTGTCAAATTCCAAATTGGTACACTCAAAAGTATTTCATGGGACATCAGGTGGGAAATAGCATCTTCCATGTCAGTCTGAGGCACTAAGTTCAAGGGGGGAATTCATAAACGTGAATAACTTCTAGATCCCAGTAGAGCTGTAAGTTCCATTACTGCCTGATCCAAATATATTCAACCATCGGTTCTGTTCTGTATAGAACTTGGTAGGTTCCAAATACTTCATTCTGATTGGCCGAAAAGTCCACTTAAGGATTGGTTCGCTAGGAACCAATCCGGGAAGCCACCAAACGGGAAGAATTAAATAACTGTCATTGGCCACAAGCCGGCAGGCTAGCCGCTATATAAAGGGCTGCCGTGGCTTGGGCTATCTTCCATTTCGTTACTTAGCTGTTTGAAATAAAGAGTTGTTGTTTGGAACCTGGTCTCACGCGCTTCTTTCTGGACGGAACAGTGGCGACGAGGATGGGATCGTCATAGAAGAAGAGACCGAAGCACACGGTGATCTGAACCGAGCGAAAAGAGATGGCTGGTAACAACGCACCGCCCGCACCCTTCAATTCAGATATAGAGGATTAGGAATCATATATCGATCACTTTCTTATGTTCTTAGAAAGCAACGAGATGGAAGAAATCTCAGATCAAAGGAAGAGAGCTGTCTTCCTTACACACTGCGGACCGGCCGTATTCAAAATGGCGAAGGCGCTGGCAAAAGCCAGAGATGTCAAGCAGATGACCTGGTCCGACCTGAACCAAATGCTCCGAATACAGTACTAACCGATGGTCTCCAATCTAATCAAAAGGCACGAATTTTACAAAAGGGACCAGAAGGAGGATGAAACCATAGCAGACTTTGTGGCAGCATTGAGACACATTGGAGGAGCATGTGAGTTTCAAAACATGGACGAGGCTATGAAAGACTGCGTAGTCCTCAGCCTGAAAGACTACCCTTCAGAGCAAACTACTCAACAAGCCGAACATAACCGTGGCCGAGGCCATTGGTGATGCAACCGCTGCCAAAGCAGTGAAAAAGTCAGCAGCTACCATGCAGCAAATGAACACAGTTCCAGACCTGCTGACCCAAACCAGAGAGAAGAAGGCAGAGGGAGGAAAAAAACAGCCCACAGCAACAACCCACCACGAGGACGTTGAAACCCAGAATGACACCGAAGACGATGACGAAGATGTCCATAGAGACTATTCAGATGGAAAATGGTGCGAAAAGAGGAAGAATTGGCGGGAATTTCAATGTGTGAGCTGCGGAGGCAATCACCCGTGGTCTGAATGCAGGTTCCTCAACGCAATATTCCGGGCTTGTAATAAAAGGGAGCACATCGAAAAGGTCTGCCGCAACAAAAAGAGCTATAGTCCAAAAACACGCGGCAGCACCACCCCCCAAACATGATGACAGACAAGCCAGCAACTGATGGAACCCAAATAAAAGAACTGGTGACAGAGAAGAAATGCATCAGACAGTAACCATCAATAATGCCAGGGCGGAAAGCGGAAAGAAGGTTCGGATAGAGGTGAGCATCGAGGGGAGACCCTGCAAGATGGAGGTTGACTCAGGGAATACCATCTGGCCCCTAATTCCAAACATCAAGCAGAAAGAACTAAAGAAACAAAAACTTGTGCTAAAAGACTATCAGGGAAATTGAATCCCAGTAGTTGGCCTTGGACATTTTTTAGTTGAATTTAAACAACACACCGAAGTCTTGCCTCTGACTATTGTTGACCGTGACCGCCCTAGTCTGCTAGGAATCGAATGGTTCGCGCCTCTGGGAATCGGGATGACTGGGATCAACCACATCACTACTACCAACTGGGAGGAGAACCTACTCCATGAATTCCAAGATGTATTCGACGGGACTCTAAGCAAGTACCAGGGGACTCCAATTTCATTTAGCCTAGACACGAAAATAACCCCCATTCGTTTAAAGGCCAGATGCGTTCCGTTCGTGCTTAAACCAAAAATTGACGAACAGCTGAATAAGTTGATAGCGCAAGGGGTTTTAGAACCAATTGACCACACCAAGTGGGAAACCCTATCGTCACACCGGTGAAGCCAGATGGATCAGTGCGCATCTGTGGGGACTATAAGGCAACCCTGAACTACGCGCTCCAACAAAGCGCATACCCAGTGCCAGTAGTGCAGCATTTATTGCACTCGCTAGGGGGAGGAAAAATATTCGCAAAACTCGACCTAGCACAAGCTTATCAGCAGCTACCCATTGATCCAATAACAGCAGAGGCACAAACGATAGTAACGCATAGCGGGGCATTCAAATGTAACTACCTCCAATTCAGTGTTAGCGTTGCCCCAGGTGTTTTCCAAAGCCTCATGGAATGCCTACTAAATGGAATCAAAGGTGTTGTCCCATACTTCGACGATGTTCAGGTCTCAGCAAAAAATGCCAGCCAGCTAGAGACCAGGTTAAGAGAAGTCTTAACTCGTTTTAGAAAATCAGGCCTAAAAGTTAAGAAGGAAAAATGTGAACTGGCCACTAACTGGGTCGAATTTTGGGGCTATTTAATCGATGAGCAAGGCATTCACCCAACTGAAAAGAAAGTGAAGGCTATCAAAGATGCTCCCAGACCAAAAAACAAAACTGATCTCCAGGCATTCCTAGGCCTACAACATTTTTACAATGTGTTCCTATCCCATAAGGCGACAATAGAAGAACCCCTACATCGACTGCTAGATAAAAAAACTGCTTGGACATGGGGCCACCAGGAACAGAGAGCCTTGCAAGGTATTAAGGGCCTATTAATGTCAGACACCGTTCTTATCCAGTTTAGCAACACCCTGCCTCTGACGGTCACCTGCGATGCTTCACCTTTTGGGGTTGGCACCATCCTGAGTCACCAGCTTCCAGACGGCAGAGAGGCACCGGTCGCCTTTTACTCAAAGACCATCTCCAAGGCGGAATGCAATTACAGCCAACTTGATCGCGAAGCCCTGGCAATCGTCGCCGGGGTCAAACGATTCCAGGAGTACCTTTACGGAAGACCCTTTTCTATCATAACCGACCACAAGCCTCTCCTTGGAATCCTAGTGGGAAACAAGCCAACCTTGATCATTCTGTCTCCTAGAATGACGAGGTGGTCTGAATTCCTCACTGCCTACTCTTACACGCTACTCCACAGACCTGGCAAAGCCATCTCGCATGCCGATGCCCTGAGCCATTCCCCATTGCCCGTCACAGAAGACGACCCTGTTCCAACTACCTCCACATTTCAACTTGAGCTTGCCCGGAGCTACCGCTGACTGCAGCTGACGTTGTGAGAGCCACAGCCAAAGACCCTTTGACAGCGCGAATACTGAACTGGGTAGGTAAAGGCTGGCCGGAGGAAAATACAAAAACTGAGACTTTTAAACCTTTCTGTACCAGACAGACCGAGCTGTCTATCGAAAAGGGGTGCATCTTATGTGGTGACAGGGTGGTAATCCCAAGCAGCCTCCAAGAAACCATCCTAGGCAAGTTGCATGAGAGTCACCCGGGAATAGTCAAGATGAAAGCCCTGGCCAGGAGTTACGTCTGGTGGCCAGGGCTAGACAAAGACATAGAATGCTGGGTTGCAACATGCCATGCCTGTCAGAAAGCGAGGCCTACCCTCCCACAGGCACCAATATGGGACTGGGAAACTCCCCGGGGCCCATGGTCTAGGGTGCACATTGACTTCGTTGGGCCAACAAAGGGGAACACCTTTTTGATGGTGGTCGATGCATATTCGAACTGGTTGGAAGTCATCCTCATGGCTTCCACAACCACCGAGGCTGTCATGAAACAACGCGACAAACTGTTTGCGACGCATGGGCTACCAGATGTACTGGTTTCGGACAACAGGCCTCAGTTTACCGCCTTGCAGTTCGAACAATACCTGGCTGCCCAGGGTATCCGTCATGCCTTAACTGCGCCAGCCCATCTGGCTATGAATGGCAGGGCCAAATGCATGGTACTAAGGAGGGCCTAGAGAGAATGGACAAGGGGGACGTGCAGGACAAACTCAACCGACTCCTAACCTTTCAACATATTACCCCTAGTAGCACTCCAAATAAAAGCGAATTGGCGACCTAGTCTATGCCAAGAACCTTACCGGGGACCCTCTATGGCTGCCAGCCACCATCACACAAGTCACAGGCCCCCGGTCCTACCAACTAATGCTAGATGATGGGAGGGAATGGAAGAGGCACATAGAGCAGCTTCGTTCCCGCAACCTCGAAAGAAAAACCGCTGCAGATTCAAAAATAATAAATTCCGACGAAAAAACAACCAAGGAGGGGGGGGAAGTATAAATAAATAAAAATTGGAGAGACGAACCTCCCATAACAAGGCAACAAACGGAGAAGGCGGAGCCTCGTCTCGGTGCTACAGCTGCGATCTCGGGGC
>BLBF01000022.1:39498128-39547876 GCA_015471245.1 Laticauda colubrina | reverse complement strand
ATTCTATTCTATTCTATTCTATTCTATTCTATTCTATTCTATTCTATTCTATTCTATTCTATTCTATTCATTCTATTCTATTCTATTCTGAACAACTATTGCTTTTGTTCTTATGTTTACATGTACAGGCACTAAAATAATTTTTTTAAAACCACACAATTATTTTTATTCAGGGAGAGAGTAGTACTATAATTTTACCATGGAAACAATTCCAAATTCTGAAAACATTGCATACTAAAAGGTAGAAAATGTTGAAATCTTGACTTTCATTCAATCCTTTTGTGCCCTGCTTTGGTTGGGGTGTTTTACTACCTGCTGCCACTGTTAATGACAGCAGGCTATATTGACATCATAAGCATCATAAGCTTAAGTTAATTTATGTTACAAATAATAAAAAAGAAACTGTCTAAAGTTCTTTGAATAAGGAAGTGAACTGCTGTACTTTTTTTAAAAAAAAATCTACAATAGAGTTTGATTAGATTCTGCTGCATAACCAGTCAGGAGAAGGAGCCATAGAAGGAAAGTTGATGGTGTAGAATATTTATGTACAATTTCTGTTCCAAGTTCAATTATTTCCATTCCATTTTGCTCACTATGGCAAAATCTGATTGTCACTACATATCAATGAAAATCTGATTGTTAGTACAATCATAAAATTGCTGGCATACTGCTTTTCATGTCTTCTTTTCATTCAGGCAGTTCTTCTCACTCAAAAATAAGAACATTATATTAAAAAACTTTTTTAAAATCATCCAAATCATCACTGTCTGTCTCTACATGTTGTCCACTCATACCCTCTCTGTCTCACAAAGCTCTCAAAGTAAGCTTAATATAATTAAAAAAGAAAAAAAAACCATCTCTTTAAGAATCTGCCATTTTCTATTTCACATTCTATCTTATTGTTAAATGTGATTGTTGACATCAAAAAGGTGTTTATAGTTCTAAGTAAGTGGTGTTAAAATAAGTTATCAGTGAAGCAGTTGATGATTTGTGTTTTGAATGAGATATTCATGAATAATCATATTATCATTCCATTATTTTGATTCTCATGGGCCATATTCCAAAGTTTGTGTTATTATTTATTAAATCCCAGTCAATTATACCTCTGTAGTTAATGAAAGCTATTTCTGATTGTCATAATTAGATTATTTTACATAATAATTTCTGTTAATGTTTTCTTTTTCTAGACAGAAAAGGGGAGTGCATTACACGAAGCAGCTTTATTTGGAAAAGTAGATGTTGTACGCATTCTTTTAGAAACAGGTAAATTGTGATTGCCCAAATTATTTTTAGTAATTTAAAAATGTTTTAAAATGCTATTGAAACTTCTTTGAAATCAATTTTCAGTTTTTATCCAGTTCCAGTTGATCTCTAATACAATGATCTGACTCTGATACAGTTATACAGGATTTTTTTCTTATCCTTCAATCAAATAGGTATTAGATATTAGGAACAATTGGTTTGTGTATTAAATTTATATACCACTTGGCTTTCAGTGGCAGGGGATAGCTTGAAATGGTTAAATATCATATCAAGAAAACAACACAAAGTAAAAAAGAACATTGATGGTAAAAAAAAAAGAAGTAGAGGGCTTCAATCACACTTGCCAGAGGCTTGCATGAAGAGCTAGGTCTTCAGGCCCTTTGACACTTTAGTAGGGTGGGTATCATTCAAATCTCCAGGGAATCTCATTCCATTAGTAGTCAAGTTGCAGTAGTCATGTCCTGAGGTGATCAAATGACTATGAAGAGTTGCTGATCTTAGAAGGGGTATAACTGCATGTACCAAAGCTGGTGTTTAATTACAGTATGTTTTAGGTGACTTAAAACAATAGAATAATGAAGAGATTTGGAAAGTACTTAAATTTCTTAGGCACTGGAATTTATATAGTTCATAAAATAACATTTTGAGAAGGCTGACTATATGTGCATGAGCCAAAATGTACCTGCTTTGAATGTAGTCATTGCCTTTTAATTAAATAATCAGACTTGAAAAAGTATTTCAGTTTATGTTCTAGAGAACATTTACTTCAGAAATACATAGAGCAGATGCGAAAGGTATTTATCTAACAATACTAAAGTCCTGCTAATTTAGCTTGGGTAGAGCTGAATGATATATGCTTTTATCTGTGTTTGTGTTTCTATGAATGCATATTAATAGTTTATTTTTCTTAAATTACTGATAATACTGTTTGAAAACCCAACCAGTTGATTTTAATAAAAAGGAAAATACTGAGAACAGTTCCCACCAAATATAGGAAACCAAGTGGCTTAGATCCAGAGGAGTTAAGTTATTGCTGTTGCCCGGGATGTTCAAGGCCTGTTGCTGGCAGTGTCTACCAAGCACAGGTTTGGAGTTGGACAAACTAGAGAGATCTATCTGTCTCTCTGCTGATCTCATATTTTGTTCACCTTAAATTTAGGTTTTAAGATTGGAATCTTAAATGTTCCATATTATATCCTTGTTTTTCTATTTTCTATTCTGTGTATTTGTTTCAGGAATTGATGCCAATATAAAGGACAACTTAGGCAGAACAGTTTTAGATATTCTGAAAGAACATCCATCACAACAGTCACTTCAAATTGCTGCATTGCTTCAAGGTCAGTCAGCTACGTCATGTAAGTCATATAAAAATAATTACAATACAAAAATCTCAATTTTATTTATAAAATAAATATTTTATTTATAAAAATTATTATTTTTATTTTCATATTGTCTGCTTAATTACACTTAAGCATATTTGGTACATGGTGCTTTTAAACTCATCGGTTTATATGATTAACATTAAAATATAAATATTTTTGCTTGAGAGTCTGTTTGGTTTGGTAGTTTTAAAGTTCCAGGCTAGGAACCAGGAGACTTTCAGTTCTAGTCCTGCAAAAGGCATGAAGCCAATTGGATGACTTTAGTTCAGTACTTCTCTCTTGGCCCTAGGAAGTAGGCAATGGCAAATCCTAAAAATGTTTCCAATAAAAGATTTGAAGTTGTTCAGGCATTTGCCTGGAGTCAAGATAAAGTTGAAGGCACCCATAATATTTTAGTATAATTATTAAAGATATGTATATTTTTCCCAATGTTATCACTATGAAGAGTTATGTGTTTTCTGTTGCTTTCTGAAGGTTAGACTTTGCAGGAGATGAAGATTTACTTTATGATTATTTTTGTGGCTTATGTGAGTATCTATTTATGCCTCTCAAACTACTGTTTCAGTAGATTTCAAAGTAACCTTTTGGGGCAGGACTACTCTATGCTATCTACAGAATACTGTCAAATTCTTCAGCTTCTCTTTTACAACTACAATATCATGAAAAACTCTCCAACTCTTCTTTCTTCAGGCACTATTGAATTCCATAGTTTCTTTATTCTTTTTGTTTATTTTCCTCTTTATCTTTTTAAATTGTTTCCCATCTATGACTTCTAATAGGCACGATCTGCCTTGTGTTGCCTTTGTTTAGATTAGGATCACTAGATATTGTGATTATTCTTAGAATTTTATTCTATAATTACAATATAATTGTTCAGCCATGCCTTAAACCTTGTTTGGGAGCAAGCCCTATATTGGTTGTAGATTGCTTTCATTTTTTGAAACTGTCATATAAACACAATTACTTGGCTCCAATTCTGAATGCTTTCCTACTAAAATAGCGCTGGTTCATGCTAACATATCAATAAGAATATTTTTCTCATTTGAATTGAATAACTACAACTCCCTTTTATTCTAGGCTCAGCATTCTCACATTTCCAATGAGTGTTAATCCTGAGCTGCCTTTAACTCTGATCTAAAAATGCAACTGATTATGAAAATATCCTATATTTTCATGCTAAATGTGATTTGGGATTACCATGGGCTTCCTCTTCTGTAATCTGCTAATTCAATTTGGTATAATCCCCCTTGGAGTTGATCATTATCTCTGTTTGGTGGACTTTGCTTCCTGGAATATGAAATACAATTTGAATTACCTAATATATTGTACTCTCAAATCTTCTGAAAAAGACTTCAATATCTAACTGATTAGAATTATGGCTGAAGGATTACTTGTGGGAGAATATAGAACTGGTGCATGGTCCACAACTAGTCATGAGACCCATAGAAACTTGGACCAATAGACACAGTAGAAAAAGAGAAAGGAATACTGTTCAAGCCATGCAGGTAGAAGCTTTATGAGGCTGGAGAATCTCCTGCTGCTTCAGAATTATGCACAGTTACATCAGCATGATGGCCTCAATATATAAACATTTCCTTTCTAATTTCTTAGTGCCACAAACAGTTGAGCCTTCTACTCTTTTATCTACTCTCCATGTATGTTGCGACTCTAAACATGTGGAATCCTAGGTGTTTTCTATCCTTATTTTTTTGCTTACAGTTGTTTTATTACCTGCCTATCTAACACCATCAGTTCATGATGTTGAACTGATGATGCAATCTAATTGTATTGTAATGAAACATCTGCAAGAAAACAACTAAGCTAGAGAGCCCTATACTTTCCACAGTTCATTCCTGAACTATGTCTATTGGATCCAGAATGTGTAATCTGGGACCTTTTAGTCTTTTACATTTTGTGTTGTTTCTTTGATATCTCTGTACATCAATCTTTTTCGATTTGGTGAATTGATCTGTGTTGCTTTCTCTGCTTTTGTGATTCTACACCACAGTTAACTTGTCTTTGCTTGTTTTATCCATTAAAATAATAATAATTTCCATAGATTTTAGAGTGGTCAAGTAGTGTTGCATTCAGCCTGCCATCAGCCTTACTCTTTTCTCCAAGAAAACTGTACCAAAGGATACAAATCTAATTCCTAGTTATTTTATATTTAAAATTATGTAGTTCTAACAGGTTCTGAAAATTACTCTGTTTTTGAATCTAACACTCTATTTTCTTCATTGCTTGGTTATCATAAAACTGCAGATTTTCCATTAATGGCAACCTGATACGTATTCTCCATTTAATTTTACTTTAAAAAAAGTTTTTCATATGTGCATTCCAACATATAAATACAGAGATAGTGGGAAGGGACTGTGGACACTTAAGTAATCTACCTCCCTATAATTACATGTCTTGCTGCCTTTAGTCAAAGATACTGATTTGATCCCCAGTAAGCATGGACAGGCTGATAGAATCCTATTTTTACAACTCTGTGGGCAGAAAATGTCCAATAATCCTTCTTGCACCTTCCCCTACTCGCTTTCACATCCTTGCATAACCTTCCTGACCCACACAGTGCCTCTCATGCAACCTCTCACACTCTTTCACACCCTCCTTTACCAAGGTGGCACCATTCACACATACCCCTTCCTGCACCCTCTGTTGCAACCTTGTAAGTCCTCCCCAACTCATGCCATGCCTCTTCTGCATTTCCTGAATTCTCCCTTGTTGTATCTGACCCATGTAGCACCTTACATGCACTTCTTCACATCCTCTTCATACCCTCTTGTGCCTTCTTCCACCCAGAAGCAATCACTTAACTGCCTGTCGGCCTGTGACTTGCAACTAAACACTGGCTTTCCCACTGAGTTTTGTTGTGGCAAGTGAACAGGAAGTTCCTCATTTAATGACAGAGGGAGTCGGTTAATGATGGCAGTTAGGACTGTTGGAATTGCCACTGCTAGGTGACATGGTCACACTTTATGTCCACATCTCTTAGTGACAGAAATTCCAATCTCATTTGTTGTTGTAAGTTACGGACTATCCATAAACTTTGTTTATAGAGACACAATACTGTGATAGAACTTTGAAAACTTAACTATGTTACTGAATCAAATTTTCTAAAATAAACTTTTAATTTATTTGGTGCAGTAAGAATTTTAGTTGTAGATATATTTAATTGTAACTCATCCCCATTAAAATCAGGAAATTTCATAGAATTGGCTGTATGACTTATGATTGCACAATATAAGTTAAATTACATAACTTAAATATAACATGAACATTAAATCAAAATATATGAAGAATTCCAAAAATATTGTCAAATGAATTTTCAAATTTTATTTATGGGATGTATTCTTACCATAGATTACATAGAAAAAGGAAATTCAGAAGTTCCAGAGGAATCTATAGAGGAATATTTAGTATCAAATCAACAGTCCAGTGTTTTATCCCCAGAAGATTCTCCTATACAAACAAGTAAAAGTAAATATTCCATTCTCAGTAGCTTGTTATGTGTTTAATGGGTTAAATTACTAAATGTTAATAATGAAAAACCTAGTCAATATGATATTGTACCTATTTTGCAAACTAGAGATGTAGTAATAAAAAAATTAAAGATATCCTTCTTTGCTTATAAAATTTTAGTTTTTGTAAAAATATTATATAATTGGGTTTCAAGTATTCTAAGGTATGTTTTAAATCTTTAAATAATCACTACTGATTGCCAAGTACCATAGTTTGTTAAGTTGTAAACTAATTTATCATACACTTCTACAAAAAACCTTTCTTTTCTCACTTATACAAAAAAAATGTTTATATCATTATAGTCTTTACTTATGAGTGGTATAATTTTAACAATGGGTATGCTATGGCAACACATTTAGCGCACATTGACGTGTGCCAACCATTTTCTCAAAATCGGTTTCTAAGGAATTTGTTATAGTTTCTAAAGCTAGAATTTAAAACATTTCTCCCACTTCTTAAGAGTTTTATGACTATACCAATATCAATATAGCCTGTTTAAAATTTAAAATAAATAGCAATATCACTTATATACTGCTTCACAGTGCTTTACAGCCCTCTCTAAGCTGTAGAGAGTCAGCATATTGCCCCCAACAATCTGGTCTTCATTTTACCAACCTCAGAAGAATGGAAGGCTGAGTCAACCTTGAGCCTGGTGAGATTTGAATTGCCAAACTGCAGGCAACCAGCAGGCAGCAGAAGTAGCCTGTAGTATTGCATTTTAACCACTGTGCCACCATGGCTAAATTATGTTTTTTAAAAAATAATAGAATGCACCAAACAAACATAAAAGTAGAAAAGCATATCAAATGCTTTGGAAGAAAGGATGAATGAAACAACCTATCCAAATCATTGTACAGCCAAACTACAGATATTTGCCACTATTGCATATTCAAATACCTATCCAGCAACATATGCAGACTTCAAAGATGGACACATATGGAAAAACAAGGAAAGTCTTTCAAAAAACCTCTGAACTCAGAAAGAGTATCTGAAAAATGTTGGTGGACAAATAGTAATTTATTCAAATGAGGTCAAACAAAGATGGAGGGTATATACTGAAATATTATACTGTATTAATATCAATATTCAATATATTCCTTACTTATAAGAATGTTTAGTACAAGAAAATAAAGTTAGAACAGCACTTTGATCATTACCCAGTTGGAATGCTACAGGAATTATTGGAATACCCATAGAAATACGGTAAGAACAGAAGAAAATTCAATAAAAGTTCAAACCAATCTATGCCAATAAATCTGGAGAACAATACAATGGCAAATTGATTAGAAGAGGTCAATGTACATTTCAATACCGAAAAAGGAAACTTAGCAGAGTATATAAACTATAGTATAATTCCTTAATTTCACAGTAAAATAATGCTTAGGGTTATCAAATATAGATTAGAGCCCTGGAGATACCAGATATTCAAGATGGCTTTAGAAAAAGCTGAGGAACATCAGACATTAATGTTGATATATGCTGGATAATTGAGGAAGCCAAAGAGCACCAAAGAGAAATAGGTATGTGATTCATTATAGAAAGGGTTTCAACTGATCATGTCAAGCTGCTTAAATAAAATGGAAATCCTGGAACATTTCATCATTCACATGAGAAAGTTAATTCAGGTCAGAAGGTAAACAGAACATGGTAAAAATACTGACTCCAAGTTGGCAAAAGAGCTCAATGAGGCTGTATATTCTCCCCTTTTTTATTCAGTCTAAATGCTGGGTATACGTTATGGGAAGTTAAATTGGAAGAAGACAAGTGTGATTTTATCACTGGAAAAAGAAACATCAATAACTTTGGTTATGCTGAAGATACTGCTTTAATAGCTGAAAATGCAAAGGATCTGCAAGTAATAAAATATAGTAATGAAATACAAAAGACACAGTTAAAATGGGACTAAAATTAAATATAAATGAGATCAAACTTGTGACAATAGGTACAAAACTGAGTCTTACAACTGACAACGAAGATATTCAAGTGAATAGTCTGCTCAACGATCAACAATAAAGTAACACACAATTAAGATATACTCTATAGACTAGTACTTGGTCAGGCAGCCAGGAATGTATTGGAAAAGATATGTATATGCTTTGATGTGTCTAAACTTACAAAGATCTGAATAATGCAAGCAGTGCTGTTCCTTGTGACAGTTGATGAAAGCAAAGTTTGGAGTTTGAAGAAGCAAGATAGGAAGAGTATTGATGCCTTTGAACTTTGGTGTTCGAGAAAATTATTGAGAATACCATGAAAATCCAAGAAAACAAACGAATAGATCATAAAACAAATATACTCAGAGTCCTGATTAGTGTTACTAGAGGAATAAATGACCATGGTCAAATTATCTTACTTTGGATACATTATGAAATGACCTAGCCTGTGGGAGAAGGCTCTAATGCTTGGGAAAGATCAAAGAGAAGAGGATGCCCAGCAGGAGGGTGAATTGGCTCAGTTACAGTGATGATGAATGCATCATTAAAAGAACTCACAGAACAGGTTAGGGACTGTTTCTAATAAGGGAAATCTGTCTATGTGGTTGCTAAGAGCAGACATTGACTTGATAGCATTCATAATAAGTCTATACGAATCACACAAGAGGTACTTTAAATCCCAAGATTGTAACTGTGTTTGGTTAAAGAGTGAGGATGAGCAAAGGAAAACCCAATAGCTCATGTCTGTCTCTGTTTGAACTTGTAATTAAATATATTTCATTCATTTTTTTATTTTTGAATATAATTGACATAACAAAATAACTTTTTTAAGAAAAAAAAATTAACAATGAAACAATGAAATCTACACTATTATGATGGATGCAGGCATATCTAAGTTACTGTCTCTCCTTGAAAGAGACCCTTCTAGACCCAATGTTAGTCATTTGTTCTTATATTGTCAAGGGAATGGCTCCTCATATATCACTTCTTTGGTTTCCAATTTTTTTTAAGAGCTGTAACCATCAGAGGAGAACGCTGTAATTCCCCTTAGTCAGGTTTTGGTGACCAATTGTTCATGATTAATTTTCCCATGTTCTTCTTTTCTTGTACTTGTGTTTTGGTCTGTGACCGCAAATAAAGTATTATTATTATTATACTATTATGATAAATACATTATATATATTTGAAAAAAGCAGGAAATAGGCATTTCAGCCTGAAAGTTGTTGTAGTTCAATAGCTCCATTTTGGATTCCCAATTTACTTATTGATCCATACAGTAATGGACGAGAACTTTGCCTTTGTGACTATTTGCAAATGATCCCCAAAATGCCAAATCCATATAGTAATGCCAAATAATGATAATATAATAGAATTTTAATGAAAAAAAAAAACAATTTTGAAATGAATTTTTGAAAATTGAATTGATAGAAAAAATGAACATTGATTTAAAATTGAATATTTAGATTTAACAACTGAGCAGCATCCATATTACAATCAACCACCATAAGCATGTATGATTGAATGCCTGTATAACCGAAATGTATTTTACAGAATGACATTATTTAATCATGTTATTCCCCAAAAGTTTGATGTGTGTAATATTACATCAAATGATATCAGAATAACAGAGATAATATCCACATAAAAAAAAGAAATATACTAATTATGAAATTAAATCTTCACCTGCTTCTGTATTTGATTACACCAAGAAGAACATACTTTGAATATTAAATTGACTTATTTTCTTTGACTAGTGACTGATTATTATATTTTGGCTCTTGTAAAGGTGAAGCTGTGACTGGTGAATTATCAAAACTATTAGATGAAATCAAGCTGTGCCAAGAAAAAGATTATTTAGAAGACATGAGCCATACTATGTCAGATGATTATCTGGATGATGCTAGCAAAGTATCAGAAGAAGAAACAGTAGCAAATGGAAACCGAGCCAAGTCTAATATAGTAAGTGAGAAAGAGTACAGTTTAAATCAGAGGTGTCAAACTCAATTTCATGAAGGGCCGTATCAGGACTGTGGCATACTCCAGGGTTCGCCAACCTTTCGGACCTCAGGGACCACCAAACTCATAATTTTAAATCCTGCGGGCCACTAATAAGAATTTTGATTGATGGTGGCTTGCTGACGTTGGTGAGAAAGTCGGTCCCATATTCCAGAGCTGCAATAGTCACAGGACTGGCCCTTTGGTCATCCTAGAGCAGCTGCTCCTCCACCTGGGTGCACTGGCCTGCCATGGATTGGACAAGCTGCTCTTTGGCCTCCAAAGGGCCAGTCTTGTGATTACTGCAGCTCTGGAATATGGAACTGACTTTTCCACCAACGTCAACAACCACTCCAGGGCAGATTTCCCTCCCCCACCATTGGTCTTACCTTCCAGTTCCAGCTCATGTGGCTCTACTCAAGGCAAGGTTTGCACTTGGCCGAAGGGTGGGGGCCATTGGTAGGAGGGCCATGTGGGTGGCCAGACTTATGTTCCCGCATAGCCTGGATTAATTGCTTTGGGGGGGACATTTCTCTGCAGACCACCAAAATTTTCCTATGGACCACCAGTGGTCTCTGACCCACCAGTTGGCAACCACTGACATAGCCGACTGGGTGGGTGTGGCCAACTGGGTGAGTGTGACCAGCTTGACACCACTCATTGGGTATGGCCAACTGGGAGGGTGTGGCCAGCTTGATTCCACTCCCCGAACTGTTGCTATGTTTCCTCTTCGCAATGGGTAAACCGAGCTGAAGCCACCTAGCCCAATGTTTCCTCTTCTCATTGGGTAGACCATGCTGACCTGATGTTTCCTCTTCCACTGAGTAGAATGGCCCAATGCCATGCTAGCCTGATGTTTCCTCTTCACATTGGGAAGACTGGGCCAAAGCCATGCTGGCCCAATATTTCCTCTTCACATTGGATAGACCGGGCCGAAGTGACAAGCCTTACATTTTCCAGGATGGTACTATGGGCCAGATCCAACCACATCGCAGGCCTTGTGTTTGACACCCCTGGTTTAAATTCTAGCAATTAACAATATGATTTAAATCATATTGTTTCATATGTTTATGTGCTGCAACACTTATTTCCTGCATAAAATAATGTAATTAAAAATTATATAATAAAATGAAGTGGCAGCGCATATCAAGACTTCTATATCTCCCTGAAATCATTACTGTATATTGGGGTGGGGGTGGGGGGGTGTCCAGCTACTTTCTGGGAACTTCTATTTGTTTTGTTTTTATAATTTTATAAATTCTATCCATCTTTTCTTTTTATTAAACGATATTTACCATTTTCCTTCAGCAAATATATTTCAAGCCATTCTTGTAAGTCTAGAATTGATGCTGATATAATTCTAACAAGTCATAATTCAACACCTATTTTTTCTCAGTTGAACTATTTGCGGCATTGTAGTGAATTCTATCTTTCTTCTGTAAAATCATATGTGTAAGCATTAAACAAAAGTTTTTAATTATGTCCAAATATGGCAACAAACCTATGACTAAAACCTAATTTTTAATTAAAGTATTACAATAGACTTTATTTTTAGGTATCCATCTTCCAGTAGATGGCAGTATGATTCAGTAAAGAAGAGCATCAGCCATTTTATACAATAGAAGGATGTTCCAAATGCATGTTTCTTGGTGAACTTATTAAGAGAGACTGGCACATTTTAGTGTAGTATGAATCCAAAAAGATCCCTGATGATTGGACTCCAAATACACTGCATTGACAGTCTCCTATGGGTTGTGTAATCTTTAGGATAGCCAATACCATAAGTTATTAAATACATTCCAAAAGCCATAATCAATTTATTTTAAGAAATTGTGCTAATTATGTTTCAGATAATAAAAAAAAATCAGTTAATGATTTATGAAAAATTTGGTACATTACAGTATTAAATTAAATGAAAGAAATTCAAAGAGTTCAGAAAGTAGCATGTGGAATTCAATGACAAAAAAAATAAGGAGTTCAAGAAGTCTCTAGAAGAACATGGGAGTTTCTAGAAATGATTTATTTAATACAATATTCACTTATAAAAAGCAGCAATTTCTAAGTTATTGCAAATGCATAACCACCATGTTAACATTGAGAATAATGAAAGGTGAAAATTTATTGAATTTTATAAGCTTGGAAATATTATTACTTTGTCCTCAGAGATCATCGTCTGCAAATCTGGAACAAGCAGAAGAGGAAGAAGAGGGTGGAACTGAAAATAGTTGTGGACCTACAGGTTTGTGGGAAGCACTGACGCCTTGTAATGGATGTAGAAATCTTGGATTCTCCAGTCTTACTCAGGTATTTATCATTTTAGATACAAATCATGCTTGAGTACCCTCCCATTAATAGGTTGGAAAATTTCACCTTGAATCTTGTTTCCTAGAAACTTAGACAAGGACAATGGATGTCATTGCTCCAAATTGCCTCTGTCAGATTACAGATCCCAGTGGTGGGGTTCCATTTTGCACAAAAATACATCCATAAAAAGAAATACTCCCTCTTCATGGTCTTTTGAGAGTTTAAACAAGCCTTTGACTCAATTTCCAGAAATTAAACAATTCAATGTCAAAGTCCTCAATCCCTACAGTTCCCTGTACAGATAATGCCACCACAATTTCCTAAATACAGTACAAATAGCAGCAATAGCAGCAATGTTTTGATACTGCAGCACAATTACCTGGATTTAATTCTGAAAAATCTAAAATTGTGCTCTTTGCTAAGAGAACAACCCAATAACTCTGGACAATGGAGGGCAAAAAATAGAGCAGAATACTGCATTGAAATTCCTTTAAGTGGTTACCTAATCTAAAGGCACCTGGAATACACACCAGAATTACATAATGCTGATACTGCTTAGATTTTAAAGTGCTATTAAGTGCTTCTTTTACACAAGTGGAGACCAGTTAATCCCTGCAGCATTAAAACTTTTTGAGGCCAAATCATTGGCCCAAACCCTTTATGGCACACAAATTGGAATTTATAGAAGAATATTGTGGAATGATGCAATTTTCCTTCTCCCTGGAAATAGGCTGTAGAGCAAAAGTTGGCATTATATGAGTTTTCCTTACTACTCCTAATTTTTTAGAGAATGACTAAGCCAAATAACTGTTCACCAAAAAGGTGTGAAGTTTCAGGCAAAAGTTAATAGGTTGTCCCAACATGGCAAAAATTGGATAAATAAAGACACTTGGAAACCAGAAAAATACCTTTAAAAAATCTAACTTTCCTGAAGCTTAAAATCAGAGATAACATCTTACCCTCTGCACTGCTGCAAGTTAATTAATCGTGTGTACCTGCTCATGGGGGATTGCAATCATTTTGTATATATTATTACAAGTTATATAGGGATGTCAGGCCTTTTTATAGTCTTCCCTTAATATGTATGTTTCCAGGAAGGCTAGACAATTTATATGTGAAACACATAAAAAATTCAGTTATGCAGTAGCCAAATTCTGTATTGTTTTGATGAAGTCATAACTGGTCATAGAAATAACCATTTCTGTTTTATACATCATTTCAGGTTTAATGTGGTAACAATCTTGTTATATGTGATATGTATTTTTCCTTTGTTGACAGTAATAACTCAGATTTATACTTGCACATATAATAGCTATATTACATTTTATCCTTTTATTGTATTTTATTTTGTCTATGTATTTGATTTTACGTTTGTGTTATATTTTTAAATGTTGCTATTCATTGATCAAATAAAGTACAGTATTCTCGACTTAAAACCATAATTGAGCTTGACAAGGATGCAATCAGACCTTTATTATATTTTCTGCAGCAGTTGTTAAGCAAATGTTGTTATTGTTAAGTGAATGCTGCATCGCAAACACCCATTGTTTGCTATTGGGCAGTTTTTGCCAGAAATCAGAAGTAAACTACTGTATTTTACAGTGGCGGAGTTTCTGGAGTCTTTTTATTGATATAACAGTCATGTTAGTGTGATTAATAAGCTATTCTGGGCACTAACAAAAGAAGGACTGCTATGTTGAAGTGCTTTTACTTATTGTTAGAGATTTTAATCACATTGCAACTATCATCTGCCTGCTTGGTTTATCACTGTACTTGTTTATAGTGCAGGTTCTTAGTTTCACTTGATGAACAAAAGAAAACTGTCTTGTATAGGCTGTTAACAAAGATATTGAAATAGTTTTTTCCAAATAAATGCCTCTCTAAGAGAAATTGCTAGCCTCAGTTTACAAAATCTTGTCCATCTTTGCTATCTCTTTTGTATCGACTTAAATTGTACAGACAATAAATTGTAGAGAAATGTAAAGGGATGAGATATAGTTTATAGTCTAGTCTACTTCATATCAAGAGACAGCTTTAGTTTAGTTTATTGTCATTGCACCTCGTAGAATGAAGTCAAACACCATCTTCAGTGCACATCATGACCATGAAAATAAACACAAACACACATCCTTCACACTCCACACATTGAACCGAAAATCCCCAACACTGCACCAACACTTTAAGATCACTGAGCTCCAAATCATAGACTGTTCACCAGTTTGGATGCTAGTTTTCTCAGCAGTCTTTAGTCCAAGATGGTCCCTATTTCCTATCTTTGTCAAAGATTACACTTATCTTTCATATGCTTAGAAAAAGTTGAGAGTGTTTTCTTCTTGATCTTTCAGCTTTTAAGGCCATCAATTGCCTTGTGTCTTGCTGGATTGTTTCTAGACCCTTTCTACTACTCTATGAGGTCTTTGAATCGGCTGGGCCTGGGCGGATCCTGTTTTGTACTAGAAGTTAAATACATGTTTGTTGAGAATGTTCCCCTAAACTGAACATCAGAATGAGTTTGGTAGCAATTTTAAGGCTAATAAATATTATTAAAAGGCATTTTGTGAAGTACAGCTCACTTGATCAGATGCATAAAATATAAAATTGAAATTGGGATGGTAGGGAAGAATGGAGGAAGATAGGTGGTTTTGCACATGCAGGATACATATGGGACAGATTATAAATATTCTATTATTAACAGTTGTAATGTGTTAAAAAATTCATGTTTGAGATAGTCTGTAACCTAAACCCTGAAACAAACCTTTGATATAAGTAGTCTTTTGCTCAATTGTGCTGGTGAACTTTTTTGTTTTGAAACAGCTACTATGAAATCTGTAATGGAATATCCTGGTTGGTTAAAATGCTGTGATACATTATTTTCTTGTTGTTTTCAGTCCTAATGTGAAGTTTGCACTTTCTGACTTATTTATCTTATTAGCATCTTTTTCAAGTAAAAGTTTGAACTGCTGTTATTTTTGCCTGACTATAGACAATACATTTAGTAATGTGTTCTGGATGGAGGTTGGAAGACTATAAGTATGCATCACAAGTATTTTCCTGGATGTAGTAATGTAGTGTTTGGATGTGTCTATTGTTTTATTATGACATCAAAAAAGTGGGCTTATTCTGTCCATAGGTCAAAGCTAAATTTATTGGTGGGGATAGATATTAAGGTCTTGATAGAAATGGATGAGAAATTCTGTTCCATAAGTATCTTCAAGAAATGGTACTAGAAGTCAATGTTTTATATATGTCAAAAATATATAATCAAATATGACAGCACATGGCTTAATCTAACATTAAGTATTAATTTTAAAGAACAGCATTTTAAAAAATAGGTCAAATAACTTGGCTTATTTTATTATTTTTTTGTTTTCCTGCAGCCCCTAGAGGGCATTTTTGTGGGAAAATATTTTATTCAGGAAGTGAAATATTCCCCCCCCCAAAAAAAGAAATTTTGCAAAAACAAAACAAAGAGAGACAAAACATTAAAAACAAAAGAAAAAATGTATATTAAAAGGGGAAAAGACAGAAACACATATACAACCCAGTTGAATATTGATAAATATATTACAATATTAGTTTCCCCCCCTTGAGATACAGGCCCAAAATTTATAAATTTCTGTATTTATTTGCAAGCAATTTGACCCATCATTTATCTACTATGTATAAAAATAAAGTAGTTAACAAGTGAACCAACGGCAAAGTAAAACTTCAGTGCCGTCTGTTAACAATCTATTGTTGGATTTAACTTGTCAAAAGTCTACCAACTGAGATATTTGGAGACTACTAGATTTCAGCAACAGAAATTACGTGTAGAAAATAAACCAAACTAAACCAAAATGAAAGACACTTACTATATACATATACATGTACAAGTACAAGTACACATACATGTACATATATACATACCTATACATGTACATAGGTAAATGTTTCCCTGTCTGACTCTAGGGATGCTTACCTCCATTTATTGGCTGAAGGAGCTAGAGTTGTTTGAAGACTATTTCCATGGACATGTGCCAGCAAAAAACAGCATGGCTATAGGCCAAAGGCATACGGAACGTTGTTATCTTCCCACCGAAGTGGTACCTATTAATCTACTTACATTTTCATGCTTTCAAACTGCTATGTGGGCAAGTAACAGAAGCTCACCCTGTTGCATGGAGCTTGGGTGTTGAACCTAGGCTGTCTTTAAATGCTGAGCCATCATGCCAAGAGAGATATTTGCCTTGCATTTGGACCCAAAGTTTGATATTCAGATAAACTGATAGAACTCTTCAGAAAACAATTATTGTGTTTCAATAATTGCAATTATTTGCATTTGCTAGTTATTAATGATGGCTCAAGGCAAGTCTTAAATGTGGTCTGGCTAATTATTACCCCACTTCCCAGTAAGAAATTTAAAATACAACAGTTAAAATATAATTAAAATTAATGTTAAATTTTTATGGAAGTATTTGAGAAAAAGTTTTCAAAGTTAATGTCAACGTTCCAGAAAACATTAACTCCAAGACAAACATCCTCTCCAAGATTCCTTTTATTAGAATAGTAAACTGGCACATCTGGGAAATCCCAAATCTGAAAGTTCCAGGTTTCCTTGCAATAAGTTAAAAAATTACAAATCCACCCCCTGCCCCCATCATTCCATCATGTGCCCCAATCACCATCCATCCCAACTTGAGATGTCCCCTCAACCAGGTGCAGAAATAACATGACCTTGACTTAGAAGAAGAATGCTACTATATCTAACCACATACATTCCAAGAAATTCCCCCCTCCCATTTTTCCAGACTCAAGAATGTGGCAGTATGGAAGATCGGGTGCTAATATGGTTTCCAAAGCTGATAGTTACATGATATGTTACAAAATATGAATGAAAAATTAGACAAAAAGTTCAAGTTGTTCGCGACAGATAAAATATACAGATTACACTGGATAAGACAGATACAAAATTAGATTTATTATTATTAGATTTGAAGCAAAAATATTTTTCTGAGATTTAAAGGGATGCTAGAAAATTTGGAGAAAGGCACAAATTAAAAAAATGTAATTGTAATGGAAAAGCAGCCATTTTGGGATTTATATTTTAAATGGACAATAAGACATACCTTTCATCTCTTAATCAATTTATGAAATTATTATCGATATTAGCTAAAAGAGTCTCTCTTCAGTCACAGCCTATTACCTCTCTTTGAAGCTCTGTAATGTTTTTGAGACTTCTTTATTGTTACATGACAAGAAAGAGGGTTGCTGGAGGCAAGCTAAATTAAGGAAACATGGAGAATCTTTTCTATTTAATTCTGATGGAGAAAAATAAGGGTAGAAAGTTGGGGTAGAAAGATTTTTTTCTTTGTGAGTTTTTTTGTTTGTTTGTGAGTGAAAAAATCTCCACACCACAAGCCAGGCAAACACTGAGGCACAAACAGACCCCCCCGATACAGCTCAAACACACCCCAACCAGGCACCCAGATGAAACCTAGCTTCCTAATAAATGATAGCCGTCCGTTTACTCAGAGCCAAGCCACACTAAAAGCCTCCAATACATGAAACACAATGTTGCCAGCCAATCAAGACAAAAAAAAAAAAGCTACAAAACAGGCAGAAGATATTAGAAACACCAATCAAGCAGAACACAGCAAACTCCAAGACCAATAAACACAGACCAAGATTCCCAACCAATCAGGATGAAGAAAAAAACATTCTGGCACAGCAGTATGCTAGCACCAAATTTAAAACAGAAACGGCTGTGAAAACCTGACACACAGACGAACCCAATACACAAGCCTGATGATGGCAGATGAGATTCTGCTGAAACGTTGCTACAACTTTAAAAGCACAACTATAATGACGTGGGAAAATACCCGAACAAAGCTGAATACCATACATATAAATACCCGTGAAAACTTAAGAAAACAAATATGTGTATGTGTGTGTGTGTGTGTGTATGCATATATATGTATATGTGATATGTAATAGTTAGGAGAACATTAATATTAATGTAGAATGTGGTAATTAAAAAATAACTATATTATGGTAAACTTTTACAATGAAATCAGGGAATAAAATGGGGGAATGTATAACATAAAGGGGTGGCAAACTTGAATTGACAATGAAAGGGGATAACTTTTGGATCATTAGAATTAGGATGAAATTTATTGAACAATAAATGGAATAATAGTATGTGATAAACTTGCAAATGTGACAGATAAAAGTAAATATGTGTAATGAGGATAGAAATGAAACAAGAATTTTGATAATATTGTAAAACTAAACATGAGAATATTGAAAGAAAAATGAAATAAACTGCAA
Source organism: Laticauda colubrina (assembly GCA_015471245.1). Lineage (NCBI taxonomy): Eukaryota > Metazoa > Chordata > Lepidosauria > Squamata > Elapidae > Laticauda > Laticauda colubrina. Next base: position 39,529,167 of record BLBF01000022.1, on the reverse strand, counting down.
TATGAATTGAAATTGGATAAAGTGAGTGTCATGTATATAATATATGAAAATATTTAAAGAAAAATGGAATTAGTATTATGATATGAAATTGAATATGAAAGCTGAATAAGTAAACATGGTCATGTTTGTATTGAAATGTAAAAACCTGGAACCACATTGTTCACCCAAAGATATGTTTTTTAAAATAAAAAAAAAAATTGTAATATAGTTAAAGATATCGCTGTGGTCCTAAGGAATATTACCATGATGAATCTGGAAACAGTTCTTAAAAATTCAAGCAGGAAGTTAAATACACCAAGACTCTTGGTGGTTACAGATAGTGAGCTGTAGTTTTTTTAATGTCTCCTATTATTGGACTTGAACATAAAAGCCAGCCATTAATTGTTTCAACCCTAACAGGAAACTTGACAGGTGTATGATAGATGGAAATGATGTGGGATAATATTGAGGTAATTCCCCGTTAGGAGAATGAGCGCATACAGGGAGACATATAGAGACTAGTATTGGAATAATACATACAGAGCACACAGATACACTGTACAGTAAATGTAGGTTTTTACTTCCAGAAATATTAAGCAAAGTCCAAAATAAGCAATCCAAAGTCATTCACAAGTTAAATGAGTCAGTTTTCAATCCAGGGATAATCCAAATATCAAAGTCCAGTGTCAAAAAACAGTTCAGTAACAGACTTACATTAAATTCCAGTAATATCAGTCAATTAGAAGAAGTGGAGCAACGGCAATACTTTCCAACAGAAGGAAACAGAAATACACTCTCTTCTGAGACTCAGACCAAGACTAAACAATCCAGGTTTCTGGCTCCATCTTATGGCCATTTGAGAAACCACACCCAATTGCATGCTCTTGCATTCCCTTAAAGAGACAGTATTAAAATGTTTATCCTTGTTTATATATTTCTAACCCAAATAGCTGTTAGGTGATTTATATTCCTAACAGATACAAGAGAAAGAGCCATAACCTAGACGATGTTATGATAAATGATATTTGAATTCAAACAAGGAGGGATGGCAAAAGTATCTCAGAAGAGACACTTTCTAGTTTTCAGATCAGTAAAAGTAGAGGTATAGATAGATTTAGAACAACCCTACAAGACTAACAACAGGCTAAGTGGATAGTATTTGCGTGCAATGAAGGACTTGGTGAAATTGACAAAGGTGCAAAGTGTGTTAGGGTTTATAATTAGATTCTGATTATTAGTTCAGGATAATAAATGGCTAACTGATGAGTAATTATTCTCTGACTTTGATAGTTCCTTTCTACACATCTGAATTGGCACCAATGATACTCCAAGTATGATTCCAAATATATCAAAGTAACTATTCAGCTTTAGGAAGGAGGGAAAAGTTCTTTGGGGCCTGAGTGATGTTTTCATCAGTATGTTGAAGGCAAAAATCCAGCAAGAGAAAAGACAACTAGACTGTTGGTATAAATGTGGAGGACAAGGTAGACATTAGGTTTAGCCACTCTATTTATCTGGTGACACAAGCTGTAACTCACAAAAGCTTATGCATTTTAATAAAATTTGATAATATGAAAAAGTGCTACCAGACTTCTTCAGAATTTTAGCTATTGATTCCATGGGAGTTATGGATCCTATATTTTGGACGAAATTTGTAAATTAGCCCCATTTGAGGTACCTTGGTCCAAAAGGTTTCGCCCTATTGTACACCATTTCACTCAAACCGGAGTTTTAGAAATATATGTATAGACAGATTAAAACAACACTCTTCCTTCTATGCATACAGCATGTTCTTTTCTCCAAATAGGATTTGTGGCTAAGGAAGACTGATCAACATACTAATGTTTACTCATCTTTTTTTTTTCTGTTGTCAAAATACAAGTCTCTGGATTTTTTTCTGCTGAAATAGTAATAACTATTTTTTAAAAATTGAAATCTATCTTTGCGTAATATGAGCTCAAGAACTGAGTATACAACAAAAAATCTACAAGATAGAAAACAAATTGCAGATTAAAAACCCCCAAACAAATGAGAACAAAAAAGAATGATGTCACATACTCATTATATCTCTTGTGTTAATAGAGAGCCAGTTCAAAAATACATTTCTTCAGTTCAGGTTTTAATTCTGCTGTTGTAACTTCTTCCAACCATGGAAATTTATCATTTTAGCACTCATCACAACTCAATAAATTGATATATGGTAAGGGAAAAGTAATCTTGATAAATAAAAGGGAGAACTAGGAGAAGTAGGCATAGCATAATAGACTTTGATTAAATGCAGTAGGCAAAAATGAGTGAAAAACTTAAATGCCATTATGTAGGAAGAAATGATATTGTCAAATTCATTCAGCTCTGCATTTAGACTTGTTCCCAAGTGATAAGTGCTCTTCTGGGAAGAATGGAAAAATACCATTGTATCTGGTGTTAGTGAGTGGGACTTCTGAAAATGAGAAAAGGTAACTGCATATCAGGCATGTGACAAAGCTAAGTATGTCAGCATTTTCCTGATGAGGTGAATATGAATCAAACTATTTTCTCTTTGTAAATCATATTATTGCTGCATGCTAAAATTATAAATACCCCCTTTACCTAAAAGAATGTCCCCTTTACCTCTTCCTTCTACTTAATGTAGAGACCTGTCAAGTACAAGCAACCAGATCCACATGTGTAGAGTTCAAACAAATTATTTAATTGTATTCTGCCTATAATATAGGAATCTTCCCAAACTGCTTGCCTTCCCTTGGAAACAGATAACTAAGGTTCCATGGGGCTTAGGGGAGAATCAGTACTGGATCTCTTGCAGCTGTGCAACAGCTAATTCCTCACTTGATTCCTTCTCATTGTCTGACTGGGTGTTTCCCAACAAGATCCTAGGATTGGAAAAGCAGAACAATAAGATCCTGGTCATGCTGCATGGAAGGAGGATCTTTTTCTCCTGCCAATTATCAGCTGATTTTGTTGTCAAAGCTGGTTTTTTGTTGGCATTGCTCCCTGGATTCAAACAGGAGTACTTAGGAATAACTCAAGAAAAAAGGAATCTTGAAAATTGATTTTCCCAATAGGAGTAGTTGAAAAGTTGGCCCTTCATATTTTCCTATCAGCTAATTGATTTTTTAAAGTTTGCCTTGGTTTTAACTGCATTTCTTTTGTACTTTAAAAGTTATTCTTAAAGGTTAATGGTCAATACTGATGGGGCTCAAGGTTGACTCAGTCTTCCATTCTTCTGAAGTTGGTGAAATGAGGACCAAGTTTGTTTGGGACAATTTGAAAATAATGCTTCTACATTGTAAACTGCTCAGAGAATGCTGTAAAAGCACTATAGGATGGTATATAAGCATAAATACTATTTCTATTGCTACTTAAGTATAATCCTGATTTTTGAAACTATTTTTCCTTCACTTAAACAAAAGATTGTTTTATAGGTGTATAATCTAGGATCTTTTACAGAACTCCATTAAAAATATACATAGAATATTGAAGTTTGCAAATAAATGACAACAGACACAATAACCAGACTTAGAATTGACAGTAAAGATATTAAAGTACTTGACAACTCCTGACTTTTCAAATCAGCCAGTAAAGTGAAAGGGATAAGAAGTCAAGAAATTTGTCACAGACTAGCTCTTGGCAGAGCAGCTATGAAGATTTTGAAAAGAATATTCAGATGCCATGATGTGTTATATATACCTACAAAGATCAGAAAAGTGCAAGCAGTGGTATTCTTTGTGACACCCAGTAGAAACCAAAGCTGGACTTTGAAAAAGCAAAATAAAAATAATACTGATGCTTTTAAACTTTGATGTTGGAGAAGACCCTGAGAATACTGTTGACAACCAAGAAAACAAACAAATGGATTATCAAACAAATCACTCCATTTGTACTTAAGGAACAAATGACCAGGGTCAAATTATTCCACTTTAAACATATGGAGACTTAGTTTTCCATAAAGAGTCTAATTTTGGGAAAGGTGAAAGAAAAGAGAAAAAGGGTAGGCAGGGTGGATGGGCTCAGGTTTAGTAAGTGAGTACAGAATTAGAAGACCTGTAAGACAAGAATAGGGACAGATTATCATGGGAAAAAAATATAGTATATTGTTGCTCTGAGTTGACACCAATTTGATGGTCAGATTTCAGATTAATATGGGAACATCTTAGTGGCAAAAGTGGCATAATATTCTATTTGATGAGATAGAATAGAATATAATTCTTTATTGTGTGATTGGACACACAAGGAATTTATCTTTGGTGCATATGCTCTCAGTGTACATAAAAGAAAAAAATAAAATACACTCATCAAGAATCATACTGGACAGCATCAGTTGCAGAAGCTGGTTAGTAGTCCTGTGAAAGAACTGGTCTGCTTCCTGCAGTTGCCATATGGTGATCCACATGTGGTTTGGTTTTTCTTTTTGTCATTTTTTTTCTTTGCCCTATGAACTAGGAATTATCTCTGTTCCTGTACATGAATTAGCCATATATTGACTATAGTTTATGGCAACTGTTGTCACAGCTGTTTTGTCTCTGAAACAGAGAAAGATTCTGGACTAGCATTTTAGTACTAACACTAGCACTTAGACTTATTGCAATGACCCAGAGTGTAACAGAAACGTAACAAAATCCAAAATGTAAATAAATGTCCTTTAATGCCTCCAACTTGGCCCCACTGTTCAATAATTCTCAGTTGGAGATAAAATGTACTCAAAAATAGTCTTCAAAAGAAAGCAATACAGTGCAAGCTTAATGAGCAGATAGAGGTAAAATAAAAAACCAAACAAACTGCAATGACAAAATTTCCACAGTGGACCAGAATAAGTAATTACCAAATGCAAGGTATAGTCTGTTGGAAGGACACCAACCAAGGTAACTTTGCCCAAAATAACACATACTTTGCTTCTGGCAATGCTGTGTTGTAATCGTCTCTCTTATATACTAGTCTCCCCAGCTGGAACCATTGAGGATCATGGCCACTTCCTCTCTTGTAAGCCAAGTTGTTGCCTTCCCCATTCCTCCCTGCATGTCCTAGGATGCATAGGGAATGGGCCTGGTTCTTCCTCTGACTGCCCAGTCGGCCTCTGTCCTTCCCAAGCCTCCTCCACAACCTTTGAAGCCACACCTCCATTCCCTATTGGCTGTTCCTCCTCTCCCTCAGAGTCCGATTCTACTAAGGGCATGACACTTATATACCACTTCATAGTACTTTACAGCACTCTCTAAGTGGTTTACAGAGTCAGTATATTGCCCCCCAAAATCTGAGTCCTCAATTTACTGACCTTGGAAGGATGGAAGGCTGAGTCAAACTTGAACTGGCCATAATTGAACTCCTGGTAATTGGCAGAATTAGGCTGCAATACTGCATTCTAACCACTGTACTACCATGGCTCTTAGTGGCCATGGGAAAGGTTGTGAAGGAATGTTGGGAGAGGTCTTGGGCATTTTGCCCTTTTTCAGGTGAGAGACAGAAGGGTGTGGGTTTCTATGGATTAAGGCAGGCCAGTCAAATTGGTGGCCCATTGTCTGAATATGTCACATGCAGGCCATGCCAACCCCAGCTCTGCAAATGCAAAAAACATTACTATATGTCACAATCTGGCCCGTGATATGATTGAGTTTGATACCCATGGATTAAGAAGATGTAAGGATGCACTATTTTTCCTTCTCCCCTTGGATTTACATGCCGAGAGCAGGGTGCTGATGGGGAACTAAGTTGATGGAAAGTGTCAACTAGATGAGCTAGGTGGCTGCTGAGTATTGAGTGTTATAGCTAACCTTCTTATTGGCTGGTAATGAGATGAGTGTAGTGGGGACCTTAGTGAGGAGGAGCAAGGATTGGGGGATATTGTTACAGGGGAGGAGACAATCAATGGCTTACTCCTGTCTCTCGCAATATTTTCCCATGCCCATCGTCACTGTGAGTTTACTATCAGGGAAAGCAGCCCTGCTGTTTGCCCCCACAATTCTGATAACTTTTATTGTCAAACAGTCTACTGTTGTTTTCCTGCACTATTAATGTGACACTTTTAATATTAAATACATTTTTGGGAACTTTCTACTAATTCAAAGATAGAACTAGTTTAAATTATTTATTAGTAACTGATATACAGTAACATATTTTTTTTCTGCATGCAATCTCAGATAGCTTTGACATTTCAGATTAGTTTGTAGAGTTTGAAAACTGAATCATCTCTAGTTGAGACTAAAATTAGATTTCTGGATGTCAGAATCTGAGTTTCAATATATTACTCAGTTATGAAACAATTAATATATTCTTGAAAATGCACTAAATCTCTTTTTCCAGCATGAACATGTAGGACAATGTAACCTTCTTTTGTGAGGAGTTTCATTTGTTCCAATATGATTTATTTTGAGAATTTTCTTTTTTCTTTTTCTTTTCTTTCTCCTCTCATCCAATCCTATGCAAACTTTTAAGATTACTGTTTTAGCCAAGAAGCAGAAATCTTGCTAAAGACTGCAAGGAAAGTAGGATATAACTATTCATTTTTCTCTTTTGCTATTATTATTGGTAAAAATATTAGTATTACTATTTTGCTATTATTAGTACCGGTAGTAGAAGATGTAGAAAAGTGATCTTCTGTATTTCCAGGTGCCCAGCTGATTTTTGTTTCAAAGATGTATTTGCAGATCTCTAAAAATTAACTTCAATCTTAAATTATTTTTTAATGGAAAGTTATTTTAAAAATCCTTATAATTGTTGTAATTGACTTTCAGGTAAATATGATAGTGTATATTTGATCCTTTTAAATAGTTTTCTCTTCTGTCCTCCACAAGGCCAACTCTATTATATAATTCTATTTCCATATTTCAGGAAGCCTTTCCAAAGAAGAGGAGTGCTACACTGGAAGCAGTGCCATCTGTTTCTTCAGAAACATTTCCTGTAGAAAATGAGAATGGTCCCTGTGATTTTCTTGATACAACAGTTACGAAGAAACCTTGTTCTTTAGAAATAACAAGAGGAGTTTCATCAAAAATAGGTGTTTTACTGATTTTGATCTTACAAGTATTTGTGTTACCCAGATTTTTCTTTATACTATTAGCTGATTTTGAGAAATATGCAGAGATTTTATCACTTAATGCTTGTCGCTGCAGGAAGCACAAGCAAGCATTAAGGACAAATCCAGCTGAGTTGTATTTGCTACATAAATTTGGCATTTCAAGAGGATACTTATTGTTCCAATTTCTCCTGACCATCTCCTTGTGAGAAAGAGTAAATCATAACAAAAAGTCATACGGTTATATCTATTGCTGCTTTTAGCTGCCTAACTTGAGGCTATTTTAACACATAACAAATTCATGCTACTCACAAATATTAGATACATTTGAAACTAAAAGAGGGCATTCCTAGCTTTCTTGAGACAGATGTCAATTCAGTCGAAGTTGTATTAGCACATAGTGGATATCCAGCCAGATGTTTGCACCTTTCTGAAAGACTAACTTTCAAAAATATTTTATAGTTTTGAATTCCTGTGAAAAGAAGATATTCTTCCTATCCAATACAACTTGCGATGCTTTTTTTCTGTTAGCATTTCAATTTCCATTGTTCTGTGATACCTTCATTCCTGTTTCTAGAACAATTCAGACCAAAGTATGTAAACTTTCAAGATTTTTTTCCTGGGGTGAACAAATGAGGAGCAATAAGGAGGTGATTGAATTTCAGTGTCTGACTACTATACATGCTATTTTTTCTCATATAATAAACTCTGCGCTATAGTAATCTTAAGAAAGTTCTGGATTTTTTGTCTTTTATTTATTTATTTATATTTTTTTCCATACTATTTTTATAATTGTAGTAGCTTCTCCTATTTCATATTTTAAAAGAAACAAATAATTTTGGAAGGAAATGTCTTTTATTTATTTAAAATATGTATATAGATGCCCATCTTGTACCAAACCCTGGGATATTTATAACCAAGGGATAAAATCTCATCTATATATAATGAAAATATTTAAACCAAAGTCATTAAAGCTCAAAAATATTAAATACAAAACCTTGGTAAAAAATAGATGAGTCTTTGATTGCATAATGGCACATAGACCCAATTTATAGACTCCTCACAGGTTCTGCTCTCTAGATAATGTCCAAGAGCATCAGTATAATTGAAACAAGTTTTTTCTACTACAGTAAATGAGAAAGCATTGATTTCTGAGCAATTGCATGTCACAATGTCTCAATATCAAGAAGGAGAAAAGAATTGTGCATACATAAAATCCAGTTGAAACTCTTTTAAGTTTCTATCCGTATGAAACAAAAAATGTTAAAAGTTATGATATTTATGTAGTTACTTACCAAGCACATCTAAATTATATTAAAGTAACCAAAATATATTTATAATGCCCAAGGTATGTCACAACTTTTAAGCACACCCAATGTTTGGAAATTTATAGGGCATATTGAAAAATTCAACATGCCCTATTAAATAGTCAGCATTCCAGATGGACATAGCTTGCAGATACTATTTAAGGACAGCCATATGTATAGAATGTTGCAATAGTCCAAATAAAAATTAACAAGGATATGAGGGGAATGAGCAGGAATTACCATAACTGTATAAAGCTGAAACTGCAAAAAGCCCTGCTACTATCTGCTCATTAGGTAAAAGTTTAGGTCTAGGAGGATTCCTTGCTTATTCTTCATTTTAAACAAATCACTATTATTCAAACTTGTAATGGAATTCTTTTTGACACACTCCCCATTCCTGAAGCCTTTCATTTTTCCAACAACAGAATATTTTCTTGTGTCTCCTAAAAGAGCAACTGAATTAAGCCATTGCCTCTACAAGCATTCTGCTGATGGTCATTCCCCCCCTCCCCCTATTCAAGATTAGAGACCACATTTAGTTTTCATCTAGATATTTCTACTATGCAGACTATTTTAAAAAATTGACACCAAATTTATTAGTTCATTTTTGGTATTTGCATAGATAATCTCATTGGTAGCAGCTATACTGAAATGCCTTGTCTTTTATGATTCTGTCCCGGTCCTGGACTTTCCTTTTGCTCACTAACTCTGAGGTAAAGTGCACTTGGCATAAGAGGGAAAAAGTGGCATATCTGACACAGGCGTGCAAATGAGGAATCCGGAGAGTAGTTTCCAAAAAATGAAGAGTTTTGGAGAATACATAATTACATAATTCCTAGTTTGGCTTAATCAGGGGAGCTGATATTCTCTTGAGGAGTTGTACAGGTCTCTGCTGTCATTCATCCCTCTTTGGTGGTATTGTGTTTCAGGGCTTAGTATTCTTTCGAGGTCAGGTTCTAACTCCTTGTTATATAAGTCAGTAACTCCCTGTGCTGGGTTTGATTCATAATTCATAATTCATAATGCTGACAACCTATTAATTCTTCAGCTATAACCTGACAGTCCTCTAGTTTCTATTCTTCACGTATAGATTCACAGGAATCTGTAACAGATACAGTAAATGAATATGAAGCAGAGAACATTTTGTCGGTTGTAGTCAAGGAATGATGAAACTGGGGAAGAGTTGCATGCCCTTCTAGGTTTCCATGATGGAGATTGAAACTGTGAAATTCTGGGAGTTGAAATCCATGATCTTAAAATTGCTGAGAGTGAGAAACACAGATTTAATGAAAAAAAAGAGAGTGATTCTTCCACACCATCTCATTCCCCTTACTTTTTAAAATCAGCTCTTTTGAATTGAAAGAACATCTTTCCCTACAAGCCCTTCCTCCCAAATAGAACCTACATGTTTTTTTAGCACAATTATTCCTTCCAATCAGGTGTGCACATATGTGCTAGTAATGACAATATATGTATTTGCTAACTTTTATTTATCTGTGAACACACTAGCAATAGTGGCACTCTATATGGATTAGCCTTTATTCTACTGTATATATACTGACATTTTCCTCATTTTCTCTTTTGATCACACTACCTGTAAGTATATACAAATTGTGTATATAAGTATATATGAATGGTAATAGTGATATTTTTTGAAGTCATTGAATTTGTTGCTGGAGTCAACAGTTTACATCCTGGTGAATGAGGTTGAGGAAGGTCTTAATAGACAAGCTTATTTTCCCATTAATTAATTAATACCACATGTTGGAACTTAGAAAGCCTTTAGTATATTTCTCCATTCCTATACAGAAGATATCAGAACTATAATTTTTAACCATCTATCTATTTTTAAGTACAGTAGAGTATTATACTAATATTCCTAAACGCTAAATATAATTTCCTTCTCATACTTCCAGTTTCCCCTCTAGTCTTGACAGGTAACCTATGAACATAAACCTATTCCTGCACATGAATAGTTTCCTGCATTGAAATGCTAAGCATTAGCTGTGATCAGTGACAGGCTTTATAGAAAACAATAAATGAATATCTCAACCTGAATGCAAACAATATGAATTATAGATCTAATAATTATAATAAATTATAAAATACTGAATCATTTGTCTTTAAAGCCATTTTCTGTTTTCACAGTATATTCTTGTGTAATAATGTGTAATCATCAGAACACTATTTTTATTCATAGATAATGCACCTCAAGTAGCAATTATTGCACCAGGTACCAGTAACCATAGAAACAGTTCAACAGGCCCAACACCTGACTGCTCTCCTCCATCACCAGATACTGCACTGAAAAATATAGTAAAAGTTATACGACCTCAGGTGAGTAGTCATAGATAGATATTATTTCATTTGAGATTATCAGAAAACATTTTTTCTCTTTCAGGTTTCCAATATGAACATTGTGATATATGTCTTGTTTAAAGACTTGAAATAAAATTCCTAAACATTGCAGATAGATGTTCTTGTTTGGAAATGAAAACATGGAACTATATTATTACTTTAGTGTTAAAAACACTACACTTGTTTGTCTGACATACCAGTTAACAATTAAAGAACAGTCTAATCAGGGAACCACCAAGATCACTTCCACTAATGCTGATAGGACAAGCTACTAGTACATAAAATGAGAGCAAACCCCATTCCCTTCTAGCACTGATGATATTACTTAGTTTGGTAACAAAATCTCTGCAATCAAATAACCAAGCTCAGAGAGTATCAAGGACTCCAACATTCATTCCTTAACTACAAATATTCTATTCTATTGATATTTATAGACTTAATTTTAAATAATTCTGAATTGAAAGAGTTTATCTAAATTTTGTATTGGATGTCATTACTCTTAATGAGCCACCTCCTGTTTTGCCTAATTTTTGATATACATTACAGTTGTATTGTATATATACTTAACTTACTTACCATACTTGTGCTTTTGTTTCTGCCATTTGTGTTCTTTTTTATCTCATTGACCTTGGCCACATTGATCTCTCCATTGATACTCGGGATTCATTGAATCCTGCAAATTATGTGATTGAGGTCACAGTGTTTTGTCATCATGAAGACATCATAGGTTAGTAAACTGAATCACAGCCAACCAAATTAAATAGCAGTTGAAGTATAGAATCATAGAATCATAGGTCTGGAGGTCTTCTACTCCAAAGTAAGTCCTGCTCCAACCCATACTCAAGGCAGGAATCCTTATACCATCCTGGACAAATGGTTGTCCAAGTGAATAATCACCCAAACTATTTTAAATGGAAGCAGGAAATAATTAAAAATTAATTAAAAGGTTCTGATCAGTTCAGAAAATTAAACATTTGGTAAAATATTTCTCCCCAAAGATAATTTATTGTCATTAAATGTGTTCTTTTAAAAAAAACATATTTGTCTACATTGCCATTCTTTGATAGATATTGGAAGAGAGCTTGTACACAAAATACCAGGCATTCTCTGCCTGAGCAACACGGAGCCCCGTTAACATTCTCTTGTTCTTTTGTTTTTGGTGGAAAAATAAATCAGCTTTCAATTCTTTACCTCGTGCTCTGCTTGTTTTTGCATATGAATTACATATCATTTGTAGAATAAATTAAAGTCAATTGATTAATAAAACAGTAAAAAATTGGAGATTGGTTAGCTGGCCTGTATAGAAACCATGTTTTTTAAAAATGCTTATTCCTGATTTATACAAAATAATAAATCAGAAATCCAGCAAAGTGAAACCAAATCAATCATTTTTGTACAGTTGTTTTCATGTATAAATGTAGTATTAAACTATAATTTGGAATTTTATACATTCTTAACTTTGGCAATTATATATTTAATTTAATTTTAGTTTAATTTATTGCCTCACAGTCTGCAGGCACTGAGCAATACATTAACAGTATTGCTTAGTTTGCCAGGGGAAGAGATAGACAGCTAGGTATCATCAGTATCTGAACATTTGTTACCCTACAACAACAAATGGACTCCCCCAAGGACTTCATGTACATGTTAAATAGGTGTGGAGAGAATAACTGAACTCCATGGAACACCATATAATATGGGCCAAAGGCAAGACTTCTAATTCCCAAACACCGACTGGTGCTGCAGAAAGGAAGCAAACTCTCAGCTACTCTTTGGCACAAATGCAGGGAGAAATAAGACACTCTTCGCTTCAGTATTTAGTCACACAAAAACTTATTGTTTATTCCTTCCTCCACAAGGAATCCAAGATAATAGCTAAGCAAACAAAATAAAGTTGGATCTAGCCCGAGTTTCCTGGAACTATTTATTTATTTATAATAATTTATTTATAATAATTTATTTAAATTATTTATAATAATTTCCCCTCATTACCCTTCATTACCCTGATTACCCTTTTTACCATTTTAATAATTATTCGTATGAACTCAATCACATAAATCGTGGTTAATGTGTAGAGTTTCACCTCACAGCATTTTACATAGACCGCTCATATTATTATAATACAGAGTTTATTCTGATGAAGAAGAATGCCATCTTTCAGGTTGCTGTGGCTTCGATTCAAACACGTGTGTTGCATAGTCGCAACACAAACTAGCACAATACTGTACTTCCCACTCACAACCATGGAACCAATCCAGAAGGATACCATGGTCAATGTTATCAAAGGCTGCTGAGAGACTGCTGAGATCTAGGATAGATGTTCTATTCCATGCTGCTGGTGCCAAAGGTCATTCAAAAGTGTGACTCCATTCCACACCCAGGACTTAATACTGATTGAAAGGGGTCCAAGTAACCCATTTCATTCAAGCTGGTGCACAATCACCCTCTCACAGCTTTCCTTTGAGAGGTTAGACACCAGACAAAGGTTGCTTAGTATGGTGATATCCAGGAATGGTTTTTTGAGGAGGGGGAAAAATAAGGGGCAGTAGAACAATTATGGAATTAACCTCCACCAGAATCTAACTACACAATATCCCCAGGCAGACTTAATTAGCCAGGAAAATCTAAAGCAGATCCTTTTTGTATGGTTTGAAACTCTTTCCAGGTTTCTTTCTACTTTGCATGAGTTATTTATCTTTTATCTTAACTTTTAAATATGGTCTTCCTTCCATTAATTTCTCAGAATCTCCATAATCTCTTGTACATTTTTCTTTATTTCTTAAAACAACATTGTCTGTGGACCAGTTTTATTTCCCTTGGGAAAGAACTGAAGGAACATTGAAGTCCCTATTCCTGGTCAGATTCATTATATCAGTGGTCCTCAACCATTCTGGCACCAGGGACCAGTTCTGTGCAAGACAATTTTTCCATGGATGGACAGAGGAGAGGGGGCTGGTTTCATATGCAACCTAGATCTCCTGCGTGCATAGATAAAGCTTTCCTTGCTCATCTGTTACTTGAGCGGTCCAGTTCCCACAGCTATGGACCGGTACTGGTCCATAGCTCAAAGGTTGGGGATCCCTGCACTATATGACAGCAGTCCCCAATCTTTTTGGCAGCAGGGACTATTTTTTGAAGAAAAATTGTTCTCCACATTTAGTTTCAGTAAAGCACTTTAAATTCTAACACTAAGTGATGCAGAAAAACGTTCTCTATCCAAACTGTGTTTGAGTGTATGTGTCTCTATGTGTGTGCATGCTTGCATGTCTCTCCTTATATCGTGTCCCTTCAGTCTAGTCCAGTGCATTGGACTTACATGATGAATAATCTTCAGGATAAATAGTGAAGTCCTTATTTCATTAATTCATCCACTCTAAATACTAAAATACTGAATGATATAATGAATGATTAGTTGCATAATGTTCTCTAAGTGAATCCAGTGGGAATCTTGCCATTGACTTCAATTAAATTCAGACATTGAATTAATAAAAAATTAATCAAAGAACGTGCTATTCAATGCTCTCCATCCATCTGTTGACAATTCCATGTTGAAAATAGCATTTAAAAGATATTTTAAATTATCACACATAGCTTGTTCTAACAATAATTTTGATGCTTGCTAGCCTATGGAGGAAATATCTGTGCAGATGTCCCAAAGGTGCTTTTTCAAGAGGCAACTGGAATTTGTTTTTTTCTTCAAAGAAGTTTCATTTCTCTTCCAAGAAGCTTCTTCAGTTCTGACTCTTCTGAATCCTTCCATTCCCCACCATCCAGTCAGAGCTGAAGAAGCTTCTTGGATGAGAAATACCTTGTAGACATTCTATTCATAGAAGCAGATATCAATACTCAACAATATTGATGTGATGGAGTATTTGGTTGACTTTGGATGCTTGGAAAACAATCAGAGACATAGTAGCTCCCAATGGCTTAATGGTCAGAGACAGAAACTTGGAAATACCTGTCTTAATGGATCAAGTAGTTAAAAGTTGTGGTAGTAAGTTTGTACCTTCAGATTGCAAACTTATGTTCATGTAGCAGTAGAACTATTGTAAGCTCATTATGTTTCCTTTTGGTTTACATGGGAGAGTTAAAATTGACATTGTAGTTACTTATTTCCGACTTTCTTCTTCAAAGATCTCCTTTAAAGTTTCTGATGTTATAACATTTTGTGCCATTTTGTAAGTCCCAATATAAACTGACATTAAGAATTAAAAAGCCTGTATTTTTTTCTTCCTCTTAGAATCTATAATCCCCTCTGATGTCTAGTTTCTAGAATCATCACTTTTCTTTGTTATGGTTTACAATAGCCAGGATAGCAAAAAGCTATTTCCTACAAAAAGCTATTTTTATAGTTAATTCTAAGATATTAAAGTAAAAGTAATCAAATTTATCTGGCTTGTTAGTCATTTATAATATTCTTTTATCAAAATCTTATTTAGTTTTTCTGTTTATTTCAAATGCTTTCTTAAGTTTATAATTAATTATTCTTTTATTTAGAGTGGAAGATAAATTTATCCAATAAAGACTTTTCAAACGTAACATTCTGAAGATTTCTAATAAAGCTATTAGAAAGTCATTTCTGAAAGTGATTCGAGATTACAGATTGCAAATATTAAAAGAATCTGCTAAGGTTGAGAGCAAGAAGGGATATTCCCATCATCACTCAATGATCAAATACTTTACATGGAAAACCACTCTCCTATAGTCTCCACACAAGGTACAGCCATCTGAAGCACATGTGAGGGGTATCCCATCTTCTACTTCTCTGGAGAAATTCCAGGGAACCAGTCTACTCACTAATTCTTTGATCTTTGCCGTGATAATTGGCTCTGCTTTTGTGGAGCTATCTTTGGTTTACCATACCTCTCCCAGGTGTCTAAATATTAGATACTGATTGAGTTAAAAGTCTTGTCTTTGGCCCATTTTATACTGGATTCCATGCAGTTCAGTACTTTATCTACATTTATTTGACATGTACATAAAATCCCTGGGTGAGTTCATTTGTTGTTGTAGGGTGAGGAATCATCAGTTTACTGGCGATACCTAGCTGTATATCTCTGCCCCTGGCAAACTAATCAATGCTGTTGATGTCCTGCTCAGTGCTTGAAGATTGTGAGGATCTGGATGGGAAACAACAGGCTGCAGCTGAATCCTGATAAGATTGAGTGGCTCTGAGTTTTTGAGTCTTCTGGAATCTGGGAATTGGTTGGGATGACACTGCTCCAGACAGACCTGATGCTTGAGAAGCATGTAGAAGTCTTAGTTAAGAAGGTGTTTGTTTGCATGGCTTTATGTTGTGAACCAGTTGTGCCCCTTCCTGGACCATAAAGCAGTAACTTACAGTTACTAATATGCTGTTCAACTCCAGAATAGTTTACTGTAACACGTTTCACATAGGGCTGGCCTTGACAAGTATCCATAAGCTTCAATTGGTGCAATATGAGGCTGTTTAGACAGTTTTGTGTGCCCTAGGATGACACGTTACACTCTGTCTACAAATTGCATTGCAAATTGCATTTGCTTCCAGGTGTAATTCAAGATTCTGGTTTTAATCTTTGATTACAGTGAGCCTGCAAGGTGACTGTGATATGAAATTACTGTTCTCCTGAAATCTTGGGGGGGAATGCGTGTTAATGTTTTATTTTTCATCTGTGTTTCATGATTGTTTTAATTGCCATGTTTTAATTGCCAGTGCTGCCCAGAGTAATCTTAGGTATGGTGGGTGGCTGTATAAATATGCTAAATAAATACATTGAATTCACTATAAGTGTGGGATGAAAATTTTACTTGCAGTTTCCAAGATTGCAAACAAGGATCAACATTAAACACATGTCAATGAAACCTTTTAATATCAGGATCAATCAGACTTTGAAGATTGTTTAGTTAAAATAAAAAAAACTATTTTTAATTTTTAAAATGATCCCTATTTTAATTTTTGTATTATTTTCTTTTATGAAAATAATTTTCTTTTGTGGTTGATTTTTTAAATCAAATTATTCCCTTTTTATTGTTCCTTTTAATATACTATTCTAGGCTTCTTCAAGATGATCAATTGAAAATAAACTTATATTAATTATCAAACTATGGAATTTTTGCCATTGATGTGGTTCTGATGTTGTTTGGCTGCTTTTGATTCTTCATAATCCAATCATTTCATCCAAATTGTAAAGCTATAACTGTGTTTTTTTAGGATTGTTGTGAGATTATTTTGTGTCATCAGTAATAATACCTATTAGTTCATGTTAGCCTCCTTTTTAATTGCCTTCCATTTTTCCAGGGACATGTATTTTCCTTAATGTTTTTTAAACTTTGTGTGTCCAAAATATTTAAGCATTAGCTTCATTATTAGTACTTCTACTGCAAATGTGGTTATAACTATCAATTCATTGTTTTAAACAGAACATTGCTTTAATTTGTGGAAAATACCAGTGTTTTATGGTTATATGCTCTTTATATGCTATGGCTTGAATCAGAAGTTAAAAATCCATTCTCCAAGAGGAAACTGGATAATGTTAATTTATCTGGGTAATTGTCTGATCCCTGGTCCGTCAGGGATTTTCTTACTTTTATCTTTCCATATGGTCTTTTAAAGCTTAAAATAATTTTGAAACTGCTTATATTAATCTTTTTTCATTATTGTATATAATTTTCAGTACAACTTTGGTTAGAAATGGAATTTATAAATAAATATTTTGATATCTCTCAAGAGTTGGATTTTTTTAAATTGGCATTCAGGTTATTTTTGTAGAACAATGAATAATGTTACCTTGATTTTGTATTTCTGATTATAATACATTTCTTATTCTAGGTGTATTTTAAAAAGTTACTAACATTTTATAGCATCTGGTTGTAAAAACTGAACAGAAGCAGTGAGCTGTAGTTGTAGAAAAAATAAAGTAGTGTCTACTTCTAATTAATTTATTTTTGCAGGCCAAGCAACGTACATCAATAGTATCAGCTTTTGAATTTAATCGATTAAATCAGAGCCACGACTATTTTGAAATCAACTCTTCTGTAAGATATGCAAGCTTTAATTCCAGCTCTCCAGTTAGTCCAGCCAACTGCTCCACTGTGTCTGTTGAGGACAGTATTGAAGAAAATAACATACCAGGTAAACAAAAGATTTGAAGTTTAACACTATGGGTGCTGATGAAAATTAAAATCCAGGTTGCTGAATAATTCTTTTATGAGTACCAAAAACCAATACAAAGTAGTCCTAATTTATTGATCACAATTGGAAAAGGCAAGTGAAACTGCAATTGTTCTTATGATCTTATTTTAGCTTTTCTTTGCTTTAAAAGGATTGGTTGTAAGGTTTTGCATCACTGTCATAAATTCAAACAGTCACTGAACAAGGATATCATGTACAAGAACTACCTGCTGTATATATTTATATATCTAACACTTATAGTTAAATATTTTATATGGGCTTAAAAAGTATGCAAGTATACCCACAAACTCATATATCATCATCATCATCATCATCATCATCATCATCATCAACAACAACAACAACAACAACAACAACAATAATAATAATAATAATAATAATAATAATAATATTTTAATTCTTGCTGTATAATTGTCTGAAAATATCTACCAATATTATTCTAAAAATTTGTTTGACAAAATCCCTCATTGGCTGGAATCTTTCCATTAATTTCATCAATGCTAATTCATTTGAATTAGAATAAGTAAACATTTCTTTAGTCTTATGTTCTTTTCTGTGTATAATGAAGATGCCTTTTCAAAAAATAATATGCCAAATGTATATATTTGCATATCACCCTTTATTTACTTCACAGGTGTCAAATTCAGTTTCATTGAGGGTCACATCAAGGTTGAGTTTGACCTCGGGGGCCAAAGTGAGTGTTGCCAGCTTGATAACACTTATGTTGGGAGTGCCTATGGTGGCCCAAGTGCTCTGCTAGAGAAAATGGGTTCCTGAGCTCCATTTTCCGCCACGATGCCGCCTGCAGCCCTCTGTCAATGAAAACAGAACTTAGGTAGGCTGCGTGTGCTCCCTGGACCCCATTTTTGGCTGCAAACGCCTCCTGCAACCCTCCGCCAGCAAAAACAGAGCTCCATTTTCACTGGCAGAGGGCTGCAGGAGGGCATCATAGTTGGCCTGTCCTTTGCTGTTTCCTGGGAAGCCCTGTGGGCCAGATCTAAACACCCCACAGGTCAGATATGGTCCCCAGACCCTGAGTTTGACACTCCTGATTTACTTCATCATTTTTGCCTCCTCACAATAATCAACATTTTCCAAAAGTCAAACACTTCTTCCTCCACCTGACCAATGATGGAATGCAAAAATTGGTATCTGTCTGGAGGATTCTGGAGGATGAACATTTACTAGGGTCATGATAGCTAAAGATCAGCATAGTAAAAGATTGTTGACATATGAAGAATTTGGCTTATCCCACTGCCAGAAAATACGTTGCATGAACAATTGGGCTAAGTAAGAGCAAATAGTTCTAACTGAATGAGAAGTATGATTCAACAGTTTATCGACACATTGTCACTGTTTTGCATTGTGTCTAACTTTA
Organism: Laticauda colubrina; assembly: GCA_015471245.1. Classification (NCBI taxonomy): domain Eukaryota; kingdom Metazoa; phylum Chordata; class Lepidosauria; order Squamata; family Elapidae; genus Laticauda; species Laticauda colubrina. The sequence continues at coordinate 39,509,968 of BLBF01000022.1, read as the reverse complement.
ATTTACATCCTTGGTTATTCTAAATCAGGGATGTCAAACTTGTTTCGTCACAGCTGCATCATGTGACATATCATGACTTTTTTCCCCTTCACTACGCCCCTTCACTGGGCGTGGGAATGGCTAGCACGTGACACATCTGGCCCACGGACCACAAGTTTGACAGCCCTATTCTAAATCTTGGTTATAGTAGCTTCTTCATTCTCTTTGTCTTTTCTGTACTGATTTCAGCTTACATTCCATCCAGCAGAGGAATTTTACATTATATTTGTGCTTTAATAAACTTGGTTATTTTGTATCTATATCTATGCTCATTTGGAGATCTGTTTCCTAAGATCTTATTTTTTTCAGTCTCCAGCAATTAGTGCTAACAAAATAGCAATTGCGGCATAGCAATATACCAGACAAAATTGAATGCACAGCTTTGTCTCCTAAACCCAATTAAAAGAATTCTGGTCAGGACTGAGATGAAGAGTCCAGAGTTTAGGAATTTTTCTTAATGAACCATAAGGAAATAAGTACATGCCTGGATATGGAACTTGGCTCAGCATTTATCAGATTATTAGAAAAACTATTTTAAAACTTAGGTGGTAAGTCTGAAAATGAAATGAAACACTGTAATTTATAAATAAATGGTGGTTTCTGTGTATCAATATTAGCTGCAAAATGCATTCAAAATGTATTTGCCTTCTACATTTTAGGAAATTGCTCTCATCATGTGTTGAATATTTAGTGAATATATTATATATATTTATATATTTGGGTTTTTTTTTAATGGACTTCTTTGTATGTGTATGTTTCATACTACAAGCCATATAAAATATTTTATCCTAACAGAAAGGCAACAGGAAATCAAGTAAACACGTATATAAAAGTTCTGTGGTGGAAGCTAAAGTATAAGAGGAACCTCTAGGGCAGGGGTGTCAAACTCGATTTCATTGAAGGCCGCATCAGGATTGTATTTTACCTCGGAGGGCCAGAGTGGGCTTGGCCAGAGTAGGTGTGGTCAGCTCGACATCACTTGTGTCAGGGGTGCCTGTGGTGGCCTGAGTCCTCTGCAGAGAAAACAGGCTCCTGAGCTCCATTTTCAGCTGCAACGGCCTCCTGTAAATAACCCTCTGCCAATGAAAACAGAGCCCAAGAGGGCTGTGTGCAGCCCACCTGAGTTCTGTTTTAGCTGGCAGAGGCACCGCAGGCCAGTCTTTCGCTGCTTCCAGGGTGGCCCTGAGGGCCAGATCTAATCACCCTGTGGGCCGGATCTGGCCCCCGGGCTTTGACACCCCTGTTCTAGGGAGAGAAAAGAGACATTCCAGCATGGAGTTGATTTGGGGAGAAAATGTCTTAGATCAAACCTTTAAGACTATATTTGCCTTTTCCCAAAAGAAGACAGTCAGTCTGGCAAGATTATTGTAAATAATGTTCAACAACAAAGGAATTGCAGATTTGTTCTGGTTGCTGATCCCTGACAAGTATATTTGTATTTAAAACAATGCTTTTAAAAATAACACAAATTTACTCTTATCCAGTGAATTCCAGGACCTATGTAATGCTGTAATTGGTCTTTTGTCTAAATTACATTTCACACAACTTACTGATTACCAGATAATTTACACATTGCATTCTGTGAAGTAGAGTCTATCAATAAATTGTTACATTTTTGGCCTGAATGTCTGACAGACTATTTCAGTAAAAAGCATAATAATTTTACAGACTTTATAGACACCTTTAAGTATTAAATTACTGTCAGCACCTGTGAGTTTATTAAACATTTGGTAAGGTCTAATAAAACTAATAATTGCCTATCCTGTGGAGTCCTTGATGCTCTCTGAATTTGGTTGCTTACAGACATTTCATTACCCAACTAGCTAACATCATCTAGAAGGGAGGGGGCTCTCTGTTTATATACAGTAGCTTGTCCTATCAGTATTGATGGGGCTGTTGTTTTCTCTTTGGTAGTTCTTTGATTAGGTTGTTGTTTACTGTTTGACTGTGTGTCTGCCTTAATCCTAGTGTTAATTCCTGCTTATCTGAGTATTGATTGCTGGCAATGACGTATTCTGAATTTATTGTTTCCTTTTTCGCTTTCTTATTGTTTTTTTAATGTTGTTTAAATGTTGTTCATTGTCCCTGTTGATGGTTAATTTGTCCCAAGCTTCCAGGAACTCCCTAATATTTGGGGATTTAGCTTGGTTTAGGATGCTCATACTGTTCCAGTTGAAATTATGGCTAATATTATTCATTTATTGTGAAATTAAGGAGTTTACATTGGATCTTGAATGCTGATGTTTTGGAAGGCTTGGGTTGGTGTGGTAGTGGGTGCTTTTTTGGTTCTTTCTAAGTTGATTTTGATGTATGAAGTTGTTATCCTTTTTGTAACTTGTGTTTGTTATGCTGTAGTGAGTTAAATGGTCAGGCATTTTCTGATAAAGTTTTGTGGGTAACCATTTTTTTGGAAGATGTTGTCTAGGCAATTGCTTCCTTTTTCTGGTGTTATGGGTTACTACTGTCTGAATAACATTCTTACACAGCTCCTCTTGTAGAAAATTGGATTGTAATTTTGGTAATGGAGAACTTGGTTCATGTGCGTAGTTTTAAAATAGATATGTTTCTTATTTGCCACCACTCCTCTGCTGCTAAGAATATCCAGGAAATATAGTGTGTTGTTGCTTTAATCTTCCCTTATGAATTTTATTCCTTTGAAGATGTTGATTATTTCAAGTGTCTTCTCTAGTTATTACTTTTGTATTATGACAAAGCTGTTATCTATATTCCAGATCCATACCTTTGGTTGTATGCATAGGAATGATATTGATTACTGATGCCGCATTACATTCTCTGTAATATGTCCTAAGTCTATCCTCAAGAGTTCAATGTCTATACTCAATAGATTGAAATTCAATCTTGAAGAAGTTATTGGTTAAAAGATTGATATCTATAGCACATAGCATATAAATGTAAATGACACAAATAGAGAATCTGTAAAAATAAGAATTCTAATTTGAAGAAATGAATATATGCATTTTGTAAAATATTAGTTCCCTTAATTACAAGTGCCTCATTTCCTTTTTTAAAGAAGCAAGCTGTTCATTTTATTTCTGTTCTCAATTTCCATCTAATTAAGGTTGTGCACTGATTCATTTAATACTAACAAAAAGTTTTAATTCCTCAGTTGCTACAAAATCTGTCATATGCTCATCAATCTCAGTGATTCTTAGTTTCTTGCATATTCTCCATATTATTCATAAAATTGTATATATAGAGAAGATACTCGTAATAGTTTTAAAAACAAAGCTGTTTTGATTATATAATCACAATTTTTACAAGCTAAAATTTCTGAAATATTATTAACAACTTATTTTTTTTACTTGTGCTTTCATACTGTTTTTCAACTGGGCTCTTATGAGACTTAACAGAATAAAATATTTAACTTCATGAAACAATAATTTCTATGAAATTGTTGAATTAAAAAGCTAAAGTGCTCTGGGACTTTAGAATTCAAGCAACTGCCACATACACCCGAAACTTAACAACTGTTGACAAGGACAAAAACATTTGTATAATGGATGTGGTAATTCCTGGAAATGTAGAAGAGACGAAAAAAAACTGAAGAAGATAACAAAAACAAAGATCTGCAAGATCTGACTGAGGCTAAAGAAAACAAAGGCAGTACCAATTATCATAGCCACCATGGATGCAATTCCCAGACAACTGGAGCACTACTTGAACACCGTCCGGATTGACAAATTCACCATCAATCAATTGCAAAAGGCACCTTTATTCAGAACAGCTTTCATCTTTCAACAATACATTTAACACCATCAAGCATCCATATCTGCCTATCCCAGGTCCTTGGGAAGGACTCAAAAAGCGGAAGAAATGCCAAATTGATATTGAACATCTGGCTGACTGTGCAATGAACTATAATAATAATACAATACACAGCTGGAATTATTAACAGGATACAAGCTGAACTGGACAGTCTGGACCAAAAAAACAAGAAAGCTAATGACTACTCACAATGCTTTACATCCCTGTAATAATACTGATAGATTTTATCTTCTCTTCAAAAATGGATACTGAGGTTTACTTCAAGTCAAATGAACTATCAAAGAAGAAAAGCATATATGAGTTGATCACATAAAAGATGATCAAGAGTAAGCACTAATGCAAATTTAAAATTAGAACTTATATATGTGCAAGAAACAAAACATGTATATTGAAATAATGTGGTAAAAACAACAGAATTTTGTCAAGTAAGAGCATTACATGGTCAATTTAAAAAAATCTTTAGGGAAAAGTGGAGAAAGGTAGAACTTGGCAATGGCTTACAAATGAATCATTAAAAAAGAAAAAGAAATTAGAGGCTTGATTTTGATTGCTCAAGAGCATATTATTTAAATTAATGCAAGCAAGGCCAGAATTGAAAATTTGTCAAATGATTCAAAGTTGTGGATTGTGCAAAAAAGGCAGAAGAAACAGTAGATTATATACTCAGCTCATGCAAGAAGATTGCACAAACTGATTATGAACAATGCATTCACCAAAATGTTTGCTGGAATATTTGTAAAATTATTATGTGTTAGTAATAAAAAATTGATGGAATATAGTTGAAATAGTAGTTCAAAATTAGCAGGTTAAAATATTGTGGGATTTCTGAACACAAGCAAAGTTTTGGCTCACAACACACAGAATAATTATGGGTAAGAAGAAGAAAGTGTGTATAACTGATGTGCTGATACCAGGGGATAGTAGAATTGAAGGCAAAGAACTGGAGATCAGGAAAAAACTAGATCTGAAGATTGAAATTTGAGGATTATGACATAAACTGACCATGGAGATCCCAGCACAGGTACTATATCTAAATATTTTTGTATGATTTTTGACTTAGAAAATCTGTACATTGACACAATTTCCATATGTCAGTTACAAAAGACTATACTGCTTCGATGTGCACATACATTATGCCAATATATTTTTTAAAAAATCTTCAATTCTTGAGAAGAGCTTAAGGAGTATGAAACCAACACTGGCTAAAGAGGTGGCATATGTGATTTCATATTGTTTTGAAATAATATAATAACAAACATATCTGTGGTTATTATTCATAAAACCATCATGAGGATCTGTAATATGAACTTTCTTTCCATATGAATTTGGCAATTCATTAATTCACTGTCAGATACCTATTACTTGTCCCATTGGGATAAAAGGAAAATGTCTTTTATCAGTAGTAATTTAAGTATAGAATTTCCCTTAGAGTTGTTTTGTTGGCTCTTTAAAGAACTTTTGGCAATTGGTGAAATCTTTATTATTTTATTAGAAAATAAAGTCATTGTAAATTACTCTCACATGAGTAGATAATTTTAGTCTGTTGAAGTCTGTTGAATGCATATTCCCTTTCTTTTAATATACTTTATAATTGTAATTTTATTATATAAAAAGATCTGGGGTAACTTTAACAATGCAAAAGCAGTAACTAAATGATCACTGTTCAAAAGCATTTTTAAGCATTGTTTAAATCAGATCAATTTGAGGAAGAAGGGTAATAAAAATACCAAGTATTTAAACAATACAAAAATGAAAACTACATTTATTCTGTAAAAATATTTACTATAACACCCATAAGTGAACAAAATTATTTTATTATGGAATAAATATTCCTAACCTGTAATATACTCAATAATATCTTTTTCTGTAAAGACTATACAAGTGTATAGTCATTATTTTACAACTGCATGTAAAATAATCCTTAAATAGACAGGGAAACAATTTTTTGAAGTAATCTTGATTGATGGAGCCGAACCATTTTATGTAGGCTTTATTTTGAATGCAACATTTTAAGGAAATTTGCTTTAAATCATTTAGGTGAGGAACATTAATTTTGAGGAGTATTTTTAGAATTGGGTTTTATGTCTCATTGCCATGATTAAAAACATAATACAATTATCCTAATGGCTGATGGATCAATGATAGTTTTTTGAAGAGTAAGAGCAAAAGATTTAGAGAGACAAATATTTAGCCCCAAATATTTTAAAAGCTGTTTAAAGAATAAAAATAGACAGAAATACATTATCTGAATACGGAATTAAGTTTCTACAAATTAATTAAGATACATTGAATGGCATATTATAAATATGATCAAATGTAACTAAATAATTATAAAATTATTTTATGTAAAAAACTAAATACTGACTAAGCATTTTAATCAATATCAGCATGATTTTTGTTACAGCAATGCAATCCATATGAAATTCAGAACTGTTTTTATATCAAATAAAATAAAACAACCCAGTGAAAGTAACATCATTATTGCTTAATGGTAGGTTATATACAACTATAATTGCATGTAGGTTATATACAACTATAATTGCATGTAGATAAGCTATGTAATGAAAGTTGTGACTTAATGTACTGTACTTCAGTGACAAAGAAACTATCAACTTCCTGTCACCTGGAGAAAGAGTAGGAAAAAAAAATTGAAGGTAGTTTAACCTAACTATTGGAGTTGAAGAAAGTCATGACAGCTCTGAAACAGATGTATTTTTATTGCTAAAATGTATGTAAAATTCTAAAGAACAATATAATGCTGTAAAAAATATGTGGTTCTAGTCAGTGAATAGGAAAAAGATGAAATCTTACATGGCAAGGAAGAAAAAAAACAACAGAAGCAGTCGCTATTTGAAGAGTGATACCTTCTGCTAGAGCAAGCCGAGTTTAACTGAAAATCTCAGTTAAAAAGCATTCTACTTTTATGTTTTTATTGTTGTGATCCCATTACCCTCCATTTTGCTGCTATTCTTAATGTTGCTGCAATGGGAATCACTATAGAAAATATTCACTTCAGCCCCTAAATGTACTTTAAATGTACTTTAGTTTTACAGCTGCTTGAAAATGTCCATTGCATGTACTGAAAATTAGTCTCTACCTGCATATCTTTTATATCTTTATTTTTGACTTTTTTTTTTTGATGAAAAGTGGACAGGTGAAAAATAAACAAACCTAGGCAGGAAAACAATTCCTTTCTAATAGACACAGTGTGAATTCTCTAAATAGTAATGCCCTAATGTGTCCATCTATTGAGGACATAACATGCATCAGTGGAACAGATTGGTTCTCCCCTCCATCCTGCACAAAGTCTAATGAGCAATTAGAATGGTAAACACATTACCACCTGATGTGGTGCAGGAAATAAAATAGGCAAAGCTGCAAGATTTTAACCATGTCTGCTTGAAAGGCAGCTCCACTGAAGCAATTATACAAGGTGCAGTTATGGATTTGTTTTTAGCAACTCATCGAGATCATAAAGAAACAAAACTTACAACCCAGCGACTTACTAGTGAGCTTCAATGTCATATCCCTCTTCACCCAAGTGCCTATAAAAGAAGCCTTGACAGCCATCCAAAACAAATACAACACCCCAAGCACATCCCAGATCTGACCAACCACTGCCTGTCCAATACATACTTCACCTAAAATGGACAAAAATACAAACAAATAGAAGGAGCACCCATGGGATCACCCCTCTCACCTGTCATCGCAAACCTCTACATGGAACACTTTGAAACACAAGCTCTAGAAAAATATGATCACAAACCCAAACTCTGGCTCAGATATGTAGTTGACACCTTCATAATCTGGCCACGTGGGAAAGAAAAACTGAACAACTTCCTCACACACCTCAACAGCCTACATCCCAAAATACAATTCACCATGGAAACAGAAGCCAACAATCAACTTCCCTTCCAAGATGTCCTAGTATACAAAAAATCCAATGGCTCCCGAGGACACACCATCTACCAGAAGAAAACACATACAAACCACTATCTACACGCACCACCCACACAGAACAATTCCGTAGCCGAGACACTCATCTCCAGAACAAAATGCTTAGCTGACGAACAACACCTAAAAACCGAACCACACACACTCACTAACGTACTAACAGCCAATGGATTCCAAAGAAAGAAGATTACCCACCTAATCCAAAAAGAAACCCCAAACAAAATCCAAGACAGAACAAGAGAACAGCAAAGCCCTCCTCCCATATATAAAAGGCACTACAGACCCAAATCAGCAAGATCCTCCAAAAACATCACATTAAAACAGCATTCTGCACAAACCGAAAAATATCCACCATCCTTAGAAACCCTAAAACCAAAATCGAGTTAGAAAACCAAGGAGTATACGAAATCCCTTGCACCGCATGACCCACCACATACAGTGGACAAATTAACAGAAGAATAAGTGCACGCATTGAAGAACACAAGAACTCAATCAAAAAAGAAGAACCGACCTCTTCCCTGGTCCAACACCTCAAAGCCACAGGACATGAGATTGACTTTAAAAATACCAGAACTATAGCCAAAACCGAACACTTCAACAACAGAATAATCAGAGAAGCCATAGAGATAGAAAAATGCCCACACAGCATGAATAAATGGGATGATACCGCCCGCCTACCAGCCATTTGGAAACCCATCCTCATTAACAAATGAGTACCTAACATGAAGAATGACACCAGACCCACACCCATGAGAGCCACACAAGATGCTACCACCACACTTCCACGTAGAAAGCAGACTCACACCCACACAGAAGATGAGGCACGACCACGGACCAAAAGACGTACCGCAGCTGCATCATGACCCGTACATGAAGCAAACTGACGCCCACCATGAAGATGTGGCATGACCACGAACGCGAAGCCAAACAACAGAATCACAGCTCACCAGCTCAAATCCCCCAGCAACTAAGACTAACCTGAGCTCAACCAAGCCCCCACCTGAACAGAACACACCTTCAGTCAATCAGAACACAGCCAACCCCCCAACCAATGAGAACATAGCCAAAACCCCAACCAATGAGAACACGCCCCCACCCAATCAGAACACAGCCAAGCCCGAACCAATCAAGTCACCCCCCCACTAGTAGTTAAAAGGAAGAAGCAGCTGCAAGCTCACATTATTCTGAGAAGCACAAAGCCGAAGACACAAGCCTGAACATGATGAATGAGACTTCATCGAAACGTCGCCTAGATACTTCCAATTTTACATGGGAGAAAACCCGAATAACCAAAGATCCACAAACAAGTACCCGCGAAAACCTCAGAAAACAAATATATACATGTATGTATGTATGTATGTATGGTATTCAGCTTTGTTCGAGTATTTTCCCACGTCATCATAGTTGTGCTTTTAAAGTTGTAACAATGTTTCGGCAGAATCTCATCTGCCATCATCAGGCTGCTGTATTGTGTTCGTCTGTGAGTCAGACTTTTTCAGTTGTTTCAGTTTTAAATTTGGGGCTAGACTACTGCTGTACCAGAATGGTTTTTTCTTCATCCTGATTGGTTGGGAGTCTTGGTCTGTGTTCATTGGTCTTGGAGTTTGCTGTGTTCTGCTTGATTGGTGTTTCTAATTTCTTCTGTCTGTTTTGTAGCTTTGATTGGCTAGCAACACTGTGTTCCTGTATTGGAGGCTTTTAGTGCCTCCAATATAGCCTGACTCAGGCTTGTGGTGTGGTGATTTTTTTGTTTGTGAATGCAGGTTTCCAAATAATTGACAGTCTGGTGGAATCATCTCTTCTATTCATGCTTTCAGGTCTTTTTTCAATCTCTATGGCTTCTCTGATGATTCTGTGGCTGGGGTTTTCTATAGTGGCTAGGGGTTTGGTGCCATTAAAGTTGATGCTGTGACCTGTGGCTTTCATGTGTTGGACTAGTGAGGAGGTGTGTTCCAGCTTTTTTACTGCATTTTTGTGTTCATCCAGGCAGGTACTTATTCTTCTATTGGTCTGTCCAATGTATGCGGCCGGGCATGATGCACAGGGAACTTCGTATATGCCTTGGTTTTCCAGGTCAATTTTATCTTTGGGGTTTCTAAGGATGGCTGCTATTTTTTTGTCTGTTTTGAAGGCAGTCTTGATGTGATGCCTGTGTAGTATCTTACTGATTTTATCTGTGGTACCTTTTATGTAGGGCAGGACAGCTGTTCCACAGGTCTGTTGATCTTCAAGGTCTCTATTATGTCTTAGTGTGTTTTTGTGGATCAAGCTAGTGATTTTGTTTTTGTGGAAGCCGTTGGCTGTCAATACTTTAGTCAGGGTGCATAGTTCAGTCTTTATATGTGTCTTGTCTGCCAGGCATTTGGTTCTGGTGATTAGTGTTTTAGCCACGGAATTTTTCTGTGCTGGGTGGTGGTGGGATTGGGCGTTGAGGTAGCGGTTGGTGTGTTGTTTTCTTCTGGTATGTGTGTGTCCCAGTGTGCCATCTGTTCTTTTGTAGATTAGTACATCTATGAATGGCAGTTGTTTGTTTATTTCCGTTTCCATGGTGAACTTGATTTTGGGGTGTGTGCTGTTTAGGTGTGTTCGGAAATTGTTTAGGTTTTCTTTTCCATGGTGCCAAATCACAAATGTGTCATCGATGTATCTTAGCCATAGTTTGGGTTTGTGGGTGGCATTAGCCAGGGCTCTGGATTCAAATTCTTCCATGAACAGGTTTGCAATGACAGGTGACAGTGGTGATCTCATAGGGGCTCCTTCAATTTGCTTGTATCTTTGTCCTTTGTATATGAAATACCCGCCTGGATGAACACAAAAATGCAGTAAAAAAGCTGGAACACATCTCCTCACTAGTCCAACACATGAAAACCACAGGTCATAACATCAACTTCAATGGCACCAAAACCCTAGCCACTATAGAAAACCCCAGCCACAGAATCATCAGAGAAGCCATAGAGATTAAAAAAAAGACCTGAAAGCATGAATAGAAGAGATGATTCCACCAGACTGTCAATCATTTGGAAGCCTGCACTCTCAAATAGAAAGATCTTCACACCACAAACCAGGCAAACACCTGGGCACAAACAGACTCCCTCTGATACCGCCAGCTCAAACACACCCCAACCAGGCACCCAGATGAAACCTAGTTTCCTAATAGATGATAGCCGTCCTTTTATGCGAAGCCAAGCTACACTGAAAGCATCCAATATAAGAACACAGTGTTGCCAGCCAATCAAAGCCACAAAACAGACAGAAGAAACCAGAAACACCAATCAAACAAACTCCAAGAACAACAAACACAGACCAAGACTCCCAACCCAAATTTAAAACTAATGGCTGTGATAGCCTGACCCACATACAAACTCAATACAGAAGCCTGATGATGGCTTCCTAATAGATGATAGCCATTCTTTTACTCGAAGCCAAGCTGCATTGAAAGCCTCCAATACAAGAACACAGTGTTGCCAGCTAATTAAAGCCACAAAACAGACAGAAGAAACCAGAAACACCAATCAAACAAACTCCAAGACCAATAAACACAGACCAAGACTCCCAACCAATCAGGATGTAGAAAAAACCATCCTGGGACAACAGTAGGCTAGCCTCAAATTTAAAATTTATGGCTGTGATAGCCATATGAACTCAATACAGAAGCCTGATGATGGCAGATGAGATTCTGCCGAAACGTTGCTACAACTTTAAAAGCACTACAATGACGTGGGATAATACCTGAAGGAAGCTGAACAGCACATATGTAAGTACCTGCGAAAACTTAAAAAAACATATATATATTATATACAACTTTAACAGAACTACAATGACGTGGGATAATACCCGAAGGAAGCTAAACAGCACACATTATATATGTATATATATATATATATATACACGTAGAACAAGAAGATCTGCTTGTAAGTTTCGACGTGGTTTCACTATTCACTCAAGACGCAATCAAAGAAACTCTTGAAATCATCAAAAATAAATACCAACCAGCTAAAGACCTCATGGAACTAACAGAACACTGCCTAACCAACACATATTTCATATACAAAGGACAAAGA
>BLBF01000022.1:39467799-39493128 GCA_015471245.1 Laticauda colubrina | reverse complement strand
ATATGTGCTGTTCAGCTTCCTTCGGGTATTATCCCACGTCATTGTAGTTCTGTTAAAGTTGTTAAAGTTGTATATATATATATACACACTATCCCTTTATAGAATTTAATGAATCTCTTGTGAAATATTTATACCAATTTTATGAATCTTATTTTGCATTTCTTATTCATATAAATAATGTGATTTATGAATTAGACAGAAGGCAGTTACTTGTTCACTGCTTTGTAGTGTCATCATTTTCTTCAACATACCTTGGACAAAGCATCAACAACTTGCTGAATGCTCTCCTTTTCTAATTCTTATTGAATGTTCAACATTACAGTGTGCCAATGATTGCATATTATATATTTTTAGAAATATTTTTAGAAATGTTTTTAGATTTGTATTACTCATATTTCCTTCTAAATCAAATATAAAGATAATTGAAGTAGATTTGCAGCACAAGTGTCATAATGTGCTTGTTACCATAACTGTGGCACACATTTCAAACAAGAGATTTTGTTTCATACTAGAATCCTTTGCTATGGCAACCACAGTGGTTATTATTGATATAATATGATATAGTTTTTTCCAGGCATTATTCATTTAATAATTCAACTCTTACTTTGTTGCACATATTTTTATTCTGTATGTGTGATTAATTCAGTTTTCACTCATTAAAAAATTGCAGTTTTATTACTTTAATATATAATTCAACTGTCCCCAATTCTCCATTATATAATATTTAGCATGAAGGATATTAGACACAGTGTATACATTGTAAACTGAATGAAAAAACAAAAAAAACCCTAAAATAATATTTTATTTAAAATAACATTTCAAAATATGTAACAGTAATATGTATGTGAATGTGGAGATGTACATGAATGTTTATGATGTTGTTATATAACTCTATTATATAAAACTGATTAAACAAGAATAAATACAGTATAATAAAATTCATGAAAAAATATTATCTCAAACTTAATAATCCTAATAATAATTTTAAAATGACTGAAAGTTTGGAAATCATTTTATAAACCAAAGAAGTCTAAAATCCTTTACTACAGTATATTGCAGAAGAGTCTTCTACCCTGCCTCTCTGTTAAAAATAAAAGCTAACCAAAATGTTGGCAAGACATCCTATAACAACATTGCTGCCATTCAGATTTAAATTTGTCCCTTCAGTCTTGTTTGATAATCCTTTCCGCAAGTTTTATGCCCCTGAGAACTAGCATTCTTGCTATTTTGATCTTGTTGAATCCACTTTTTACAAGATGAATTTGTGATTTATACAATGAAAAATCATACAGGATATAATTGCTAAAGTACTGAAAATTTTGCAAATTATTTAATGTAATTTAATGAAATATGGATGGCCAGTAAGAATGTAAATCAAATTCACAGTTAAATTAACCACTTTTATTTTGCCCTGTATATTCTAGGCCTTGTTATTTAATTGTCTTCATTTTTATGAACATGTGATCAATTCAAATTTACAATCCTGAGAATAATCCCTTGACATTTTATAGCAACATAAGTGAAGAAGACAAATCTTAATCTAAAACCTTAGTCCTCTTACTTTGTTGGGTCTTCTAATAGTTAGTTCTATAATTTTTTTCAGAAAGCCTAATTTCATTAGTAATAATTGCTAAAATAAAATTAAAACTATAGAAAGAAGGTATCTTTGATGTGCTAATAAAATTGATCAAGGAGGAATTATACTATTAATAATAATCCATGATTTAAGGTTTTAATGAATTATGTCAGTGTAAAATATAATACTTTGGAGAAACACCAAATAAGACAAAACTGTTTCAGAAACTTCTAAGAACCATATCAGAACTTTCAAAAACCCAACTAAGTTATAGCTGTAGTGTCTTCTCTGTTTTGCTTTAAAAGCGTGATGTCAAGTAAAATTCTAATATTTTAATTTCATGAAACTGCATAAATTGTTAAAAACATTTCTTATAGTTGAGAAAAAGTCACGTATCTGTGAACATTCATTATACCAGAAGTCCCAAGATTATGTTTGTCCTGCTTTACATAATTTACAAGTGGATACAGAATTGATTAGTACAATTTTGTGCAAAATGTCAGGCACTAATTTTGCACATATGTGTAGTGCACAATTCAACTTGCATGAACACTGTTTTACAAAAGGGTTCCTGGATTGAAATCTTTGTTTAACTTTGGGACCGTCTGTATGAGAAAACTAACATAGGAATTGTGAAAGGAATTTTCATTACAAAAAACAAAGAACAAAATGAGCAGATAGATCTTTGAAGCTCTCCAGACAAAGAGACATTGTCCTAAATGCTTGAGACAGTTACTCCTTATGAGAAGACTGTAAGACAATGGTTTCTGGTGGATGTGGAGCCCTGGGAGATGAGTGAATAGTCATTTTTGTATTTATTTATTTATTTTTGTCAATTGCTTACAAGATAATAGGTATAAGTAAAAATCTTGCTCACACCATGGTCAACATCTATAAAAGATATTGGGTTTACCAGTGGCAGGATTCAATTTTTTTTACTACTGGTTCTGTAAGAGTGGTTTGGTGGGCGTGGCAGGGGAAGTATACTATAAAGTCAGAGGTGGTATTTGGCGGTTGTCTGAACTACTCAAAATTTCTGCTACCAGTTCTCCAGATCTGGAAAGAACCTTCTGAATACCACCTCTGCTCCTGCTCAAGCAGGGAGTTGGACTAGAAGATCTTGAATGCCCCTTCCAACTCTGTTATTCTATGTTCTATCTCAATAGGTAGCAGGGTGTAATATGACTATGTCCCTTTTCATCCCACTGGCTCTTCTGTCACCAATAAATAAGAAGGATCAGCATTCCATATTAATTTGGGGGTTCTGTTGCCTCCTTTTAAAATACACTTCTGTACACGCATACTCTACAGTTCTTCCAAAGTTGTTTGTAGTTGTTTGCCTTGAAAATTGTTTTGCTTTAATATCAAATTTAAATGCAGTGATTTTCAAGAGTAGAATTTATATGAAAGCTTTCAACATTGCAGTAATTTCACTAGGGAATGTGCATTTAAATTTAAAACTATTATCTAAGCATAACATCAGGCAGACTCTTACCTGTTTTCATTCAGTTATCTTTTGAAGCTCAAAAAGTGTTAAGGCCCGGTCCCACTGGCCGATGGACGCAAAACGTATGCATAAAGGACACAGCGGATGAGCAAAATTTCAGGGGTGGCTCCATCCATTTTCATTCGCTTCAAAAATTGGTGAAAATTTGCATAAACAGAAAAGAACGGACGTGGGTAGTATGTAGCGGGGATGTTAAATGGATGTTCATCGGAAGCCTAGCGAATGGAAGCAGATGACACCTCCAAAGGGGTTCCGGGGGAGAATTTCGAAGTGGACGCATAGCGGAAGGGGCGGATGCATAGCGGATGAAGCGGATGCATCACATATGCCTATAGGAAACAAAGGGGATGCCGCACGGATGTTTATCGGATGCAAAGCGTTCACTGCGCATGCAGGGGGTATGAATTGCATCCGCTCCGCGGATATAAAAGAATGCAGAACGCACGCAGTCAGCATACAGGGGAAAGATGTGCTGACAGATACATCTTGCAGGAACACCATGGTTCGTCAGTCAGGCAAGAAGAGGAAGTCCGTGCCTACTCGTACAAGCCCTGGCAAGGTGAAGAAGGGCAGAACCAGCATCCCACCCCCTGGCACTGACTCTGAAGCTGCTGCTGCTGCCGTGATGGACCACCCTAAGGCCCTCAATCCCCTCAAAGCCCTGCTGCTGAAGGCCCTGTTGCTCAAGCCCCTGAAGGCCCTACTGCTCAAGCCCCTGAAGGCCCTGAACAACCTCCAGAAGGCCCTGATGCTGAAGCCCCTGAAGGCCCTGCTGAAGCCCCTGCCAGAGGGAGGAAGAGGCAAGGGAAGGAGAAAGGAGAGAGAAAACAGTAAACCGTTTCTGAGGAGCATGAGGATGAGGTTCTGGAATGGCTGAGGGAGAATGAGTACCTTTGGAGAAAGGGCCACAGACTGTATCGAGACACCAAGAAGAAGCAGGCAGCTTGGAGAGACAAGGCAGAGAGCCTGGGGTACACTGTAGAAGTACTCCTTGGATGGTGGAAGCACATGCACACCTGGTATGGCAAGCTACACCTCAAGAAATCCGGGCAGGCCACTGTCAAGCTCACTGACCGGGAGAAGTACGTCATGGCCAAGTGCAGTTTCCTGGAGGGTGAGATCTGCCACTGAGGAGCAGCCCCTCTGAGACCCTTCTCCCTCAGACATCCCACAGATAGCCAGTCCTCTTCCAGCCAGGAACCAGCTACCCTGTTCAGGCAGGTGTCTTCAGAGGGCCCCACAGCAGAGACCCCTCGACAGCTGCACTCCCCATGCTGGTGGACTTGGAGGATCCCATGGAGGATGATGCCCAGCTGTCACAAATGGAGGAAGAAGCAGCAGCCACCAGAGGCCAACCCACCCCGACCCCCACCCCCAGCTCCAGAGGATGCAGACAGAGAGGCAGACTGGAGGGCCAGGACCACAGTGTGCTGTTGGAGATCAGGGACACAATGAAGACCAGCACAGAACTTCTCTCTCAGCTGGTCCACAGCGACATACCATCCTCGGGCCAGAAGCCCTTCATCACCTATGTGAGCCAGACCCTCGGGAACCTGCCCGAGGCCCAGTACCATGTGATGAAGCAGAAGATCACAGCATTTCTGCACAACCCTCAAGGCCCAGCTGAAGCTGCTTCTATCTGGTCCAGGTCTGCTCCTCCACCCCAGGCGACATCACAGCCCTTCCAAAGCTTTCAACAGCCCCTCACCTACCAAGGCTACGACTACTAGGACTTCCCACAGCACAAGGAGAACTTCCCAGTCCAGGCCCAGGTTCATCGGACACCACAGATGCCACTCCTCACCCAGCTGCAGACCAGACAGCCCCACTACACTCCTCCCAACCCTTCCTCCACCCCACAGCCAAGCCCGTCAACGGACAATCTGTCATCAGTATTGGGCCTGACATCTCAAGTCCTTGATGAAGGGCCTCTCAACCTCATGGGATAGCTTCCTGAACACACCACCACCTGTTGTACCCTCGGGGCCAAGCACCCCAATGGCGCCTCAGACCAGCACTCAAGCCACATCCACATTCCCTGCCCGCTTCACAGCTGAGACCATGGACATGACTCAGAGTGACTCAGAATAGTCTCAGAGACTGAGTTGTTTACTTGTTTAATAAAGTTTATCTTTGCTTAAGACACTTAATAAAGTTTACTTGGTTCATTTTGTTTACTTAATAAAGTGTTGGTAAAAACTTTGAAAAAGTGGTTAAGCCTTTGCATGCTTGTGGGATAGGTAAGGATAGCTGTGGGATAGATAAGGATAATTGTGGGATAGATAAGGATAGTTGTGGGATAGATAAACCTCCAGTGCAACCATAGTGGGACTGTATGGTCCACCATCCCAGCTGCCACACATATGGACCTTTATTATCAATAACAATTTATTCATTGATCAACACATTTTAAAATAAACAAAGCTCTTTATTAATGTCCTATTCATTGTAGGACCACTCAACATACATGGCACAATCTCATCAGTGTTATGCGACAGTCTCAAGGAAGCATCCATATGATTTTCTCCCCCTTTTTATAGAAAATATCGGTTGTCCACTAGGTGTCCTTCTACATACTCTAGACATACTCCAGTTTCTAAATATACGTATCTAAATATACGAGATACATCCCAGATACGAACGTTTTGTCCGTTTTTAATACTTTATATATGAGATGCATATGCTTACATCCTTTCTATTTCCGTGCTACTAACGCTGTGTAGACGTTCTGTGTACCTTTTGTTTCCTCCCTCTTTCCGTTTTCAGCTGCAGCAGATGTGAGTTGAGGGGATGGCCAGAGGATGCAGAGAGGATACAGTGGATGTTTAACGGATGATAACGGACATAGAACGTTTGTTGCCCGTATATGTCACGGATGTACATCATACGTGGCGGAAAGTTCATCTGTTCAAAAAATTTTGTGCAGCTCAAAACTTTTTGCGCAGATGAAATTGCAGTGGACGGATGCTCGATGGATCGAGCGTATGAAACACATATGCAGTGAGTACAGAACGGATGCATAGCATTTTCAAACGGATGGCAAGCTTTTTTTTAAAGTTTTACATCCTCTTTGCATCCATAAGTGAAGTGGGACCGGGCCTGTACTCTATGATCTTTCTGAAAAGATGACATTCTGGAGAAATTGCTATTCTTTATAATAGTGGGCTCCATTTTCCATCTTAAATAGCATACATTTTGTCTCTCAAATCCCAGAAGGACTGAGAATTGCTGGTTCCCTAGAATAGAGGCTGAAATAATGTGCAGCACCTTTGGAATCAGTCTTTCTAAGCTGAAACAAAAACATCAGTGGTGGGATTCAAAAAAAATTACTATCAGTTCTGTGGGCATGGCTTCTGTGGGTGTGACTGGTGGGCATGGCAGGGAAAGGATACTGCAAAATCTCCATTCTCACTCCACTCCAGGGGGAAGTTTACCACCGGTTCTCTGAACTACTCAAAATTTCCGCTGTCAGTTCTCCAGAACTGGTCAGAACCTGCTGAATATCACCTCTGGCTTACACACTTCCTTTTCTAATCACAATCAGAATTGCTTAGTAACTACTTTTCAGCTATTAGAAGCCAAACATATTTACAAGTTTGAAAGCACTGAGTGAATATGCCTTTAATTCTTAATGAAAAAAATAAATAACTACAAGCATAACAACTGTTTAAAAAAGATTTTACATGGATTAAGGGTCCAGATAAATTTGAAATAAGATCTGGAATTAATTATAAAGACCCCTTCCTATGGAAAAGTGGACTTGTATTTTTCTCCTAAGACATAAAAAAGATAAACAGTTTGAAAAACTGGACATTTAAGACTTTAATGAAAGGAAAAGAAATATATAAACCAGATTAATAGATACAGTATAATGCAAAATATTATAATATTGGAAATAGTGAATGATACTTTTGTAAAATAGAATCAGAAGTTAACAATGTCAGTAGCAATGTTTGCTTCTATTGATAGACTGTGTCCAAAATATAGAAGAAATAACAGAAGAGGAACAAGTTTATTTGACAAGACAGAGTTGACACTGGAAATGATAGGCTACCAAAATGACATGGAAAAAACGTTTTATCGGCCACAATAACAATAGAAAATTATTCATGCTTTAAAAGAGAGAGAGAATTACAAATAATAAATGAAGAAAATGACTTATATAATATTTTTATTGGATTTACAAAAGAGGTTTGTTAAATTTTGGATGAATATTGTAAGAAAGGGTAAAAAAGAAATGAAAAGGAATCAAAATTTATGACAGTACTTGAATAGACTAAAGATTATGATGGTTAGAAACAAAAGGAAGCAATATAAAGTTGATTTACTTGGTGAAGGTTCAAATAGATATGTTATTTCTGGCAACCCTTAATATACTTTTGCTGATTCAAGAAGTGAAATGATGATGCTTCATGGATATGTTTCGATATAAGAAATGAGACATATGATGAAAAGATACTTCAATGTAAATTAAAAGGAAGTAAAAAGTTACGAAAATTGTATATACGTATTGTGATGAAAATTGAAAGTCACTTATTTTCCTTTGCAGTTTATACTCTTTCTTTCTATTCTTCTTTCTTTCTTTTAATATTGCAATTATAATATTTAATAATTATTTTACAAAGCAGAGTTCTTAATGTTATAACTAAATAAACACACAATTAACAGGTTGAAGCATATATCCTCCCAAGTGGGACTTAAATTATTTTCTTAGTTCTATCTATAGTTTATCTTGAATGAAACCAAAGTAAAGATAATTCAAAGCTATTTATGTAGTAAGTCCTGTATCTGAACAAAGGTGAAAGCAAAATAAATATTCAGTGTATTGAAACACTTCAGTTCTACACACTTTCAAGTTACATTATGATTACAGGCATGTTATTTCAATTGATAAATCCACTTACAGTACATCTACTATTAATGTCATATACATGACATATGCATATATAGAAAAGCAACAACTATTAAGAAAAACTGTAGCATGTAACAAGCCACAGTTTTTGTTTTACATCAGGGAGGCTATTTGCCACCATTGTAGATTATTGGGTTTTCGGTCCTTACATATATATCTTTTATATTAGACAAAGAGAATTTAAAATTTAAAAGATTATGATATACTAAAATTATATGATTCTCTTTTCTGTCAACTTCATAGAAATTTAATAAGGCAAAGATTCTCAAAGTAAGGGAGTAATTCAGGAAATGTACTAAAATATAGCTGAACACAATTAAAAAGCAAAATTATATTCTTTAATACTATCAGATTTTTTTCTTATTGTACAAGCAACAATGCAATACTGCTAAAGAAAAGAAAATTTTCTGTTTAAAATAATAAAACAGTAAGGATCATTATATTTTACAGGAACCCAGCAAACATCCATTGACAGTGATCATCTAGAAGCACACCCTTTTGAGCAGTTTGCTGGCCTTCTTCATGGATCATCACCTGCTTGTGACCCACCAGAAAATCCACTTCACCTCTACAGAAAAATTTGTCCAAAGGATAATCTGAATCAAAAAATTAGTTTGAACCTCAGTATTTTGAATCCACAACATTCTCTCCAAGAAAATAGCACTGTTCTTCTGGTTAAAAAGAAAAAGCCACCAATTTTAAATAGAACTATATTCCCTTCTAAAAGCATTCTAGGAGAAGCTAACACATTGGCTGGTATCACAAGAACTGGAGATCAGTGGGTAGTTAATGCTGCAGGAATTGTAGAACGTACTTGCACACTTGGACGAATACGATCTTTGCCAAAGACACTTCTTGACATTCATTTATCCAAATACATTTCTAAATCAGACTCAAATCTTGTTTCTAATGATCACAAAGCAAGACAGAATTGGAATGAATCTTCAGCTATCCAAGAAACCTCTAGAAAAAATTCTGAAAGAACACCATCATTTACTTCAGAATGGGAAGAAGTAAGTATTCATGAAGGAAGAAGAGTGAATCAAAATAACAGAACTGCATTTCAACCTTTGCCACGCCTCCCACAATATCCTCCGAATCATCCTCAGACCTTGCCACATAACCCCTTATTCCTTCACTCACCCAACAGCAGACACTTACCTATCTGCCAGCCTGGGACTTGCAATTTCCTGCCAGCTTCCTCACTTATTGAGGGAAATCAGCAGGAACTGCCATTTTGGAACAGTCTAGAACAGTCAGATCTAGCAATACTAACAGCAACATGGCCTAAGAATGCTGAGGGATAGAGCACTTGTTCTGCTTTCTTTCGAGCACAGGCAGGGCAAGGCATCCTGTGAACTGCAGGAAGAAATGAAGGTGGTAAAGAGCTTTCGCCCAGCTTCATTTCCCCCACCTCCCTTAATTTCTAGGCTGCTTCAAGCTTTAATGATCACATTGTGGAGAGAAGAGATGGGGGGGGGGTCATTAAGAAAGGTGATCACATGGGTGCTTTACTTAACAGCCATCACAACTTGTGACCATAATGGGCTGGCTTGAAGACTACCTGTTTAGATGTAAAAGACCAAATTCCTTCAAAAAGACTAATGCTTACTTCCTATGCCATGATTGTTATTGGATATCTTGATCTATATTAACTATCATAGTTTTAGTGCATCAAAATATTCAAGTAAAGCATTTTAGTAGGACAAAGAAAGAGTGAACTAAGTTAATAGTCTTAGTTGTACCTATATCACATGCAACTTTCCCTGATTGTGGTCAGGATGTCACATGTGCAATCAAAACTGAATTTTATCCTAAGAATGCTCACATTATTCAATAGAAGGTAGGATCTTTGCAAGTGACTACCCTGTAAATATATAGATGGCCATATTCCACCAACTATTAATATCCGTAGAGTAGTTTTAGGATATTTGTCAGTATCTTGACTTCTATTTCATCTGAAATACTTATATACAAATCAAACTTAAATGAGAGTATCTCACTTGAAAGAATATTTTTTTTTAATTTCACTTAGTTTCAGATCAATTAACAAAATATTTGAACTTGCTAAACATTCTGAAAAAGACATCAACTGAAATTTGTAAAATAAAGACATTGATGTAGTTCATTCAGGAAAAGTCAATAAACAAGCTTCTGTATATACCCCAAATTGAGAAAAATAAATAGTTAATCTTCTATTCTAAAACCTTCTATTCTTGTCATAATGTTTCTTCCATGCAAAATCTGTGCACAGTGCACATAGAACAAAGATGCATGTAGAACAAATACGAAACAAATAATTTTATAAAAGATGCATACTTAATACTTGGCACTTTCCTAAGAAAAAGAAAAGGTTTAGAAATCGTTGAAATACAAGTATAAATCATTCAAAGTGTGTCTAGATTTGATAAGATTAAATTTTCAATATCATATATTGGATGATCTCTGGCAGGAGTGGGATGGGGTAGTGCATCCATCCTTGCTCTATATGACCACTCAGAGGCTTTCAATACCATCAACCATGGTATTCTTCTGGAGGGACTTCAGGGCATAAGACTGGGAGACCCTGTACTATCCTGGTTCACTTCCTTCCTCTGTGGCCAGTCTCAGTCAGTGTTGATAGGAGGAGAGAGATCCACCCCTCACTCATTATTTTGCGGGGTTCTGCAGGGCTCTGTACTCTCCCCTCTCCTGTTCAACATTTATATGAAGCCATTGGGTGAGATCATCCATCACCATGGACTGAGGTATCATCAATATGGTGATAATACTTAGCTATATGTTTCAGCCTGTGGTGAGTTAAGCAATGCTGTATCCTGCCACTCACAGTGCCTGGAGGCTGTTAGGAGCTGGATGGGGAGCAATGGGTTGAAATTGAACCCTGGAAAGACTGAGTGGCTCTGGGTTTGGGGTTCTTTGGCCCAGGAAGAATTGCAACCTTTGGTCTTGGATGGGGTGGGACTACCCCAAACAGACCCTGTGCATAATCTAGTGGTTCTCCTGGAAGATCAAATGTAGTCAGGAGGGCCTTTGCACAACTGTGGTATGCACCAGTTATGTCCTTTCCTGGACAACAATCCCTACTCATGGACACTCATGTCCTAATCACTTTCCATCTTGAGTATTGCAATGTGCTCTATATGGGCTGTTCTTGAAGAGCATGGAAAGCTCCAGTTGGTACAAAATACAGTGCCCCACATGGTTTTGTGCAAATGTATCGCCTCTCTTACAGGACCTGCATTGATTGCTAATTTGCTTCCAGGTGCAATTCAAGGTGCTAGTTGAAAGTCTTTCATGGCTCAGGAACAGGTTATCTGAGGGACCATCTCTTGCTGGTCACATCTACCCAACCCACCAGAGCAGGGAGACAAGAAATATTATGGGTCCTATCCCTTAGGGAGATAAACCTGGTGGTACCTTGAAGAAGAACTTTCTCCATGGTGGCTCCCTCTCTCTGGAACATCATTCCCTCAGAGATTAGAATGGCCCCCACTCTAACACTCTTCCAGAAGGCACTGATGACCTGGTTCTGGCAGCAGGCCTGGGAAACCCAGAATGGGATGGAACTCATTAAATGGTTCATGCAATGTGTTGTTTTTATGTGTGTGTGTGTGTGTGTGTGTGTGTGGTGTTTATATTCCTGTAAACTGCCTTGAGTCGCCGTGTGCGAATATAAATGTCCTAAAATAAAATAAAATAAAATAAGTATATAATTTTCCTTCCTTCTTTCCTTCCTTCCTTCCTCTCTCCCTCCTCCCTCCCTTCCTCCCTTCGCCTTCCCTCCTTCCCTCCCCTGTTGTATAATAGCATCCACTGAAGCCCTTTTAGTTAATCATTTAAACACATATTTAATGAAATGTTTCCAACACTGTATGGATGCTATATTATGATAATCTGAACATCTTTGAAATTCATGTTAATAGTTCAGCTTCAGCTATTCATTTTGTGTTATTTGTAGATGTGTGTATACTTTACAGTAACATTTAAATAACAAAAGTAGTTATTTTGCCTCTACAATTCTTATTGTATACAATTACATGTTAATTTATATTATAATACATCTTTTAAAAAATCCCTATTTTTCCTTGCAGATTGATAAAATAATGAGTTCCATTGATGCTGGTATAACTACTGGATTTGAAGAGATTAGTGATGGTACTACAAGTAAGAAACAAATGCCTTATTTCCTTTAAGAATATATTAATGAAGTTAGAAAAATAGCAAATTATAGCAGTTTATTCAGACTGTCTTATGTATTTCTGACCACAATTGTTTTTCTTTCATTACATTAATTGAAATGCAGGGTTTTCTGGATATAATTAATCAGTCAATCAAAAAGTTGAATTATGTGCCATCAAGTGAATGTTGACTTTTACTGATCACATAGATTTTTCTCTAACCTAGTTTTTCAGGTCTTTTAATGGCATACCCATATTGTTGTTGGTTGTTCAATTCTTTGCAAAATCATCTTTTTGCCAGTACTAAAATCATAAATCTGATTTTCTGATATTTCACAGAAAAATAAACCTGACATGCAAATTATATGTTAAAGGCATGCTTTATTTCTGTTTCTTCTATTTCACATGGAAGGAAAGTTCAGTTTAAAAATAGTTATTGAGACTGTTAATTTATTTCTATGAAATCTTATAATTCTTCCTAAAATTGTAAATAGATATAGAGATTTTTCCCTATTAATTGCTGAAGAATATTAATATACAGTAGATATGGTATTTTTATGTGTTATATTACATTAATAGAATTCATAGAATAACAAAGTTGAAAGGGACCTTGGATACATGATGACTATATGGGTAGAGTTGTTGCAGGAAGTAAGATACAGAAGGAATGAATAGTAAAATTGAGATAGGATATTTTGGTAGAGAATTAAATTTAGACAGATTTTAATAATGTTCGTGATGATGGTTAAAATTAAAGTTATAATACTGGCATGGGTACATTTGTAAACCATCAATTATATTTAGTCAATGATCATATGGGCATGTTCATATACTTAGAATGATCATATGGGCATGCTCATCAACATATAAAAAGAAGCATTAAATTATTATTATTATAAAATATTATTATTCTGTGATAATAATACTAATGAAACAGTGAGTGTGATTCCATAGTTTTAAAACCTTGTCTTGTATTGTGTCAGAGCGTTTACAGTGTGACTACTTTTATGAGACAACCCAGGAGCAAAACACAGCACACAGAGACTTAGACATTTAACACTGATTTATCTACAAGACAGTTATGTACAGAAATATACATGGTAGGCAAAATACCTTACAAGCAAGCTTTTTAACTCTACACGGAAAACTCTGCAATGAATACCGGACACAAGGAAAGAGAATGGCCCTGTAATTGCTGCAATTATATAAATATTCTTAAAGGGATAGAACCCATCCCCAGTCTTAAAAGGAAATACCCATGATATGCTGAATCATTCTCAATTGCATCAGCCAGACTTACAGCATCTGGCAGCTATTACTGCTGCTGGTCAGCTCTTAAATCTTAATAACTCAACATATTGAAGTTGTTGAGGAATAGTGAACTGAAAACTAGATGTTATGCATATACCTGAAGAATTTAAAACTTCTCAAAATTCAATGTGATAATAAAACTCATTAAATTAAATAAATTCTGTAAATTTTTTCAAAGATTTTCCTATAATTATCAGATACAAAATACTATTTAACACATACTCTCTTAATAGGTATTGGAAATTAATCCTGAATTGCATTTATAATTAATTAATTTTATTTTCTGGATATCAGTCTAACCTGTTATTATTAGAAATAGCCAACAATTAAGTTTTATTTTGTCAGTAAGATTGCTGCTAAAAAAAAAATCAATAAACCTCTGAAATGCCTGACAGCATACATGCACAATAATGATATGCAGCACAGAATGCTGCAGAAATGCTGCATTCTGCTTATTTTTGAGAAAGCATTTTTAAAACAATGAAAGAATGATATTCAAAAATGAAATTTTTTATTGGCTCAATGAATCCAATAAAAGGAGGTGGTAGTATAGAAATACTTTACAAATGCAAAAATAAAAGTAATCTGTTCACCTAAAACTGCATCAACTAAGAGAGATTTGTGGCATTTCCAAAATATATAGTTATATATCTGCAGTATCTCATTATAAACAATTCAGTCAGATCTTTTATTTAGACATGAAGAATGTTTAAGAAAAAATTAGTTTTCTTGGTAATTTAGCAGGGAAGTTGGCTAACTGCAGATAGTAAAGCCCCGTCACACTACACCAACGGATGGAAAGAGGATGTAAAACAGAGAAAAACACTTGCCATCCGTTGGTTAACGCGATGCTTCCGTTCTGTACTCACTGCCTCCGTTTTGCTTCCTCTCTATCCGTCCAGCATCTGTCTATTGACATTTCATCTGCTCAGAGGGGTTTGAGCTGCTCAAAACTTTTGAGCGGAAAATGTATCCAATGTGTCCATTCTGCATCCGCTAGGCATACGGGGGACATCCGTTCTGCATCTGTTACGCATCCGCTATATCCGCTGTGCATCCGCTGTGCATCCACGCAACTCAAATCCGCTTGGACGCAGGAAGGAAGTGGAACGGACGGGCAGCGTTAGTAGCACGGACGTAGAAAGGATGAAAGCGGATGCAGCTCGCAAAGAAAGCATTTAAAACGGAAAAAACATTCGCAGAGGGGACCTATCTCGGATATTAAGGATGTCTAGAGGATGCCTAGAGGATGCAAAGGGACACATAGTGGAAAACCTATATTGCTTATAAAAAGGGGGAGCAACTCACCTGGATCTCACTTTCAGCCCAGCAGCCCAGCTGTGCAGACCTCTGCAGCCTTCATCTGCCTCTTCCTCTTCCACAGCATCCAGTCATGTCCACCATGGATAGTAGCAAACTCCTTTTGGTAGCCACCATCATTCTGCAACAGTGCGAAGCCATCTACAGGCTCTGTGAACTCTACTACAGGAAGAAAAGAAGGCGGCCAAGAAGTGTCTGGGTCTGAAGATGGATTGGGAGAAGAGCAGAGTACGGACTGTACAACAAGCTGATGGTGCAGCTCAGAAACGAAGACCCTTGTGCATTCCAGAACTTCATGAAGATGCCGCCAGCCATGTTTGACGAAGTTGTGCAGCGGCTGACACCCAGGTTGACCAAGGCAAACACCAACTTCCGGCCCAGCCTGGACCCTGGGCTCAAGGTGGCACTCACTCTGTGCCACCTGGCCTCCGGGACCACCTACAGGAACATGCAGTACGGCTGGAGGGTGCTGCACAACACCATCAGCATTGTGGTCAGAGAAGTGGTGCAGGCCATCATCGAAGAATACAAGGAGGAGCTCCTCCAGTGCCCCTCCATTGAAGAAGGATGGAAGAAAGTTGCAGAGCAGTGGTATCAGAGGTGGAACTTCCCCCACACCGTTGGAGCCACAGATGGCAAGCACGTGGCCTGCAAATCTCCAGCCAAGTCGGGGTCCACTTATTTCAACTACAAGGGCTTCTTCAGCATCGTCCTCTTCGCCATGATCGATGCTGACTACAAGTTCATGTACATCGATGCTTCAGGCAACGGGTCATGTTCAGATGCCCAGGTATACAACGCCAGTGACCTCAAGGAGGGGCTGGAATGCAACCTCATCATGGGCTTCCCAGATCCAGACCCCCTGCCCAACGACACGCAAGGTGTGCCCTATTTCATCATGGGGGATGATGCCTTCTCCCTCAGAACCTACCTCATGAAGCCCTACACTTCCAGATTCCTCACCCGTGAAGAGAGGATCTTCAACTACAGACTGTCCAGGGCAAGGCGGGTGGTGGAGAACGCCTTTGGCATCCTGGCCAACAGGTTCCAGGTACTTCTCATCACCATGCAGCATCGCCCACAGACCATGAGGAGGATCATGGAAGCTTGCTGCATCCTGCACAATCTCATGCGCACCCGCTACCCAGTCTTGCAGAACAGGCTCGTGGACCTCCAGCAAGGCAATGGGGACATGGAGCCTAGGGAATGGAGGCAAGGGCGAAACTTGATCGACACTGAGGATGTGCAAGGCCCCAACAGAGCCTCACATGAAGCGAAGAAGCAGCGCAACCTCCTGAGACAATGGTGCAACTCCCCAGCTGGAGCAGTGGAGTGGCAAGACAGGATGGTAGATGCTTAATGGATGCTTCCTTCAGCCTGTCTCATCACACTGATGAGATTGGGCCATGTATGTTGGGTGGCCCTACAATGAACAGGGCATTTAATAAAGAGTTGTGTTTATGTTCAAATGTGTGGATCAATGCTTACATTATTATTGATAATGAAGGGCCATAGGTGTGGCACCTGGGAGGGTGGACCATACAGTCCCACTATGCTTGCACTGGAGGTTTATCTATCCCCACAGCTATCTCAACCCATCCCACAGCTATCTTAACCCATCCCAAAGGTACCCCTGCCCATCCCACAGCTATTACCCATTCCAAAGGTATCCCTGCCCACCCCTCTTCTATCCTTACCCATCCCAAAGGTATCCATGCCCATCCCACAGCTATTACTCATCCCAAAGGTATCCCTGCCCACCCCACTGCTATCCTTACCCATCCCACAAGCATGCAAAGGCTTAAACCAATTCTAAAAGTTTCCACCAAGACTTTATTTACAAAAATAAATGAAGCAAGTGTGTGAAGCAAAGATAAACTTTACTAATAACAAGCTGTAAAAGAAAAATGACCCAAGTCAAGTGTCCAAATAAAGTCTACAGGTAGCCACCCAGTCTCTGGCACTCTTCTTGGTCACTCGGAGGTGTGCCCAGTCTCAGGGGTGAAGGGTCCAGGTGCTGTGGAGGTGGGTGGTGCTGGAGTGCTGGTCTGTATCGTCATTGGGGTGCCTGGTCCCGAGAGGACAACAGGGGACGGTGTGTTGAGGAAGCTCTCAGACAGCTGGCTCAGACCCGTGATGCTGAGAGGTCCTTCCTCCATGCCATGGGGTGTCAGCCCCAGTACCGAGGACAGAAATACTGAGGCCGGGCTTGGCTGTGGGGTGGAGGAAGGAGCAGTGTAGTGGGGCTGTCTGGTCTGCAGCTGGGTGAGGACTGGCGTGGGTGGCATCAGTGTCGTGGGTGGCATCGGTGGTGTCGGTGGCATCAGTGTCGTGGGTGGCATCGGTGGCATCAGTGGAACCGGTGGCAACGGTGTCGCCCAATGACTCTGTACCTGGACTGGGAAGGGCTGCTGTCTGTGCTGCTGGACCTCCTGGTAGCCGTAGCCCTGGTAGGTGAGGGCCTGTGGAAAGCCTTGGAATGGGAGGGACATCACCTGGCGTGGAGGAGCAGACCTGGACTGGGTGGGATCAGGTTCCTCTGGAACTGGAGGGTTGTGAAGCAGCTCGGTGATCCGATCCTTCACCACCTGGTACTGGGGTTCCACCATGTCCGTGAGGGTCTGGTTGACATAGGTGAGGAAGGGCTTGCGGTTGGAGGATGAGGAGTCGGTGTTGACCAGCTGAGAGAGGAGATCTATGCTGCTCCGGATGGTGTCCCTGATCTCCAGCAGGACAGTGTGGCTCTGCCCCTCCTGTCTGGCTCTCTGCCTTTCTGTGGAGGTGGAGCTGGGGGTGGATGCAGGTAGGGCTGTGGTGGACGTGCAGGGAGTCCTCCATGCGCTCCACCACAGTTAAAACAGCTGTCCGCGGGTTCTCCACCGTGGGACGCTCCACAGAAACCTGCCTGGAGACAGGAGCTGACTCTCGGCCGGAAGAGGACTGGCTCTCAGCAGGCTGCCAGAGAGAGAGGGTCATGAGAGGGGCTGCTGCTGCTGCTCGGTGGCGGATCTCACTCTCCAGGAAGCTGCACCTGGCCATGACGTAGGTCTCTCTGTCCGTCAGCTTCACAGTGGCCTGGCCAGATTTCTTCAGGTGCAGCTTCCCGTACAGGTGTGCATGTGCTTCCACCAGCCGAGGAGCACATCCGATGTGTAGCCCAGGCTCTCTGCCTTCTCTGTCCAAGCAGCCTGCTTCCTTTTGGTGTCCCTGTAGAGCCTGTGTCCCTTCCGCCACAGATATTCATTCTCTCTCAGCCACTCCAGCACCTCATTCTCGTGTTCCTCCTCAATGGAGTATTGCCTCCTTTCCCTATCATGCGTCTGCCTCTTCCTCCCTCTGGCAGGGCCATATGGGCCCTCATCAGAGGGACTTCGAGGTTGTAGGGGCTGCTCCTCCACACCACCACCAGGAGCAGCATCAGCAGAGTAAGCACCAGCAGAAGCACCACCACCAGGAGCAGCATCAGCAGAGTAAGCACGAGCAGAAGCACCACCACCATAAGCAGCATCATCAGCTCCTCCAGAAGCAGAAGCAGCAGAAGCCCCAGCCGCAGAAGAGCGAGCCCGTGCTACAGAAGCCCCAGCAGAAGCAGAGTGAGGGCCAGGGGGTGGGAGGGTGGCCCTGTCCCTCTTGCCAGGGCTGGCAGCAGATGGCTGAGGCTTCCTCTTCTTCCCCATGGTTGTGGGGTTGCTGGCTGGCAGGGAGTCTGGCAGGCAGGCAGGCAGGCAGGCTGGCAGGAAGGCAGGCACTAAGGCTTGCAGGCAGGCAGGCACCAAGGCTTGCAGGCAGGCAGGCACCAAGGCTTTCAGGCAGGCAGGCACCAAGGCTGGCAGACAGCAAGGCTGGCAGGGAGGCTGGCAGGCAGGCAAATCGCAAGGCAGGCAGGGAGGCTGGCAGCAAGGCATGCAGGCAGGGCAGGCTGGCAAGGCACTCGATGTGTCTGGATGCAGGTCTTTCCTCTGAATGGTGACCTGCTTCCGAGCTGCTTCCCTTTATATCCACGGGGCTGATGCAATACATCCCCCCCACATGTGCATTGAATGCAAGGCATCCGCTAGGCTTCCGCTACGCATCCACTAGGCTTCCTCTCTGCATCCGCTTCATCCACTCTTTCCATTCCGCGTCCGCTTTGCTGAGGTCCCCCGGAAGCCTAGCAGATGTGCCATCTGCTCCCATCCGCGAGGCTTCTGCTCTGCATCCGTTTTCCATCCGCTCTGCGTCCTCCCCCCGTCCGTTCCTTTCCGTGTTATCCGCTCTGGTTATGCAAATTTTCGCCCCTTTTGACAGCGGATAACAATGGATGGAACATTTTGCTCGTCCGCTGTGTCCTTTTTACAAACATTTTGCATCCGTTGGGCAGTGTGACAGGGCCTTAAGAAAGGAAAAATATTTTTATGTAAATATTGTTATGTTTTTATGTACAACCTTGTCCATATATCATATACAGCTGCCAATCAAATTACAAGTATCTCTCTCCAGTGTAAGAATCAAGTTATTCCAGAAAATAGCTAGTATTGCTAGATAGCAATGACAGAAACTTCCATAACCACTAGTCCATGATTCAGTCATGGTTAAACATTCTGTGGTCACTGTTGGAGTAGCTGCAGCAATTGCAAGCCCCCAGCACCTAATAACAGCCTCTGTACCTGAGAAATATGGGAATACAAGTAAATAAACTGGGTGGGATTTCCAATAAGTCCAGTGTTAGGGTAAGAGCTGCCATGAGCTTGCAACATTTGAACCAATTGTGCTAATTTTATGGTACCCTTGAGGGATAACATGAGTATATAAAAATAAACACTCTAAACAATAATATAAATATGGCCAAGGGACTGAAAAACTTATTGCACTTCTGATCATTGTAGACAAATACTAAACAGATCAACCACAAGGCATGTGTGGCTTCCTTTCTCAAGTTAGTTTCGGTTGGCAAGGTCTAGAAAAGGAGATTTTTCTGCTATGGTCCCCATTTTTTGGACTGTCTTGCTATCTGAGATGAAGTTTCTCCCACTCTTTTTGACTTCTGCAAGGGCATGAAAATTGAGTTTTGCCAGTTAGCCTAGGGTCCTGATAGGGGCACTCTTTGTTAGAAGTAGCTGGTGGATTAACAGAAAAAATGCTCCCATTGTCGTGATTCTGCCTTTGCCTCTTGTCTCTGTATCTAATGTTTTTAAGGCAGACAGATAGACTGACAGACAGACAAACTCCTGAGGGAATATCTAAAACTTCACTGAGGGGTCTTTGGTACTCTCTCTGAATTTGGTTGTTTTCCTGCAGTCATCTCATTACCCAAATTAAATAAACTCCAAGATTAACATCAGACCAACAATCAAGTAAACAATAGGGAGCTCTGGTGGCCTAGAGGTAGAGCTCTCACCTCACAATCAGGAGGCTGTGAGTTCTATCCTAGGGAGACATAATATTTGGAATAGACTCTCCTGCTTGAGGGGGGGTTGGACTAGATGACTTCCAATGCCCTTTCCAACTCTGTTGTTCTATGATGTAATACCCCAAATCAAGAAATTGCCAAACAAGCCAACAATAAGCAGCCCAAACAAAAAACCACCAAAACCATTCCCATAAACAATGATAGGGCAAACCACTAGAATATGAAATTAGACCAAACCTTGCACTGATGATGTTACATAGTTTGAATGATGAAACATCTGCAAGAAAACAATCAAATTCAGAAAACACCAAAGACCCTATTTCAATCCCAACCTACTAATATTCTCATTTATTGCTAGATATTTACTACCCTATGAAAGGCCATGGATGATGTTTTCAGTCAATTCACATTCATAATGAAACAAAATACATCATCGTATTAATAGTTAATACTGCAGGTTCCAATCTGAGCTCTCACTCGGATGAAAGGTTTATTCTTCCAAGCACTTAGTTAATACTATATTACCACTGTATCCCCAAAATGTAATGCATCTTATATTATTGCATGCTAAAATGCAATAGTATAATACATAATATACTATTGCATCTTATAATACAATAAAGCGGCCTTTTTTAAGAAAATAAATTTGTAGGCGGAAAATAAATATTTATACAGTTGTTTATTGTTTGTTGCATATTCTGGGATAATTTATTTCTGGTTTATTCAGTTACTTAGTCACTGTAACTGTTGTCAAATATAGATGTTAATATACTGTTTCAGTCTACAGTGAAGAAAGATATTAATGTGCCATAAATATTGTAGAAAGAAACATAGTAATAACTCACATGTTTATATTAGTCATATATTATGGCAATATGTAACCTAAATACAGGTTTCTCTTTATGTAAATTTGTTTTATAAAAGTTACCTATTATATGCTTGATCATTTTTGATTAAGAGTTTGCTTTTTGTGATTAAAAAATACACTGTTATGTGATTTGTACAGCATTGTCAATTTATATCAAGGTTCTGGAAACATACCAAGAGTTTTTGCCACCAAGACCTCTTAAACATTTTCTTTGCCAAAATCCCCTTTTGCCCTTATTTATACATTCACTATTCTGTTGTGCAATTCTACTAGTGGCTTTTGTGGCCACTTTCATATCTTCAGTACTATTATTATAATGTCAAAACATCCCTTAATATCTGTTCATCAAAATGGAAAAGGAAAAGTCCTTTCTAAAATTATAAACAAATTGTTCATATTACATTGCTACCAAGCTGCTAGCAAATGTGGAATGAGCTTGGGCAAGTCTAACATGCACAATATAACAAAGAATTCACAGAATTCACAGAATCACTCTGCATTCTATCTCTTTGTTTATCATGATAACCACACACATTAGAAATTTATCTGTAGAAAAGCTGGGGAAAATACTTTCGCTGTATGTAGTGAAGGCTAAGAAGTAATCATGTTTGAGTAATGAAGTGTTTAAGAATAAGGCTTTTAAAATTTATGAGCACATTTTGGTTAAAAAAATTTATGAGCACGTTTGGTTAAAAAAATGACACTATAATACAATTCCTTTTTGCACTGGTTCAGTGTATCTCATTTTATGGGCATTCATGTATTCAATATTTAGTTTAATATTTCAGCTTAAAGTCTACTTTGTTCTACGATGACTTGAGGTGCATTAAAAAGAACTTCAAATAAAGTAATTCATATAAATGATAAAGGAATACAACAAACCCCCAAACTGACCCCAAAACACAAAAGGACCAAAAGGACACTAGAAAGCCCAAAGGAGTTCAAACATAATTTAAATCCAAGAACACCAGGTTTTCAACAATTCGTGAAAAATTAGTAAGACACTAATTACAAATGAGTACGAATGAAAATCAGCAGCAAAACATTTTGGCCCTGTTGAACTCATGCAGCATGTTGGAAATATTATGCAATTAAATACATTATATTCATTAAAAGTTAATTTTATATTTCCCAAGATATCCACATGATACAGTCATTCTGCCTCCTACAGAATTTGGTTTTAGTTGTGTGGATATTTTTCATGGAATTTTCGCACCAATCTATCAGCATTTACTTTCCAGCAAATCAGCTGAGTTGGTTTGTTGGTATACATCTTCTTGTACTTCAAAAAAGTCATGACATTAAACAAGCAGAACATTTTGGATATTTAAAAACTCTACACGTGGTCAAACTCCAGTTTTGGTGGCCAAGTATGAATTGACATTGAGGATTATGTAAAGAGTTGTGCCACTTGTGCCTCAAGGAAAACCAGATCAGGAAAACCTCCAGGATTATTACAATCTGTAGCTGAGCCATCCCGGCCCTGGGAGGAGATAGGGATGTACAGTATTTTATGGTAGATTTACCTGACAGTGGGGGGCACATAGTAGATTGTAGTAGATTTATTTTCCAAACAAGCTCATTTTATTCCATGTGAAGGTCTACCATGAGCCAGAAAATTATTCAAAATGTTTGTGAATCATATAGATAGACTACATGGAGTGCCTTGCAGAATTATTTCAGAGGGGTTCAATTTTACTGCAAAATTCTGGAGAAAATTCATATAGGCAATTGGATCCTCTCAAAGTCTGAGTTCAGCTTTCCACGCCTTGGGGTTGACATCTGGTTTGTTAGCTACATCATGGGCCATAGGCTTTTTAGGTTTACATTCAACAGCAAACAAGGATAAAGCTATAGAGCATTCCAAAATGTAGAACAGAGCTTAAAAGGTTGGATTTGGACTGCAATGATCCAATTTTAGTCCCCACTTCTCCATAGTGCTTGTACATGACCTTGAATTCCAAGAGAAAAGCATGGTATTGGTGCAACACCAAGGGGTTGAGGGGCTCAACTTCTTTTCCAAAGCGCCAAAAGGCAAGATAAGAAACAAGTGGATGGAAACGAATCAAGGAGAGAAGCAACCTGGAATTAAGGACAAACTTCCTAATAGATAGGACAATTAGCCAGTGGAACAGCTTGCCTTCAGTAGTTGTGGATGCTTCATTACTGGATGTTTTATCTGAAATAGTATAGGGTCTCCTGCTTGAGCAGGGGGTTGGACTAGAAGACCCACAAGGTCCCTTCCAGCTCTATTCTGATTGATTGATAAATATATGGGCATAGTTTTCCATAGCTCTACTAAACACAGTGCAGTGCTAGTAATTCAATCTTTTTATTTTTCCAATGGAACACAATATATTCCAGCAGCACAATCATCTTTTGGGTAACTGATATTGCACCCTTTACTGTTGCTTTAAAATGGCATTAGTCTGCTCTGTTTAACCAGCTGACTGAGAATGATATACCATGGGCAAATTCATTCCTAGCAACAGGACTGGAACATGTTCCATCAAAACCAAGCATTGAATTGGACTCCTTTGTCCAGAATTAGATTTGGCAGGTTGTGTAATGTAAAAATATGACAAGAGCGGAAATAACTCATTGTAATAGTTTAATTACCATCTGGTTGATGCTATGACTAGCAGATTGTTTGAAATATGGTTAAAATATATCATCTTAGAGAGATTAAAGCATCAATAACCCTGATGATTTTTCTGCTAGATCTTTAGCTTTTACCAATGAGGCTGCATCAGCCAAAGCTGAATGCCACCAAGGTCCATAGGCTCTTCTCTTAAAGCCCATGTCCCACTGTACCAACGGATGCAAAGAGGATGTAAAATGTTAAAAAAAAGTTTGCCATCCATTGGAAAACGCGATGCATCCGTTGTGTACTCACTGCATACGTGTTTCATACGCTCTATCCCTCCAGCATCCGTCCACTGAGATTTCATCCGCCCAAGAAATTTTGAGCTGCACAAAACTTTTTGAACGGATGAACTTTCCGCCACATACGATGTACATCTGTGACATATACGGGCAACAAACGTTCTATGTCCGTTATCATCCATTAAATGTCCGCTGTATCCTCTCTGCATCCTCTGGACATCCCCGCAACTCACATCCACTGCAGCTGAAAACAGAAAGGAGGAAGAAACGAAAGGTACACGGAACGTCCACACAGCGTTAGTAGCACGGAAATAGAAAGGATGTAAGCGGATGCATCTCCAATATAAAGGATTAAAATGGACAAAAAGTTTGTATCTGGGATGTATCTCGGATATTTAGGATGTCTGCAGTATGTCTAGAGTATGTAGAAGGACACCTAGCGGACTACTGATATTTCCTATAAAAAGGGGGAGAAAATCACCTGGATCTCAGTATGAGTCCAGCAGCCGTGGTGTACAGACCTCTTCACCCTTGATCTTGCTCTTCCACATCATCCATTGTTCTCCACCATGGATCATGACACACTCCTTTTGGTAGCCGCCATCATTCTACAACAGTGCAAAGCCCACTTCAGGCTCTTTCACCTGTTCTACGCAAGGAAAAGGAGGCATCCAAGAAGTGTGTGGGTCCGAAGATGGATCACGAGAAAAGCGGAGTATGGACTGTATAACAAGCTGATGGTGGAGCTGAGGAACGAAGACACTCGTGCATTCCAGCACTTCATGAGGATGCCACCAGCCATGTTTGATGAAGTTGTGGAGCGGCTGAGACCCAGGTTGACCAAGCCGAGCACCAACTTCCATCCCAGCCTGGACCCTGGACTGAAGGTGTGCCACCTGGCCTCTGGAACCACATACAAAAACATGAAGTATGCATGAAGGGTGCCACACAACACCATCAGCAAAGTGGCCAGAAAAGTGGTGCAG
The DNA here is from genome assembly GCA_015471245.1 of Laticauda colubrina. Taxonomy (NCBI): domain Eukaryota; kingdom Metazoa; phylum Chordata; class Lepidosauria; order Squamata; family Elapidae; genus Laticauda; species Laticauda colubrina. The sequence continues at coordinate 39,468,195 of BLBF01000022.1, read as the reverse complement.
GCCATCATCAAAGAATACGTGGAGGAGCTCCTCAAGTCCCCCACCACTGAAGAAGGCTGGAGGAAAGTTGCAGAGCAGTGGTATCAGAGGTGGAACTTTCCCCACACCGTTGGAGCCATAGATGGGAAGCACGTGGCCTGCAAAGCTCCAGCCAACTCAGGGTCCACTTATTTCAACTACAAGGGCTTCTTCAGTATCATCCTCTTTGCCATGTTTGATGCTGACTACAAGTTCATCCACATCGATGCTTCAGGAAACGGGTCAGCTTCAGATAGCCAGATATACAATGCCAGTGACCTCAAGGAGGGGCTGGAATGCAACGTCATCATAGGTTTTCCAGATCCAGACCCCCTACCCAATGACACACAAGTTGTGCCCTACTTCATCATTGGTGAT
>BLBF01000022.1:39445945-39457799 GCA_015471245.1 Laticauda colubrina | reverse complement strand
ATCACCAATGATGAAGTAGGGCACAACTTGTGTGTCATTGGGTAGGGAGTCTGGATCTGGAAAACCTATGATGACGTTGCATTCCAGCCACTCCTTGAGGTCACTGGCATTGTATATCTGGCTATCTGAAGCTGACCCGTTTCCTGAAGCATCGATGTGGATGAACTTGTAGTCAGCATCAAACATGGCAAAGAGGATGATACTGAAGAAGCCCTTGTAGTTGAAATAAGTGGACCCTGAGTTGGCTGGAGCTTTGCAGGCCTCGTGCTTCCCATCTATGGCTCCAACGGTGTGGGGAAAGTTCCACCTCTGATACCACTGCTCTGCAACTTTCCTCCAGCCTTCTTCAGTGGTGGGGGACTTGAGGAGCTCCTCCACGTATTCTTTAATGATGGCCTGCACCACTTCTCTGGCCACTTTGCTGATGGTGTTGTGTGGCACCCTTCATGCATACTTCATGTTTTTGTATGTGGTTCCAGAGGCCAGGTGGCACACCTTCAGTCCAGGGTCCAGGCTGGGATGGAAGTTGGTGCTCGGCTTGGTCAACCTGGGTCTCAGCCGCTCCACAATTTCGTCAAAAATGGCTGGTGGCATCCTCATGAAGTTCTGGAATGCAAGAGTGTCTTTGTTCCTCAGCTCCACCATCAGCTTGTTATACAGTCATACTCCACTCTTCTCGCGATCCATCTTCGGACCCACACACTTTTTGGACGCCTCCTTTTCCTTGCGTAGAATAGGTGAAAGAACCTGAAGAGGGCTTCGCGCTGTTGTAGAATGATGGCGGCTACCAAAAGGAGTGTGCGACGATCCATGGTGGAGATGACTGGATGCTGTGGAAGAGCAAGAGCAAGAGCAAGGCTGAAGAGGTGTGCACACCAGGGCTGCTGGACTGAAAGTGAGATCCAGGTGATTTCCTCCCCCTTTTTATAGGAAATATCAGTTTTCCTCTAGGTGTCCTTCTGCATCCTCTAGAAATTCTCCAGACATCCTAAACATCCGAGATATGTCCCCTATACAAATGTTTTTTCCGTTTTAATGCTTTATATGCGAGCTGCATCCACTTACATCCTTTCTATGTCCGTGCTATTTACGCTGCACGGACGTTCCGCATCCGTTTTGCTTCCTTCCTCTTTACGTTTTCCGTTGGAGCAGATGCGAGTTGCGCGGATGCGCAGCGGATGCTGAGCGGATACAGCGGCTGTGTAACGGATGATGACGGACGTAGAACATTTGTTTCCCGTATGTGTCGTGGATGTAGAATGGACGCGGCAGAAAGTTCATCCGCTCAAAAAGTTTTGTGCAGCACAAAACTTTTTGAGCGGATGAAATCTCAGTGGACGGATGCTGGATGGATAGAACGTATTAATCGCGCACGCAGTGAGTACAGAACGGATGCATCGCGTTAAACCAATGGATGGCAAGCTTTTTTCTCCGTTTTACATCCTCTTTCCATCCGTTGGTGCAGTGTGACATGGGCTTAAGGCAATCTTAAGCACATGCCAACTTTCTCAATTCTGGTGCAGCTGACTTTCTAGAATCTGTGTTTCTGTGAAGATTCTGTACTGCTTATTCTTGTATCCAATGGTTCTCCACCAGATCCTGCCTGCATTCTCGGGGACTTCAAGATCACATATCTAGTTTCAAGTTGTAGTTTCTGTATCAATGTCAGAAGTGGTGGTGCTTATTCAGAAGCGTGGTTTCACAATTACTGGGTTTTCATTGCTCATTTGGTTTCATGATTACTGGGCTTTTTCCTCTCCTGCTACATTACAGACATTCATTCTCTATACATTGGGGAGGGGGAGGACAAAGAAAAACTCTAGGGTTAATATCCCTTGAACTGGAATAGACTGTTGCAAATGTTTATAATATTGAACAAACCTAGAGGTTCTAATCATATTTATTGGGAGTGAATAAACTATTCTTTGTTTAGATTCATCCATTGCATTTTATTTCCATCCTTCTTCTTCCCTACTCAATGCAGCTACTCCTTTCATCCATTTTTTTCTTTTTCTTTACTGTTGTTGTAGTAATAATATGGATATATGTATTTGTGAGAAAAAATGATTTTGAGTTATATAGGCAAATTGGGGAGCAATTAATTCTACAAATGAGATGTCTTACTTTAAAGACAATTTACTTTTATCGTTATAACTTCATTTAATATTAAATTAAACATTTTGTCCCAAGTCCCACTCCTGTCTGGAGTATGGCATTTAACTAGGATATACACACAAAGTGTCCATGCAGTGGGGGGCAAGGTGCATCATACCAATGCCAGCAGTGTTACTGAACTGTGCTGCAAACCCCACTTCTTTTCTATGGTGGCATGATATCACACAGATGCTGAAATAGGGTTGAATTTGCTGTGTTACATTGCAGTTTTTATTTCATCATTCTATGAATGCTGTTGACCACACACAGAAACTCATGTATAAATGTATTATTTTTTGAGGGAGTGGAAAGTCTAGGATTGGCAGTTTTCCCTTGACATCATTGGGAAGATGAACATTCCAAAAAATAATCCTTTGTTTTTATTTTTTTAATTCCCAAGCTTCCTCTTTTTTTGGAAGATTGTCTTAAAATAAGGATTATTTTCTGTTCAGGTAAATACAATACATAACTGTTTTAATTGTTTCTGTAAATCACTTTTTAAATATTGAAAGACTACATAGAAATAGTATCTGAAATAATCCTATGTAGTTTAACAAATCATCATTTCAGAGATTTTATATTATTCTCTTCTGTTTTCAATTTGGAAATTCCAGAATATATTTCTCTATTGCACTTCTCCCATCAAATGAACACAATCCACCATTATTTTGTGTCATTTTGGTTGTTTCTGTAATTCACAAGTTCAACTGTTCATTATTACACACATGTCCAACTGTGTATATCACATGAAATGTCAGGGGGTCCTCTATATTCTCCCTGAAGAACACTAAAATGTCCGAATTAGTTGTTTTTTAAAATTTGTGTCTTGTGAAGTTGGGTTACCTGATTCCTTAGATTTATTGATTAATCATAACTGTTTTTTATTGCTTTTGATTAAAAACTGTCAAATATTAATTTGTTTTGCCTCTGAAGGGATATGAATTTGCATCCAATTTAGACAGTTTACAATTTGTAATTTCCTTTATATATCATTTCAGGAAAAACGGGCTATTTTGTATTTTAGTTATAGGTGGGTTGATGCCCAAGCATTGAATAATAATAAAAAAAAACTGTAATCTGAAGTCTAACAAAATATTAGCTTCCTTATGAACTCCTTTTAAAAAAAATTTGATTGCAAGTTGACAATTCAGATTGAATGTAGATATTATGATATGCATTAAATTTAACTTTGATGATGAGAACTGCAGTCCTTAATAAAACCTGCAGTCTTGTGCAGAATTAAGCCATCATTGATTTTATATGCATATCGCTTTTCATAGGACCAGTTTATTACTGGAAAGTAAATTTTACTTAATTTACTAAACTTGTTTGAATAAATGTGCCCATGTTTTGCTGAATGTCATCTTTCTCTTTGATTCCCTAAGATCTTTCCACAGTCATTCTTTCTTTCATCTGTATAAGAATAAGCCAGCCAGCATGTGCCCATTTTATAATGCAATGAGACATCAATAGGTTTAATAGTAGCAAGTTGCAAGATTTGAATATGATATACAGAAGTATCTTTCATTCTTAGTAGCATTTCTTGTATTTTTAATTTTTACATATGTAACCAGTGTACAGATTTTGGTTGAGGGATTGTGTATACTGATTTGCAGTGTGCCTGCTGATTACATGCTTGAACTGATTAAAAATACTCTGAACAAAGAAAAGCATATTTATCTACTAAGGGATGAATCTTTTTAATGAAAAATAATTTCTCTTACATGTATTTAGGATGGTATTTGAAATACCTTTTTGTACTTTTCTTTTGGATTACCAAACATGTCGGGTAAATTTAGAAATGTTAAATGTTATTTTTTAAAATTATAATATTCCGATGTCATCCATTCAGTCATGGTTCAATTCCTGTTTTAAGAAGAAAGTGTGTGTGTTTGTGTATGTGCATGTGCATCTCTCTTTCTCCAAAACATGAATGATTGAATTTTAACAGATGGTATTCTGGTGCACTGTAGCTGAAAAATCAGAGAGATGAAGAAATAATTATTTGAAATGTTAAAGATGTTCTACAATTTAGATTATTTTCAATTTTAAGGAAAAAATATAATCAGTTTTTCATAACTGGATGAAAAAAAGGTTAATAATAAGAACAACAGTTTAGGGTATATTGTGAGCAGAGCAAACCTCAGTGCAGCATTAAAAAAAAAAGCAAATAGCAAACTGTGATTTGCAGACCTCAGTTCATGCTTTGCAATGCCTGATCTCCTTTGAAACAGGAACAATTTACAACAATCAAATCTTTCTAATGCATAACAGACAAAGGTTCTATTCAGATTTCAGCATGTTAGCTTTTCTCTGATGACCCGCTATTTTCTGCATTTGTTTTGACTGCTCCCATCATTCAGCGTTGATGCTTGGATGGGTGTGTAGGTGGAAACTGCAGCAGCAGCAAGCTTAGAGCTTGCAGACAAAAACGTTCTTGCCTTTTCTGATAGCTATTATTGAAAATGTGAGGTAGAGCCTAGGCTGGGTAATAAAGGCAGGCAAGCAAGGGGAAGCAAGGAGCATAGAGCTGCATACTGATGAGTGTGGGAGCACGTCATGAAAGATTCCTTGCTGCCAGCAGATCGTTTCTCATTGTGGAGTATTTCAACAATCACATATAACGGAAAACAGCTTAGCTGACAGCTTGATATGTTTCCCCCCACTGTATGACGTACTGGTCTGTAGTACAGATTAATGCAGAAATGTTCAGTTAGGAGCAGTTTTTACTCTATAGTGTGCCCCAGAAACTATGTGCTACTTCTGACTTTGGAATTTACTGGAAGCATTAATTGGACAAGCTGGCAGGTTCCTTTGATACCAATTTTGCCCGGAACACAATGTGGCAATGCCACCTCTCAGCCCAGGACCATCGCTATTATCCTGTGGATGGATATTCATTGCTTAAACGCCTCCCTTCTCAAACTCTTTCAGCACCCAGATGCCCTGTCCAGACTGTGGGACAATGGTTGGAAAATATTGGGCTACCTCAGTATGAAAACCACTTGCTGGCCAATGGATTTGACAATGTTCAGTTTATGGTAAGTGTTCTTTTCTGCTTATAGCTTATGGTGGTAAGAGAGTCTTTGCTTCTCAGGAATCTGTATAAAACAGAGTCAGTTTTATGATCTGCAGTGTTTAAAATATGCAGTTTACAAAATTCTATCTGTTATCTGTGTGAGCAAGAGTCATTCTCTTTGCTTCATACAATAGGTAATTTCCAAGCATTTTTACATGAAAATGAAGGAATAGTTCTCCTGGTCTATTCTTTGGCAAAAATAATAATCCTTACAGTGATAACAATAAATATCACTACAGGAAACAGATCAAATATCACAAAGATCACAGATCACAAAGGTTCGCTATTTATTAAGATTAATTTGTTTCCATAATTCCAGATTGAATTCTACATGTTCTAACAAAGAAGTGCTGAATTTTGAGCTTTCAAATTAGCAATTTTCCCAATGTTTGGAAATAAATAGCTGTTCCTTTAAATATTAACCTAAAACTATTTTACTGTGAAAGAGTTAACAGACATGAACATGACAAGTACCTTTTGTATGTAATATATATATTTCAAACCCATGAGAGTTTCCTATAAACATAAATATGAGAAAAAGATACGGTTGGTTGTCTAAAAGAACATTTTCAAAATTTTAACCTAAACCCATAAATAAAAGTAAGAATACTTAATTTTTTAAACAAATATTGCAAAATAGTTTTTTTTCCACAATTCTCATTCCCTCTCTCTCTCTCTCTCTCTCTCTCTCTCTCTCTCTCTCTCTCTCTCTCTCTCTCTCCAATACAGATGTAATAGTACCACATCTGTTGCTTAGAATAGATTTCACTGTCTTCCAATTTTTCTGCAGTATTGTTGTAATGTATACATAGAAAGCTTAGGTATATTATTAGACATTGAATTGTAGTTACATGTGTAGAAATGTTCACAATATTATCTTTTAAAAATGGTTAAATGAGATCTTTTTATTATATTACTGTTTCTGTTTTGTTGAGTGAAAAATTTTAACATTTAAAGCAAATTAATCCTATTAAAATCTAATGGTAGCACTACCTGGATTCGGGTGTTATACCTTTTATTCAAGCTCCCATAACCATGAAAATTGAATTCAATTAATATATATGGAAATAAACATCACGGTGCAGCAATCAAAGTTCCAATGGGATGTAGTTCTTAAGTAGACAAATGTCCATGTGGTAAAATTACTAATATGTACTTGAGGATACATAAAATACAGTTTATATGAGAATATAAACACTGTTGTTAATCTAGAATAATGATTGATTGGATTCCATGGAAAGTCATGAATGGGCTTAGGGTGAGAGTCTTTCAGTTATATATCTATAGAGATTGCCCATTTATGTAAGATATTTAATAAAGAAGCATTAGATATCAAAAGTTATTCAGAATGTATATGAACTTAAGTTGTTTCCAAATCTTTGTATTATAACCAGATTCATGATGAATAGCACATTTATGATTTACTAGAAGATATACAGGTGGAATTTTATATTATTAATGAATTGAAAATCACAACTGACTAAAGTTAAATGTATATTTTAGCAGTTATACTTTTATTGAAAGACAAAGCAATATCCTTCACTTTCTATCAACTGATATTAAATTATTTATACCTTTTTTAGTTATAAACAGTTAATTCCTTTATATTGTCAAACTGAAAAATGGAATATTAAATCTTAAGGAATTTTACACATGTATGCCCACACATCTAAGAGGAGCTATATAAGTAACAAAGAGCAGCTTCACCATAGTAAATATAGCTTTTTGGCATGAACTAACTTCCATTCACAACATTTTGTCATTATAGTTTTATAAATGAAAATCAGATCTATGTTAAATGTGATTTAGTGCCAAGTAAACTTATATAAGATTGCCTATTAAGGCTACAATTCTGTGTCCTCCAACACCATTGAATAAGAGACTTAATTCTGAATAGACGTCACTGAAACTGCACTATTCATTTATTTATTCAGATTGCTGTCATCAATGGGTATTAAACCAGTTACAGTATTTATTGATATGACCACTCTAATGTTATACCAAGACAAGCAATATCATTTTAATATATTTCAGCTGTTGTTTTCTTAGAAATACATTCTGTGCTTATTTGTTTTCCTGTTACCTAAGCAACACAACCTCATGTCTGTTTAAAATTAGTATTACTATATTGTTTTGCTAGAACTACCCTTGCCTTAGGAAGAAGCTCCTCTAGAAGAGGAGACCTCTGACAGAGAGTATTCATTCTTGCCCTCCCCACCACCACTCTTCTGTCACACTTTGCAATAGCTGGGGATTCTCTGCTTTTTGGGGTAGGGTGGGTAAAATTATATTAGATGGGTGGTGTCCAGGCCCTGAATAATATATATGGTTTTAGAGATAGTAACCAGAATCTCATGACGTGCACGTGAAACATATAGTTAGCCAGTGCAGTTTCTGCAACAAGGTTGTCATATAGCACAAGCAAAACTCCCGGGGCTTTTAAAATAACATTTGAATATACAGTTGAAGAAAGTACACAGATGATAGCAAAAATTTAACAATGTAATATTTAATAAAATTTAAATACATTTATTTATCTGAATACTAAAATATATTCTGGCAATCAAAACATCTTATAATTTCATAATACAGAATAAGTGAATTGGCATGATTTTTTTTTCATTGTTAAAATCTAATACACTGTCATGCTCTTGTTGGAGTCTGATTTTGAGGGGGAGATTGAGCAGCTGACAGGGAATGGGAGTGTGGCTCCGGTGGCTGTGGAAGAAATGGGGGAAGGGCACAGTCCGGCTGGGCATTCACAGGAAGACCCAGGGACACCCCCTCTTCATCCTAGGGCATGCAGGGAGGAACGGAGAAGGGAGCAATGTGGCTTATGGGAGAGAAAAAGGCCCTGATCCCTTTCATTAGTTGCAGCTGGGAGAATAGGATATAAGAAGGGCGTTTGCACACAGCACCTTGCTGGAAGCAAAGCATGTGTTATCTTTGTTGAGGCTTATCTGGGTTTTGGCGTTATCTTTGTTGAGGCTTATCTGGGTTTTGGCATCCTCCCAACTGTGTGCTTCATTATCTTTTGGAAGTCTGCAATTTATTATCCTGGCCTGTTGTGTTAATTACTTCAGCATGGTTTGTGTTGTTTTTTTTTATTTCTAATTTATCTGTACTTTGGGTTCGGACTGCATTTCTTGCCTTTGAAGACTGTTTTTGGAAGAGTTTGATCTCCAACTGAGGATAACTGAACATTGGGAGCCAAATTGGAGGTATTAAAGGGACTTTACCTATTTTTGTGACTTTGTTGCTTTTGTGCCACGCCCTGGGTCATCACATTACACTGTGGCTTTTATAGACATTCAAACAAAGTAGTATAAGATATCTGCCTAGAATAATATTTGAACTCAGGAAGTGTAAGAGGGGCATCTTTCCATATATGGATAACAACTTTGCATCAAAACCTAGACAGTACTTAAAAACAAGTACTGGGCCTGCCACATGTAGGTAACATACTATGGATTTTATGCAATTGGCTTTGAAGCAATTGCATTGTGATCTGGAAAGCATTCTTGCTATGATTGAGATCACTTTCTGATGCTGATGAGTTTGACCCATGAGTGCCACAGGACACGTATACCAATTAGAATGATCTGCCCCAGATGTCTCATGGTTCCTGATGTTCTTTGGAATGGTTCCTTTGATTGCTACTGTCAGATGCCCTATGTGGGGAATCTCTCTGTATGCCAATCCTAGATGGGTTATTGATTTATTGAAGAGCCTCAGGAGATGAAGTGGCAGAAACAATGTCTAGAAAGCAACGAAGACTATAAGTGCAAGCACATTTCAGGTTATCACTGTGGTATAAAGAAGCACAATCATTTCTGTATTATTGTCTAGCCAAGCTGCCAATACCATCAGTTTTCTTTAGAAGTTTCAATTATTTGTGGGGGAGAAGGCATCAAACAGAATTCTTATCTGGTTGCCAAATTCCTGATTTATGAGTGATATTCAGTGTTATGACTAGGACAACATTTTATCATGTTACCTAAAATTTGTTTTTGCCTGTGGTTTCTCCTTCTCTGGTATTTCTTCAGCTACTTATGACTTGGATCCATGCTCTCTGTGCTTCTTCAGGGTGTCAGGGTGCGTGATAATCTGGCTTCAGGTTTATTTTTAATGCCTCAGTTTGGAATAGGGTAATACTTGCAGATTTGAAAGGAATTTATGACCCTTTATAAGCTATTCCGAGACCCTGACAGTCTTACATATGGTATTTTCTCTAACCTTTTGTTTTGGGGAGAAGATTAATAAGACTGTGGTTTAGTGCAACTATGGAGTAAGCTAGAGTAAGTTGTTTATCTGGACCATTAATTAGCATTCAGTTGAGGCATGAGTGTTATTTGTTCTTGTAGGTAATCTTTGTCAGGATTGAATGGAAGCATTTTATTGAATAATTTCCTGATAGAAATTAGGTTGGACCTTACTATTCTAGACTTTCTGAAAACTGGTTGGAAAATCTTTGGTGAACATAAAACCAGACAAATATTGATTTTAGGATGTTTATTTTAAGTATATATATATATTAGTTCCCATTATGGATGTTTTATTCAAATATATTCATAATTATTATAAATCTTCAACTCTCATAACTGTGGTCAGTGTAAATAAATGAATAAATAAGCAACAGATATATGACCAACATTTATTTAATATACAAGATATTGTGCATTGTTTCTTTCAGAAATAGTTTCCCCTTAAAACGTCTAGAACCTAATCTTATAATTCAGATGATAGGTACACTTACATAACCTCACAATTCTTAGGCAAAATTCCCTCCTAGTCGAACAACATTTCCTTGATCTTATTTAAATCAAAAGATTTTTTTGAATATAAAGCATTCAATATTATATTAGAAGGGAATATAAGAACCTTTATAGTTCTATTCTTTCATCCTTTCCAGGCAATCGTTATGTGAAGAATTAAGTTTAAAGGAAACCCAATTCCTCATGTAAAAGATCACTCTAGGGATGTTCAAGCATCCAATGAAATGGTTCCGTTGTTGCTGTAGTAGTCTAAGAATACATTAGAATTTTAATGTGCCACATGTCTTTTTATTGTCTTTTTAAAAAGGAGCTAGATTCAGGAACAAAAAGCCAAAGTTATTTCAGAAAGGGAATATATGTTCTTACTTTGCTTGGAATAGATCATCAAGACCATAAAAATTTGGCGTACGCACATATTGTTTAATCCAATTTTCTTCCTACCTTGTGTTCATAATTGCATTCTCCCCAAAAGGATTAGCTTTTCTTTTGTATTGCAAAAGATCATTATGGGAATGGACCAGTGGTTGGATTCAAATTTTTTTACTACCGGTTCTGTGATTATGGCTTGATGGGTGTGGCAGGGGAAGGATACTGTAAAATCTCCAGTCAGAGGTGGTATTTGCCGATTCTCTGAATTACTCAAATTTCTGCTACTGGTTCTCCAGAACTGGTCAGGATCTTCTGTGTGTGTGTGTGTGTGTGTGTGTGTGTGTGTATGTTGTTTAGATTTATTTGGGTATTTTCCTACATCTTAATATTTGTGCTTTTATTACAGTGACCTTTTGGCAGAATCTCATCTGCCATCATCAGACTTTTGCACTGAGTTCGTCTGTGGGTCAGGCTATCACAGCTGTTAGTTTTAAATTTGAGGCTAGCCTACTGTTGTCCCAGGATGGTTTTTTCTACATCCTGATTGGTTGGGAGTCTTGGTCTGTGTTTATTGGTCTTGGAGTTTGTTTCATCCACTATAGAAAACCCCAGCCACAGAATCATCAGAGAAGCCATAGAAATTGAAAAAAGACCTGAAAGCATGAATAGAAGAGATGATTCCACCTGACTGTCAATCATTTGGAAGCCTGCACTCTCAAATAGAAAGATCTCCACACCACAAGCCAGGCAAACACCTGGGCACAAAGAGACTCCCCCTGATACCTCCAGCTCAAACACACCCCAACCAGGCACCCAGATGAAACCTAGCTTCCTAATAGATAATAGCCATCCTTTTACTCGAAGCCAAGCTGCACTGAAAGCCTCCAACACAACACAGTGTTGCCAGCCAATCAAAGCCACAAAACAGACAGAAGAAACCAGAAACACCAATCAAACAAACTCCAAGTCCAATAAACACAGACCAAGACTCCCAACCAATCAGGATGTAGGAAAAAAAACATCCTGCCACAATAATAGGCTAGCCTCAAATTTAAAACTAAGGGCTGTGAGAGCCTGACCCACAGACGAACTCAATGCAGAAGCCTGAAGATGGCAGATGAGATTCTGCTGAAACGTTGCTACAACTTTAACAGAACTACAATGACGTGGGATAATACCCGAAGGAAGCTAAACAGCACACATGTAAGTACCCGCGAAAACCTAAGAAAACAAATATCTGACCTCTACGGGGAGGAAATAAACAGCCAGATCAAAAGCTATGAGAAGCTGGAAGTTAAAAGAGCAGGAATACTATGTGACCTAAAATTCCTATGCAGCTGCAGAGACAACAATGTAACACCAACCTGCTTCAAATTAACATTTCATAAGAACACAGCAGCTACCAAACGTATCCTGAAAAGGACAGAGAAATCTCTACTCAGAAATGAAGTTCACAGTAAAAGATTCCAATTAGATC
>BLBF01000022.1:39403123-39445845 GCA_015471245.1 Laticauda colubrina | reverse complement strand
TATATATATATATATATATATATATATATATATATATATATATATATCTGTGTGTGTGTGTGTGCGTGTGTGTGTGTGTGTGTGCTGTTTTGCTTTCCTCGGGTATTATCCCACGTCATTGTAGTTCTGTTAAAGTTGTAGCAACGTTTCAGCAGAATCTCATCTGCCATCCTCAGGCTTCTGTATGGATCTGTGTCCCACAGCTTTTGGTTTCAAATTCGAGGCTGGTCCATTCTGATTGGCTAGGAGCCTGGGTCTGTGTTCACTGGACTTGGAGTTTGATTGATTGGTGTTTCTGGTTTCTTCTGTCTGTTTTGTGGCTTTGTTTGGCTGGCAACACTTGCCCTACATAAGAGGTACCACAGATAAAATCAGTAAGATACTACACAGGCATCACATCAAGACTGCCTTCAAAACAGACAAAAAAATAGCAGCCATCCTGAGAAACCCCAAAGATAAAATTGACCTGGAAAACCAAGGCATATACGAAGTTCCCTGTGCATCATGCCCGGCCACATACATTGGACAGACCAATAGAAGAATAAGTACCCGCCTAGATGAACACAAAAATGCAGTAAAAAAGCTGGAACACACCTCCTAACTAGTCCAACACATGAAAACCACAGGTCACAACATCAACTTCAATGGCACTAAAACTCTAGCCACTATAGAAAACCCCAACCGCAGAATCATCAGAGAAGCCATAGAGATTGAAAAAAGACCTGAAAGCATGAATAGAACAGATGATTCCAGCAGACTGTCAATCATTTGGAAACCTGCACTCTCAAATAGAAAGATCTCCATGCCACAAAACAGACAAACACCTGAGCACAGACAGACTCCCTCTGATGCCTCCAACTCAAACACCCCCCCACCAGGCACCCTGGTGAAACCTAGCTTGCTGATGAATAACAGCCGTCCTTTCACACGAAGCCAAGCTGCACTGAAAGCCTCCAACACAAGAACAGAGTGTTGCCAGCCAATCAAAGCCACAAAACAGACAGAAGAAAAAGAAACACCAATCAATCAAACTCCAAGTCCAGTGAACACAGACCCAGGCTCCTAGCCAATCAGAATGGACCAGCCTCGAATTTGAAACCAAAAGCTGTGAGACACACATCCATACAGAAGCCTGATGATGGCAGATGAGATTCTGCTGAAACGTTGCTACAACTTTAACAACACTACAATGACGTGGGATAATACCTGAGGGAAGCTAAACAGCACACATGTAAGTACCCACGAAAGCTTTAAAAAACAAATATATATACATAAATATATATGTGTGTGTGCTGTTCAGCTTCCTTCGGGTATTATCCCATGTCATTGTAGTGCTTTTAAAGTTGTAGCAACGTTTCAGCACAATCTCATCTGCCATCATCAGGCTTCTGTATTGAGTTTGTATGTGGGTCAGGGTCTCACAGCCATTGGTTTTAAATTTGAGGCTAGCCTATTATTGTGCAGGATGTTTTTTTTCCTACATCCTGATTGGTTGGGAGCCTTGGTCTGTGTTTATTGGACTTGGAGTTTGTTTGATTGGTGTTTCTGGTTTCTTCTGTCTGTTTTGTGGCTTTGATTGGCTGGCAACACTCTGTTCCTGTATTGGAGGCTTTCAGTGCAGCTTGGCTTCGCGTGAAAGGACGGCCATTATCTATTAGGAAGCTAGGTTTCATCTGGGTGCCTGGTTGGGGTGTATTTGAGCTGGAGGTATCAGAGGGAGTCTGTTTGTGCCCAGGTGTTTGCCTGGCTTGTGGCATGGAGATCTTTCTATTTGAGAGTGCAGGCTTCCAAATGATTGACAGTCAGGTGGAATCATCTCTTCTATTCATGCTTTCAGGTCTTTTTTCAATCTCTATGGCTTCTCTGATGATTCTGTGGCTGGGGTTTTCTATATATTGTGGACAGTCAGTAACACATATCAACAAATTTGATTAATTTATAGAAATCTGGGAGACACCGATTTGGAAATTGGAATAAATTGAGACCCTTTCATCCCATAGGCAACCAATCATTTGACTCTTGGAAAAATTAAAACTTTCATTCTATTAACAAGAACTCATAGGCTTTGTATTTAAATTTAAAGGAATCCCAAAATTTGTATTTAAATGTAGGGATGCCTTTAATTTAACAGAATAACTATTAATTTAACTATCTGACAGGGATCAATTAAACCAACTATCAAATCCAACAGCTAAGATATTATACGTTAGATGTGAAATATAATTAATTAATATAATGCTAATTTTATTTAATGGACCAGATTCTAGCATTGCAAAAAAACATTTCTCTCTTCTTTTCTGCATCTTTAGTATAAAGATATTCTTTTTTGAAATGACATGACCAGAATTTCAAACAGTATTTCAGTTTTTTAAATAGTAGAAAAAGCATACTGGACAAATTTTCTGCATGTATATTTCCATTGATTTTATGAAAACGTGAGGGAACTCCAGCTACTCTCTCTCTTTGTAAATTGAGAATTTAAGAGTGGGTTTGTCCCATTTCCCCACTACTCCATCCTCCTTTAAATATCTCATTGAGAAAGATATACGTTGATAACTGAACAATTATTTCTATCTATGGGAGAAGCCTTATCCCCCACATCCAAAGCCACATATGCTTGTCTGCAGATGAACTGAGCTTCCCACCCACCCCAGTTTTTCAAGCAAGACAGAGTTCATTTGAACCATTCTGATAATAGTAGAATAACCTAATAATGTTTTATTAGGACATTTTTACTGTCCTGACATTTTTAATAATACTTGTTATTGCTGTGCATGCCAATTTTTGAAGGAACCTTTTATTAGGCATAAATAGTATAATTGTTTTCCAGCTTGGGATAATCGAGCAATTTGGAGAATTCTTAATTCAGTTAAGGCAGGATGAATAACTCTCCACTTTGTCTCTGATCAAAATCCTTCTTGAAGTTCCTCTTCAATTATGTAATTCAGAAGCTTTGCCACTCTACAAAGAGGTCGCTATGGTAACTGTGCCTTAAAGAGAGGATACAATTTAAACAGTTTTGTCACTTGACTATGTAAAATGCCTTTGAGGATAGTAGAGGAGCGTGGGATTCAGTGATCGATATATCTGCCCTAAAACCAGTGGAAACACTGCAAAATAATGACCAGAAACCAGGGTGAGAATTTACAAGGCAGGGGTTGGACAAATCATGTAAGAAATTGTTTGGGAGTGATGGTCGGAGCAAAATTTTGCTGTATTCCAAATATGTATATATTAGGATTGGTGTGGTGCATTGTGGGAGGAATTCTGATTTTTAGAATTATGGTCTAGCCTGGAATACAATAGGATCATAACCTCCTAAAAGATGGCCAGAGAAGCATCCAGATGGGCACTGGGGAATCTTTTTTTCTCCTGCTTTTCTTCCCCTGTTACCAGGCTGCTCTATTTCTTACCTTTCAGAGCAAACTGTGGTAGTGCTGTAGTTATAAGCTGTTATAGTATGTAATTGTTATACATATGCTTGGGTATAACCAGGAGTGGGATGCCACTGGTTCTGCTCGGCTCTATAGAACCGGTAGCTCTGAAGAGCAGCAGACACAGAACCGGTTCTATGTCTGCTGCTGTTTTGCCCGCCTACTTGCCTGGTCTGTTACCTGACCTTTCTTTCCTGCTTTTTCAATCTCAGCTGTGCCACACAAAGCAGTTGAGGTTGAAAAAGCAGGAAAAAAAGGCGTATTTTCAAACTCTGCGTACCCGTGCTCAGCGCTTATCACCTGTCCGGGCAGCACGGCTTTCAGTGAATTACACACACGTGTAGTGTATAATAGCCAAACTGGTACGTGCATGCAAAATGTAATAACTGAACTGGTAGTAACATCAATTGAATCCCACCCCTGGGTATAACATGCTTGTTTCACTATATTATAGTTCATTGTATTATTGTTGTGCTATGTATTGCTACCCAGTGCCCATAACTGGAGGCAATATTCCATGTGCAGTCTGATCAATGCATAATAAAGTATTGAGACTTATCTTCATCCTGATGCTATACATCTGTAAATATAGCCGGTGGATGCTTTTTCTTTTAGCTGCATTACACCATCGGTTCATGTTCAGTTTGTGATCCATTAAACTTTTGGACTGAATGCTCAGGTCAGTATGGTAGTGAAGAGTGTCTTTTTCCATGTATAAAATATTTTAGTGAATACATTCCTAGAAAGTCTGATTTAACCATTGTCATTTATGCACTTGCTACTTCCTAAAGAGCCTCTTATCTGTTGCAAATGGGGATGCTCCTGCAGAAAACTTGGAAATTTCATCAGGCTTCTGTTAGATGTCTCCTGGAAGAAGCATATGACTTCTGTTCTATCTTGGTACACTGAGTACCATAGACTTCCAGATTACATTCAAAATTCTTGCTTTAAATATAAATTCCTAAATTGCTTTAAGCTTTTTCTTGAAGAAGCTTTCCTTGAATATTGCAATCATCTTAAGGATCTATCATATGTATCAATCTAAAGAGAAACAGTTGGAATTCATTAGGATAACAAGTTGACTAGAAATCAACTAGAGTAAGAACAACTAGAAGTATGGATTGCTGTCTTGCTGCTTTGCTTCATGAAAAAACTAGAAAGTTTAAATTTTTTTCTTTTAGAAATGTGTTTTATGGCTTTTAATTTGATTTTCTCATGTTTAAAATTATGAATGTTAAAACAGTTTATTTTTATTGTTTTTTATGATTTACAATATTCTGTAATCTGTAGCATTTATTGGTGATGTGCCTTGATTTGTAGTGTAATCTGATATGGAATGGTTGCTGTAAAAAAACTGGGTTCTTATTTATTTGATTTTGATAGCAACTCATCTCAGGTGACTTTTGTACATTAAATAAATATTTTCTTCCTCCATTTTCCAACAACTTCCTGTTTATTTGAGGGAAACACTAATTTCTGTTTTTTAAGTGATATGCTTACACATATATATTAAATATTCTCCTTTTTTCTTATTGTAAACAAATGTTTGCTTGTAAAACTTATTCATATACATCCATTCCAGTGGTGGGATTCTACCAATTTGCACATATTCACTAGAACTGGTTGTTAACGTTCTAAGCAGTCCGGAGAACCTCTTGTTAGAAGAAATTACTGGCCTAACCCTGTAAGGAAGGCAGGAAGAAACATTCTGGTGTTGCTTACAGAAACTGCCTCTCCGTTAACCCTTATTACGTTCTTGGCAGGACTAGACTTCCTGTCTCGGGAACTTCTCTGGAGTTTTTTTCTCCTCCTTTGCTGGTACTTTGCTTGTGTGGAGTGACCATTCAAAGTTACAATGGCACTGAAAAAAGTGACTTATGACCATTTTTCACACTTATGACTGTTGCAGCATCCCCATAGTCATGAGAGGCTAGGCGAGGAGATGTGTGCCTTGATGTGAGTGATGTTGAGTTGGCCACATCTAGCCAGTCACATGACCACCAAGCCACGCCTACCAACTAAGCCACGCTCACAGAACCAGTTGTTAAAAAATTTGAATCCCACCCGATTACAATTAACACTTATTTTTACTAATGAACTTGAATAACTTGAATAACTTCAAATATATAAAAGTACTAATAAAACTATATGATTTACTTTAGCCTAATTTAAAAAAATGAAAGAAAAAAAAAATAAAAATTAAAAGTGAAAATTAAAATACTTTAAAAAAAGAAAGAGGCCACCCCCCCCAGATGTGACAAAAGAAGCTAACATTAAACTAATGAATCAAAATCACAAAGCAAAACATTGAAGTAGATAATTTACCTTTTTTTCTAAATATGGGGCAAAGGTACAGATATGGGGTTACTCCTGAAGTCTCATGAATATGTAAATTATCATAATCTTTTTTTTTGCTGCATTCCATGCAAAACACATCCAAAGTTCTTCCTAGTCAGAAATATGACAGATTTTAAGGATCCAATAGACTGTAAAAACATTGATTTTGATGAACTTAACCAAATTTGTAAGCTATAAGAAATATATCTGTTCTTTAAAGCCTGCAGTCATTGCCTTGATAATGTAGGATATTCCCATTTACTATTCCAAATAGCTTGCTCTTTTCAAATTTTATTTTTGATTTTTTTATATGATTTTTTAAATTATGACTGTTAGTTTAAATTCCATAAAAGGCATGTCCAGCACTCCTAAAACAGCCAGTGTTTCTGAGATTAGAAAGGCAACAGAGCCAAACAATATGGATAATAAATCTTTTTAAAATTAAGGTATTTTAGTTCTAGATAAAATACATTCCTGTTGTAGAATTTCAAAAGTTTTAAAGTATCATTTAATAGCAGACTGAGGATAATGGATTACATTATGACCCCGTGATTTATAGAAAAATGTATTACCAACTATTTTCTAACAAAAGTTACTCCAAAATGTAATTTTATTCTGAGGAGAAAAATAAAATCTAAATTTTCTGCCCAATAAGACCCAAATATGTTTAATCATGCTACAAAAGTAACCAATTTCTTACTATAATTAGTGTACAACAATTGAAAGGTTGGATACTGAGTAACAACTCTCAAACTGAACCCACAATAGTAAATGTTCAATATTGTTTCTATTCCAAAACATAACTGAAATTAAAAGTAAGTATAATAAAAATGTTTAAAATCAGGAAAATGAAAGCCAGTCTCAAAATATGATAAGCATAACTGTAATAGAGAAATCATGGGTATTTATCTCTTCCATAAAATGTTAACCATTAACTTATCAATTTATTTAAAACATTTAACTGATTTTGCTATCAAAGTCATGATGCAAGATTAAGTTTCATGGCATTAATTCTTCTCCACGGGTTTAAAGACATTCTTATTCTTCCCTGAATATCCTCTTTCATGTGGATAATAGATTCTGAAATGTTCTTATCAGCTAAACCAAATATTTTCCTGGAGATAATAATATCCAGGTAATTAATAATTTCTGGACAATAAATCACTCTCACTATCTCCACCTTTAGAAATCTTCTGAGCAATTGACAGAAATTTTACTTATTCCAGTTAATTGTATACACATAATATTTACCATTATATACAATTTCTACAAATTTGGGTAAAATGTTAATAAACATAAAAAACACATACTCAAATATAATTTGCATAAAACAAATATATATCCAATTTGGATGGGCGCTTTCCTATTCAAGGGAGACATGCAACTTGGGGTTCTTCCTGAATTCAAAGCTTCTATTCATTGAGTGTGATGTGCCACTTGTGCTCTTTCCTAGATTGGGCATCTTTCAGAGAGTCACTCATGCTTTGAGTGACCTCATGCCTTGAATATAGAAATGGATTGTACATGAGCCTGTTCTTGAAGACCATCTGGAAGCTTCAGCTTGTGTAGAATGCAGCAGCATGAGCAAAGATGAGCATGCCTCAATATCCCTATGTAACATTTCTGCTTTCCAAATTGCACTGATGGTCAATTTGTTTCTGAATGCAATTCAGGCTGCCTATAAAGCCCTACATAGCATAGGGCCTGGTTGTTTCCCATCGTATCTGCCTAGCCAATCCATTCTGTCAGAGTGTTAGGCCTGCTTCCGTTCAAAACCCAAGAAAGAAAACCCCCAACTCCATTGTAGTAGAGAAGAGGTACTTTTACTGAATTTGAAATGATAGAGGCATAGATCTGATTCAAATCAGATCTGATAGATCTGATTCAAAAGTTACAGGTTGAAAGTTACCCTAAATCCTTCCCCTCAGGGACTCAGACTGAATGTCCAATCCACATCTCCCATAATGTCATGTGAAGCACATCTTCAGGGATTTTCATCTATCTGGAGTTCTAGGACAGTAGACCTTGACTGGGTGAAAATAACTCCACAATTATCTACCAATAACTTGGCAGTGCAGTAATTCTTGAGAGCAAACCTCCCTTTTAGTTCACATGGGCCTTCACCTCACCAGCTCACTTCCCAAACCCAGATGCCATGCCCCCCCTTCTGTTACTATGGCAGCCGATAGCAAGCATGCATCAAAGAGAAAACCCATGCTGGAGATCTGGCTGATGCAAGGTTGGCACACTCTGGGTTCCTTCAATTAAGCAAAACCATCTATCGGGACCTATGAAGTACACTTTCTTTTTTGCAGTACCTGTCCTATGGAATGAGATTTCAAGATTTGATCATTTCCTCCACCCTGGTGGTGTTTAGAAGGGCCTGAAGACCTGGTTCTTTCTCCAGGCCTTTGGAGAGGATAACTGGAAACTTCTTTTAACATAGGTTGTTTGCTTTTGATTCCATCCAGTTTGTCATTCTGTTAACTCTACACATTTTTGTGTCTTGTTTTTTTATTGTCATGTTTCAAATCATTTGTTAACTGCCAGGATTGCTGTGCATTGGGTGGCACAGAAATTTAAATAATAATAATAATATGTCAATCAGGCATTTTTCTGAAATTTGGAGATAATCTTCTAAAATCCTGCAAAAGTATCTGTAAAATTTTAGCATCAACTTTTAAAATAATATTAGAAAATAATTTGTGCACCAAGTAAATCATTACTGGCCTTCAAAATTACAATAATATAAGCATGATAGTATGAGACTGATAGCACTTTATTTTCATAAGATGTCTGAAATATCTCAGGAATATAGGATCTACTTTCTCCTGAGATTTTCAATATTATTCTGTTGTTATTCTTCCTAGTTCAGGTTTTTCCAATTCCATCATATCAGTAAAATTATAGATTTCCTGTGAAGTTATGTGTGCAGGTATCTCCCATGAATGAACATCTCAGATTATTGGAAAACATTTTACTAACTGTTTACCTCCAGCTATATCTACATTTTTAGAATATAATTTTTATAACAGTAAAAATAAAAATTAATTTAATTATTTAAATTATTTGTTCAATTAATTATTAATTACTTAGGAATTATTGAGTCTGTTATTTGTACTTTTATAACTGTCTAGTTTGATGCAGCAACCAAACAGGATAGGTACGGATTCCAGCAGATAGTTAAGACTGCAGAAAAAATAATTGCAACCCACTTGCCTTCCATAGAAGACCTGTATATTGTGTGGGTCAGGAGGAGGGCTGAGAAGTTATCTGCAGATATTCACATCTGGACATAAATTGTTTCACAAATGAAGGTGATGTCCTTCATGTCCTGGATAATGTTACAGGAATAAAACAAACAAAATGTTAAAAATTTATTTATTTATGTAGTTACTTACCAAGCACATCTAAATTATATTAAAGTAACCAAAATAACTTTACATTCCCCCAAGGCATGTCACAACTTTTGAACGTCTCTAATGTTTGGAAATTGAAAGTTAAAATATTTGACATGATGGTCCAAGAAGAGTCAGTCATTGAAACCAAAGATTTAGTCTTTTGAGCTTTTGGATTTGTGCTGGGGCTTATTCTTAGGGAACATTTTTCCACTGGAATGTGTGTATAAACTGTTTCAATTCCTCCCCTCAGGATGGTGTTGTTGGGCAACACATGCCAAAACAAGTAGACATGGGGACAGCTTTTTTCCCTCACGCCATCACTTTGCTGAACATTTTCATAGTTCTGTCTAATGTCTATGTAAATTAACATATATATTATAGCTGTAGTATTATTCTTTTATTTTTTTTATAATCTTCCCCCTTTTAACTAGCATTATTATTATTTTCTTTGTTGCTTGCATGTAAACTGAGTGCTTCTGTACTGAAGACAAATTCCTTGTACGTCTAATCACACTTGGCCAAATAAAGTATTTAATTATAATAGGTGTCACAAACATCCTAAAATGATACTTCTAATAATTCTTTCAGTCAAGAAGCCAACAGTGTTTCCCATTTTCCTCCCTGTTCATTTCTAACATTCATTTTAAGAAATATTCCATATGGTCTAACTCCATTTGGGTAAATCTTAAAAGCATGATATACTTTATGAGTCTGTTCTGTGGCATTCACTTTTAATGTTTTCATTGTGATTCACAAGTCTTTTTCTGCTGTGGGGCAGAAGTATTTTACTATAAACAAATGCTTTAAATGTATCCCAATCTATCACCTAGTTGAAGTTATTTGAAAAAATAAGTATTTATTTTGCAGTTCCACAAATTCCAAGTCTTCCAGTAAGAAAATATTAAAATATCATCATTCCACATCTGGGTATTTTTCCCACCCTCATTGATATTACTATATTAATTCCTTCATGGTCAGAAATTGTAGCTAGATTAATGTAATATTTTGTCTCTAAACTGACCAAAGAACCTATTTGAAACTTAGTCAAATGAACCTAGTCCAGTTCTGAACAAGTTCCATGTGGGCTAGATTAAAGACAAGTATGTGATACCAAGCTAGTGAGAATTGCTTTGGAAGACAGATTCAAGATTCAGAAGGACCTTGATAGACTTGAGCATTGGGACCTATCCAACAAGATTCAGTTCAATGGTGAAAAAATTAAGGTCCTGCACTTTAGGTGGGACCAATATATAGGTACAGGGTAGGCTGATCCTAGCTCAACATTAGTGCTTGTGAGAGGGATCTAGGTGTCCTGGTGGATCAGTGCTCAAGTATGAATGAGCAGTGTCCTGAAGCTGTCAAGATGCCAACAGTCCTAAATGGCATCAACATAGAAATAGCATCAAGATCATGGGAAGTAATATACCACTCAATATTGCACTGGTGAGGCCACATTTGGATTGTAGCATTCGGTTGTTCTGGTCACCACAATATAAAAAGATACTGAGGCCCTAGAAGGAGTACTCAGAAAAGCACAGAGATGATAAGGGATCTGGAGGCCAAATCAAATGATGTTAGCATAATAGAGAAGCTATTATCTCTTCCCTATTATAATAATAGGGAAGACATGATAGCAGTCTTCCAGTACTTGAAGAGCTGTCATAGGGAAGACAATGTTGATTTATTCTCTAAGGCACCAGAGGGCAGGACATAAAGCAATGGAGAAAGCTTGTAAGAGGGAGATCCAACCTGGAAATAAGAAGGAATTTCCTGACAGTGAGAATAATTAATCAATGGAACAGTTTATTTCCTGGAGCTGCAGGTGCTATCACTGGAGGTTTTCAGGAAGAGATTAGACAACTATTTGTCTGGGATAATATCCTGCCTCAGATATGAGATTGGACTAGGATCTCCAAGTTCCCTTCCAGCCTATAAATCTATATTCTTGTCTGTTTGAACTAAATAGTCTCCATATATTCACTGTCATTTGTAGATGCCCAGAGTTACCTTGTAGGGGGATGGATGATACAAAAATTAATTAATTAAGTATCTATCCAATAAACTATCCAAAATTGAATTAAATTAAATTAATTAAATTCTTAAATGATGATTATCTGGTCAACTTGTAACCCCAAAAGATTACAGAACAATTATATAAATTATATAATTTGTTCATTCCAAAGAGATAATAAAAAAGCTAAAAAGGAAATTAAAAAACAGAATACTTCCTTAACAGCAAACAACACCCAGACAAGTGAGTGTTAACTCCAGGATTAACATTAAGCAAACAATCTAATAAAATAAACAATACCCTAATGAAGGAATTATGAACTCAAGCAAACAGTCTAGCAGAAAACCACAGCTTAACAAGGAATTACCAAGGAGAAAACCATATCTCAACAACACTGACAGAGCAAGCTATTGTATATAAGCCCAAAGCAAACCCCGTTCCCTTCTAAAGAAGTTATTTAGAGTGATAGTGAAATGTCTGCAAGCAAATAACCAAACTCAGGAAGCACTTAAGGATACTACAGTATTTGGTTTACCTTTCTCTGAACTGTAGAAATTTATTTACATTTGAAGATTTCCATAGTTAATTACTAAAAACATATAGTGACTTTCAGAATCTAAAATTATTTAATTATAAAATTAGGAGACACTCCTCTGGCAGATTTAAAATTTTCCATGTGGGAATCTGTTCAGTCTATTTTCTTCCAAAAGTATTTTTCTTCTTTTCAATCTAATAACATTTAGTTTTATTGAATTCACTTTAAATAGAATATGTCTTAATTTAGGTTTCTCTGGCAGTCATTTATTATTGCATAGCACAAAATTATTTATTATTTAAAAATTCTGAAAAAATGTTTTATTGCCATGGATTCAAACAACAGAATATTTCTAAACATAATATGGCAAGTTATTGATAAATAAATTGCCACATAATGTTAATATTGTATAAAAATAATAATATATGTATAATTACAATATATTTTAAAAAAAGTATTACTGAAATACTGATATTAAGAAAATGAGGAAAATAAAAATCATTAAAATCAAAACATAGAAAGAAAAAAAGTAAACTTAATGTTACTACTGCTCCTGGTAGGAAGTTGCCAACTACAGTGGCTTTTTCCTTCTTCCCTGGGCTGCTAATTGAAGAGGAAAAAGAGAAGACACCAGTGAAACGAAATTCTGTATATTTAGTAAACCTTGCAAAACATAAATCATTATAGAATGGACAAGCATGGAACACCTATAATTAAGTATGTGGCCTTTGTTTGGATCAGATAATTAACAACTTGTTCAGAATCATTAAATTTCTAGAGAAATTCCATGACAACAGGATCAATACATTGTAAATACTTATATCTAGATGGGGTGCCTCAATAGATTTAGTGCAAACTATGTGAAACAGATTAAAAACACTTTTTAATAGTCTGTAGAGATTCTCAATCATCCAGGTCATGGTTGTCCCAGAGGTGCTTTTTCAGAAGGAAATTGGACTTTCTTGTTTTTCTTTTGAAGACTTCATCTGCAAGAAAAGTCATCTACATCCTTTTAGCAGGTCATTAAAGTTATCTCCAAGTGCTTCAACGACCCTCTAATAGGATGCAAATGATCAGCTGTCTGAAAAGAATATAAATTCTTCCATTACCCACTATCCTGTCAGAGCAGAAGAAGCTTCTTGGATGAGAAGCCAAACATCTTCAAAAGAAAAACAAGAAAGTCTAGTTGCCTCCTGAAAAAGCACCTTTGGGACATTTTTAATGGTTTCTATAAAAGTTTTTTTATGCTGTGGATAGGAGAGACCAAGCAAACTTTTTTTTCCTATGTTCTTGACCTTGGATATAGTCCAATGATTCTTAGCAGGATACCAGCTCCCTGTTATCTTTCAAGTAATTAAAACAGCAATACATTTCACATTTGCTTCAGTCTTAAGGTCTTGTTCTTGAGCTCACCTATCTCTTTTCAATCTTTTCAAACTTATCATAAAGCTTTAAAAAATGTCTATTCAGTAAACTTAACATAATGAGGATCTCAAAACTACTTCACAAAGAATTGCATCAGATGGATTTTCAGGGGTAACAATAGATCTCTGTATATCTCCAGTTTCAGTTGGAGTTTTCATCTGGCACAAAGCAATAGATAGCCTGCACCAATTTTACTGGGCAGAAGCTAAGACTAAGGTAGAGAAGGAGACTGTACTGTAGGAGAAGGAGGAAGATGATTGAGACTGTGAGGCATTTTTATCTTTTCTAATTACTAAATGTACAGAAGTTTAGATTTTCTGGTCACCAGTTTCTTGTCAAATACTGCCCACAAATTTTACTTTTGCTGCTGATGGAGAATTGAGAAAGAGAATAAATGGCATCTTACCATGTTGCCATTTCACTGAAAATACTAACAATTTTCTTAGAGAAGATCCTAAAGGAATACCAGTAAAAGCTGGAATCCAAAACTGAACACTCTTGTACCTTAAATTCTCATTTGAGACATGTACCACCTGCAGCCCTTGGCCAGGGAGAAGAGAAAGCTCTATTGGTTCAGCTAGTAACTTCGAAGGCTCCGTTCTATGTTACCTAAATAAGCTGGAGGAAAATGAGACAATTATTCTGCTTTTTGGATAATCAGTGTGATATATGATATTAACCCCACTAGATATACCAGACCATGAGATCAACTCTATAGGAAGGCTAAAACTACCATACTTTCATTGTAGTTAGCTATAATAATTTATAAAAGGTATAACAATCTTGCAGGTCTGATTGTGTAGCTGTTCCTCCCCCACCGCTCCTCCTCCTCTATTATAGTTCAGGGAATTAGGGCAATGTCTGTCTGAGCCACTTCCAAAAGTCATCTGGACATTCTGGAGTTAAAAAATATTTTTTGCCTAGACAACAGCACTTGCATAACTCCCTCAAACTTATCTTTCTTATGCTCTGTATCTAGCAATAGGATAAATTAATTCACCCTGTCTCCTGACTTGTGCAATATTCCCACCTGAGGTGACACAGCCCTCCCTGTCCTGGCCTTCTGAAAAGGAATCAAAACATGACTCTGGCCTTCAATGGGGAACCCAGAGGAGCACATAGCCATGAGGTTGGCTGGTGCTCCAAGAGTTTTTTAAATTAATTTTAAAATGTTTAATCATCCTTGCATCTCCTAAATTTGTAGTTTTTATATACTGCCTTTATATTTTAACATTTTACTATATATCACCCAGAATCCCTCTTCTGAGGGAGATGGGTGGTTCAAAAATGTGAAAAATAAATCTAAAACAAATAACTGCCCAGAAAAATACAGTACATATCTTGCCTACTATCGAGCACCCTAAATGAAAGAAAGTTCTTCAGAAGGGTGATGTGCTCCAGCTGGATATGGATATAGCAATTTGTTTTCCTTAAAATGAATATCTCCTTGCAAGACTTTCCCAACTGTCACTAGAGGGAGATAATAGTAAGACCGTATCATAGCCACCAACCAACTCCCCACATATTAGTTGGTGTGTGTTTGAATAAAACTAATTTTCATAGTTCAACAGTTCAAAACTCATAATACTAGTTCATCAGGTTCACTGAGCATCACCAATTTATTTGATCAATGGTCATATGGAAGGGAAGGTTTGGTTGCATGGTCATATTTCTTCTCTTGGCTTTTTTTTTTGGCATCCCCACGATATTAACTCCTTAATCACATACCTTTTGCCCCACTCTTACTCCCCCCCCCCCCCCCCCCCCCCCCTGCAGCTCATGCATATCACAGTGACTTGGATGGAGAAAGTAAAATATATTGTGTGATCTTACTTGTTGTTATGTAACAAGTTGGTCAGATCTAAATATAGTATATAAAATCATACATTGCAATGTGCTACCTGTCAATGAATACTTCAGCTTCAACCATAACAATATAAGAGCAAACAATAGATACAAACTCAAGGCTAATTGCACTAAACTTGATTGCAGGAAATACGATTTCAGCAACAGAGTGGTCAATGTCTGGAATATTCTGCCTGACTCTGTGGTTTCTTCCCCAAACCCCAAAAACTTTAACCTTAGACTGTCTACTATTGACCTCATCCCTTTCCTAAGAGGGGGGGGCGTGCATAAGTGCACCAACGTGCCTACCGTCCATTGTTTCTTTTATTTTTCTTTTATGTATCCATGTATTCATAAGTCTGTTTTTACTTATGCCTATTATCTTGTAAGCAATTGACAAACCAAACCAAATAAAATAAATAAAATAAATAAGATACTCTGTTCCAAAGTGGTTGGAGTTAAAGTATTGCAATAAGCATTCCATTTTTCTTTAAACCACTCTTTCTGGGTTTTTACTACTTTTAGGGGAATGTAACTTGTTGCAAACACTCAAGTGACAATAAGGGTTCTATAATTACACCCCATAATCTAACATGACTCCTGAGCTGATCAAAATGCTCTTAAGCGTCGTGTTGCAGATATCAAGGATTTTAGTGTTGGGAAATTCCTGTTGAGATAATTTTGAGATACATGGCTCAGGACTTCATGTCTACTGTTGCTTCCATGAGCTTTGTTCATTGTGTTTGGAAATATACCCACAAGGAAGACCATGACCTCAACTGTATTTTTGTCCTGGTAGGAGCTGTATATGTTTTTACAAAAGTAATATCCTTTTGGAAAATAGATTACTATCAAGTAAGAGAAATAAATTTTCATTTGCATACAAAGCAGAACAGATTGAGCTGACCTCCTTCCAGATGTTAATGAAGCAGATTGGATTCCAGAAAGCTCTGGAGAATGTTTTCTCAAGCCTGGCTGACCATTCTGTCAGTGATTTGGTTGTAATATGGAACAATGAAAGGTCCCCAGTATTTAATACAGTAGCTATTAAGTATTCTCTGTCCAGTGTCATAACTCATAATACCTCATGGTGTATAAAGTGAATGGAGGTGATATTCACAGCCTAACTAGGCTCTAGTAGAAAGTAAACATGGACATCATAAATCAGAAAGACACACATTTTTATACTTGGTTGTAAAGGTGTCAACCATACTTTGGCTTTTTTTTCCTGATGTACAAGGGATCAGACAGTAGAAGTGTTCTGAGTCAGTCAGGAGTCAGATTTCCAGCAAACAATTTGAGTACAATAGTCAAGTTGTGGTTGTTGGTCTAACAAGAAGTTTACCCAGCCAGCATGACACACTGCTTTAAGATATGACCTTGTAGAAATAGTTCTAGTGACCTAAGTCTTTAGTTTAGTAACACATACTTCTTTATGTGTTACTGGTTGCAACTGAAGCTGAGCAACCATTATTTGTTGTGGTCAGATTCTGCAGAACTCGAATTTCTATAGATACCTCCTGTTGTAAGTGCCATTATTTTCTCTTTTATCTTATGACTTTTTAAATGTTCCTGCCAGTGTTCCTGAGAGCTTGAGAACTCTTAATTTCTATTCCAATTCCAAATCTTCTATAGCAAATTTTGGAGAGCATGCCTACCTCTGTGCTTTCCTGCTGGGGATTGGATCCTTGCACTTGGGATTGCTGAATTCATTGGTATTCATCTTCCAAAACCCTGGACTAGAACATGAATAAAGTATAAGGAAAATGGCTTACAGTGACAATTGTGCTGCAAGTATAATGATAATGTGCCTGCAGTACAATTATATGCATCATTACCAAATATGATATGGAATAAAAGAAGCAAATTTTTCAGCATCTTCCGAGATGGGTTAGCCTAATTTGTAGTTTGCTACTACTTGAACATTTTGTGTGATCTTTAGTGGGTAAAAGAGTCACTTTGAAGGGGAGAGGCATAAAAATGTAATCAATAAAAAAATGAATAAATAAAACAATTCCTGCTGAACTATATTCAAATTATACCTAGAATATTCATTATACCATCTGACAATATTTATCTAACAGTTTTCTTCTTAACTCTTAAGAAAATAGATAAGGTTGATGGATCCATTTGTGTCGTTATTTAGTTTTCAGATTGTTCTCTAGCTTATCAGTAAAATTATCTTAAAGGACTTCATCCCAACAGTGATTTTTGAGATTTCTTTTTGCAAGAGGTAGAATTCCCAGTTGCTTGCTTGTTTTTATTTATTTGTTTGTTTGTTTATTTGTTTATTAAATATATATGTTGCCTATCTCAGTTACAGTGAGAGACATAGTAAGACTAAAAAGGCCACCACTGAACCCAATTCCTATTTAATAAGTGTAGGTCAGTATCTAATATGCTGTATTTCTGGTAAAGAAGAAAGTAGTGTTGAAAAAGAACATAATTATTTAAAGGGTTTCCATCCAGAAGTAAGTTTGCATCTGGCATAAAAAAGGCTTTGGTTATCATAATGCAGAATTTCTCAAACTGAGAACCGTAAGTGGGCTTGTGATAGACTAAGGGCAAAAACTGTCAGTTTTCTATCCCTAGAGCTTTTCTTCTTGATCAAGGGCTCCAAGTTTTGTTTTGTTTTTCACTGACATCTCCTAGGGCCTGGAAAAATGCCTTGTCCCAATGATTGAAGCATATCAGGAGGTGAGAAATGCGAACTTGATGATACTTCTGGATCTCTTATCAATTTTGATACCACTGACCATTAACCAAGATAGTCTTGTAATTACAGTGAATAGAACTGCAATAAATAAACTGATTGCACTGCTACCTGGAAGATAAAGACTTTGGATTGATGGTACATATATTGTTAACTCAAAGTTGGATTATACAATGGATTGTTTGTGATTTAGCCTTTTGAAACTAGCCCAGTGGTTTTAGCAATCTCAGAATGTGGCACCACTGGTCATAGCTGGGTATCTCTTGGAAATGCCCCTTCACCTTTGTATTCAGACATCAATAGCAGTGGCTTTATAATGTATGTGCATGTACATCAGTGTGATAGATGTGATTTAAATTAGCGGTTGCCAACTGCTGGGCCATGACCCACTGGTGAGCCGTGAGAAAATTTTGGTGGGCTGCAGAGAAATCTCATCCCCAGAGCACCCCCACAAAGCAATTAATCCAGGCTGTGCAGAAACACAAGGCTGCGCCACCGACATGGCCCATGGGAACCCTCCCCCCCCCACTCACTCCTTACCTGGCAAACTTGCCTGTTAAGTTGCTGTTTTTCCTTTTTCTGACCATCAGGTGTTTTGCTGTGCCGGGAAATTTAGATTAGAGACCCATGAAAAAAAATCTGGAGATTCTATAAAAAATAGTAAGATTCTATTTTTTTCCCGATCAAGATTAAACAAACCCCTTTTCCATCGAGGAAAGTCATTAACAGTTTATTTAAATGTTTTATTTATGTTCCCTGTTGTAAGAAGATGCAGCTTTCTTTCTTCTATTGAAAAATCACCACCTCTTTTCGCCGTGTTTATACGATTGCGATCGCTTTCCCGCGTTGAATTTACAAAGACTACTGTAAGTTCACGAAACTAGTCTCGTTCCTAGGGCCTACTCCCCTTTCAAAATGACGGACAGACACGAAGAAAAACGATTACCGTATATACTCGCATATAAGCCTATCTTGCATATAAGCCGACCCCCAAATTTGAAAAAAAAAAGTGTTTTAAATTCGGCGTGAGATTGAGGAGCCTTGTCGTGAGACCGTGAGAAATGACAAAAAATCGTGACACTCACGGCAGAACCGTGAGAGTTGGCAGGGCTGTAGGAAGCAGGAAATCGTTGCATTTCTTGCTTTCTAGCTAGTGTTTAGATCTTCGGCTCTGCTTTTAAGCACAGCCAAACCTCCCTTATGCAAGCAAATTTGAGAGACTGAGCTAACCGATGTCAGATAGATCACTGAATGATTCTGTGAACAACTCAATCTGCCTGCCTGCTTTGCCTGATTTTGGGTAAAAGTTGCTCTTTTTTTATAAAAAAAATCAATATTTATATAAATATTTATAACATATACATACAAGCCATGCCCAGCCAGTCACATGACCACCAAGCCACATCCACAATTAGGCCATGCCCACAGAACCTGTTAGTGGTCCCTGGGAGTTAAAATTATGAGTTTGGTGGCCTCTTAGGTTCAAAAGGTTGGCGACCCCCGATTTAAATTGTCAAAATAATGTAGGGAAAGGAATAAACATTACAGTCTCCACATCTCCAATTTTTCCCAATTAAATTAACAGTCTCCATTCCATGGTTTCTTTTAAATAACAGAGAAGTGAGAAATGTAATCATTTTTTCTCAGCAAAGCTATTTGTAAGGAAGCATTACTGAAGAAAAAAATTCATTCTTCTTATAAGTCTAAATCAAAATTATATTTAAACGTAGGCAATAGTTTTCTTTAAACAATACTGAGACATATGCACTACTAATGTATATTTCTGGTAGTATTATAAAATAAATAATTTTGAAACATTCTTAATTCAAGAAAGCTTGTACAAAGGTTGTACACACACACACACACATTTATGAAGCATATGTGATCATATCACAGCAATAATCTTGTTACCACAGTAACAAGTCTGAGCAGGCTAAGTAAGCTTCCACCACCATCACCACCACCATCCTAAATTAGAAAGAAGAAAAAAAAACCTTGCCTTCTTCCTGTGTGAAATAAATTGCTCGAACACTCAGAAAAAAACAAGCAGAAAAAAATTACCAAGTATGAAAAATTATTTATTATGACCAGGTGGTCATCCCTAAAAATATGAAAATAATTTTCATACTTGGTAAATTCTTAGTGGGGTGGAGAAAATGAGGAAGATGGCTATAGCAAATTAAGCCAAGAAAACTGCACAGACATGATTATGAGGTTACCAGGAGTCAAAGAAAGTATTATTTTTTATAAATCTTCAATAAAGATATTTACAGAATGGGGATCCCACATAACTTAAAGCTTGACAATTTAATACCTGCAACAATGTCAATTTTATTAGTATTTTATTAAACACGGTCTTGCTTTGTTGAAGAACTTTATCTATGGAATCAAAGTACATCAACATTCTGATAATATTTTCAGCATACATCCTTGTCCTACCAGAAAGCTACAAAGCAAAGATAATATATCAGTTTGGTCCAACAGCTCTATCCCGATCGTAAATTAGAGAAATGTTTTCTATATCAATAATCAAAATAGCAAAAATTATAAGAAGCCACATTTAATAAATCAGGGTTTTTTTTGTCACACCCTTGAAATTTCTGAGACTTGATGACATGCATTTAACATTCTAATACAAGTCTGACTTGATGTCTAGAACATGATTTTACTGAATAAATTATATACCATATATAATAAGCAAAAATAATTTCAATAAATATAATTATGCATAGTAAGCTCCTTTAGCTAACTGCTTTGGGTCAAACTGGCAACTAATGTAGTGCAAGTGTTAGTCATTCTGAGAAACCAAAGGAAAATAAGTAAAGGAAATTGAGAAATTTGTTAAAGACTCATTATTTCTACTTATCTCATTCAATTCAAACATGTATCACAGAGTTTTAATGCATCTGAAAAGATGCAATTATTTTATGGTATTTATATCCTTATTTGAGAGTCCAACTTCAGCCAGAGTCACACAGTCAATTATCAATTTTTTGGAAATGAATCCAAATAACAAAAACTTGGATCGGGAAAACACAGAGATTTTATTTGTTAAAGGCCCTGTCACACTGCCCAACGGATGCAAAACGGACACAACGGACAAGCAAAATGTTCCATCCGTTGTTATCTGCTCTCAAAAGGGGCAAAAATTTGCATAACCGGAGCGGATAACACGGACGGGGGGAGGACGCAGGGCGGATGGAAAGCGGATGCGGAACGGAAGCCCAGCGGATGGAAGCGGATGGGAGCGGATAGCACATCTGCTGGGCTTCCGGGGGGTCTCAGCAAAGTGGACGCGGAACGGAAAGAGCGGATGCAGAGCGGACGCCGAGCGGATGAAGCGGATGAAGCGGATGCAGAGCGGAAGCCTAGCGGATACGTAGCGGAAGCCTAACGGATGCCTGGCGTTAATTGTGCATGCGGGGGGGATGCATTGCGTAAGCCACGCGGATATAAAGGGAAGCAGCTCGCACGTGGCCAGCATTCGGAGGAAAGACCTGCTGCCGGATACATTGAGTCCTTGCCTGCCCTGCCTGCATGCCTGCCTGCAAGCCTTGCTGCCAGCCTTCCTGCCAGCCTGCCTCCAGCCTCCCAGCCAGCCTTGCTCTCTGCCTGCCTGCCAGCCTTGCTGTCAGCCTGCCTTCCAGCCTCCCTGCCAGCCAGTCTGCCTACCAGCCTTGGTGCCTGCCTGCCTGCCTGCCAGCCTTGGTGCCTGCATGCCTTCCTGCCAGGCTTCCTGCCAGGCTTCCTGCCAGCCTTGGTGCCAGCCTTCCTGCCAGCCTTCCTGCCAGCCTCCCTGCCAGCCAGCAACCCCACAACCATGGGGAAGAAGCGAAAGTCTCAGCAACCTGCCGCCATCCCTGACAAGAGGGACAGGGCCACCCTCCCGCCCCCTGTCCCTGACTCTGCTTCTGCTGGGGCTTCTGCTACTCGGGCTCGCTCTTCTGGTGCTGGAGCTTCTGCTGAAGCTGCTCCTGGTGGTGGTGCTTCTGCTGCTGCGTACTCTGCTGAAGCTGCTCCTGGTCCTGCTGGTCCTGCTGGTCCTGCTTGTGCTCCTGAACTTGCTCGTACTGCTCAAGCTCCTGGTCTTGCTCGTACTGCTCGTCCTGCTTGTGCTCCTGGTCCTGCTCATGCTCCTGGTCCTGCTGGTGCTGCTGGTGCTGCTGGTGCTGGTACTGCTGGTGCTACTGGTGCTTACTCTGCTGCTGCTGATCCTGGTCCTGCTGATCCTGCTGCTGCTGGTGATGATGATGATGATCCTGCTGGTGATGATGATGATGATCCTGCTGGTGCTGCTGCTGGTGGTGGTGTGGAGGAGCAGCCCCTACCACCTGGGAGCCCCTCTGATGAGGGCCCATCTGGTCCTGCCAAAGGGAGGAAGAGGCGTATGTGGGGACGGGAGAGGAGGCAATACTTCATTGAGGAGGAACACGAGGATGAGGTGCTGGAGTGGCTGAGAGAGAATGACTATCTGTGGCGGAAGGGACACCGGCTGTACAGGGACACCAAAAGGAAGCAGGCTGCTTGGAGAGAGAGGGCGGAGAGTATGGGTTACACTTCGGAGGTGCTCCTCGGCTGGTGGAAGCACATGCACACCTGGTACAGGAAGCTGCACCTGAAGAAATCTGGCCAGGCCACGGTTAAGCTGACGGACAGAGAGACCTACATCATGGCCAGGTGCAGCTTCCTGGAGGGTGAGATCCGCCACCGAGGAGCACCAGGAATCCCTCTCACAACCCTCTCTCTCCGTCAGCCTGCTGAGACCCAGTCCTTTTTCGGCTGAGAGTCAGTCCCTGTCTCCAGGCAGGTTTCTGTGGAATGTGCCATGGTGGAGAACCCATGGACAGCTGTTGTAACCGTGGTGGAGCGCGTGGAGGACTCCCTGGTGCGGTGGGAGAAAGGAGACATCGAGTCCACCACAGTCGTAGCCGCATCCACCCCCCCCCAGCTCTACCTCCACAGAAAGGCAGAGAGCCAGACAGCAGGAGGGGCAGAGCCACACTGTCCTCCTGGAGATCAGGGACACCATCTGCACCAGCATAGATCTCCTCTCTCAGCTGGTCAACACCGACTCCTCATCCTCCAACTGCAAGCCCTTCCTCACCTATGTCAACCAGACCCTCAGGAACATGGAGGAACCCCAGTACCAGGTGGTGAAGGACCGGATCACCGAGCTGCTTCACAACCCTCCAGATCCAGAGGAACCTGCTCCTACCCAGTCCAGGTCTGCTCCTCCACCTCCACCCCAGGTGATGTCCCTCCCATTCCAAGGCTTTCCACAGCCCCTCACCTACCAGGGCTATGGATACCAGGAGGTCCAGCAGCACAGGCAGCAGCCCTTCCCAGTCCAGGTACAGAGTCATCGGACGACACCGTTGCCACCGGTTCCACTGATGCCACCGATGCCCCCCATGACAATGATGCCACCGATGACAGCGATGCCACCCACGCCAGTCCTCACCCAGCTGCAGACCAGACAGCCCTACTACACTACTCCTTCCTCCACCCCACAGCCAAGTCCGGCCTCAGTACATCTGTCATCAGTACTGGGGCTGACACCCCATGGCATGGAGGAAGGACCTCTCAGCATCACGGGTCTGAGCCAGCTGTCTGAGAGCTTCCTCAACACACTGTCCCCTGTTGTCCTCTCGGGACCAGGCACCCCAATGATGATACAGACCAGCACTCCAGCACCACCCACCTCCACAGCACCTGGACCCTTCACCCCTGAGACTGGGCACACCTCCGAGTGACCAAGAAGAGTGCCAGAGACTGGGTAGCTGGCTACCTGTGGACTTTATTTGGACACTTGACTTGGGTCATTTTTCTTTTACAGCTTGTTGTTCAATAAAGTTTATCTTTGATTCACACACTTGCTTCATTTCTTTTTTTTAATAAAGTCTTGCTGGAAACTTTTAGAATTGGTTTAAGCCTTTGCATGCTTGTGGGATGGGTTAAGATAGCAGTGGGATGGGCAGGGATACCTGTGGGATGGGTAATAGCTGTGGGATGGGTAAGGATAGCAGTGGGATAGATAAGCCTCCAGTGCAAGCATATTGGGACTGTATGGTCCACCCTCCCCAGTGCCACACCTATGGCCCTTTATTATCAATAATAATGTAATAATCATCTGCACATGTCAACACAAATGCAACTCTTTATTAAACGCCCTGTTCATTGTAGGCCCACCCAACATACATGGCCCAATCTCATCCGTGTGATGAGACAGGCTGAAGGAAGCACCCATTAATCATCTATCATCCTGTCTTGCCACTCCACTGCTCCAGCTGGGGAGTTGCACCAGTGTCTCAGTAGGTTGCGCTGCTTCTTCCCTTCACGTAAGGCTCTCTTGGGGCCTTGCACATCCTGACTGTCTATCAGGTTTCACCCTTGCCTCCATTCCCCAGGCTCCATGTCCCCATTGCCTAGCTGGAGGTCCACGAGCCTGTTCTGCAAGACTGGGTAGCGGGTGTGCATGAGATTGTGCAGGATACAGCAAGCTTCCACGATCCTCCTCACGGTCTCTGGGCAATGCTGCATAGTGCTGAGAAGTACCTGGAACCTGTTGGCCAGGATGCCAAAGGCGTTCTCCACCACCCGCCTTGCCCTGGACAGCCTGTAGTTGAAGATCCTCTCTTCACGGGTGAGGCATCTGGAAGTGTAAGGCTTCATGAGGTAGGTTCTGAGGGAGAAGGCGTCATCCCCCACAATGAAGTAGGGCACATCTTGCGTGTCGTTGGGCAGGGGGTCTGGATCTGGAAAGCCCATGATGAGGTTGCCTTCCAGCCCCTCCTTGAGGTCACTGGTGTTGTATACCTGGGCATCTGAACATGAGCCGCTGCCTGAAGCATCGATGTACATGAACTTGTAGTCAGCATCAACCATGGCGAAGAGGACGATGCTGAAGAAGCCCTTGTAGTTGAAATAAGTGGACCCCAACTTGGGTGGTGCTTTGCAGGCCACGTGCTTGCCATCTATGGCTCCAACGGTGTGTGGGAAGTTCTATCTCTGATACCACTGCTCTGCAACTTTCTTCCATCCTTCTTCAGTGGAGGGGCACTGGAGGAGCTCCTCCAGGTATTCTTCGATGATGGCCTGCACCACTTCTCTGACCACAATGCTGATGGTATTTGTGTGGCACCCTCCAGCTGTACTGCATGCTCCTGTAGGTGGTCCCTGAGTACAGGTGGCGCAGAGTGAGTGCCACCTTGAGCCCAGGTTCCAGGCTGGGCCGGAAGTTGGTGTTTGCCTTGGTCAACCTGGGTGTCAGCCGCTGCACAACTTTGTCAAATATGGCTGGAGGCATCCTCATGAAGTTCTGGAATGCACGAGTGTCTTCGTTCCTGAGCTCCACCATCAGCTTGTTGTACAGTCCATACTCTGCTCTTCTGGCGATCCATCTTCGGACCCAGACGCTTCTTGGCCACCTCTTTTTCTTCCCGTAGTAGAGTTCACAGAGACTGTAGATGGCTTCGCACTGTTGCAGAAGGATGATGGCTGCCAAAAGGACTGTGTTACGATCCACGGTGGACATGACTGGATGCTGTGGAAGAGCAAGAGTCAGATGAAGGCTGCAGAGGTCTGCACAGCTAGGCTGCTGGTCTGAAAGTGAGATGCAGGTGAGTTGCTCCCCCTTTTTATAGGCAGTATAGGTGTCCCTTTGCATCCTCTAGGCATCCTCTAGACATCCTCTAGAAATCCTTAATATCCGAGATAGGTCCCCTCTGCGAACGTTTTTTCCATTTTAAACGCTTTGTTTCTATGCTGCATCCATTCTGCATCCGTTCTGCGTCCGTTCCGCTTCCTCCCTGCATCCGAGCGGATGCGAGTTGCGCGGATGCGGAACGGATGCCTAGCAGATATAGCGGATGCGTAACAGATGCAGAACAGATGCGTAGTGGATGCGTAGTGGATGCAGAACAGACGAATTGGATACATTTTACGCACAAAAGTTTTGAGCAGCTCAAAACTTTCTGAGCGGATGAAAAATCAATAAACGGATGCTGGACGGATAGAGAGGAAGCAAAACGGAGGCAGTGTGTGCATCACATTAACCAACGGATGGCAAGCTTTTTTGTCCGTTTTACATCCTCTTTGCATCCGTTGGTGCAGTGTGACAGGGGCTTAAGCTGTTTGCAAAGAGCGGTAGGATTTCAGCTGACCTCAACATGAAGTTTGAGCCAAGAAACACCCTATAATGAGCTTATGGGGGATATTCTGGTGCCAAAAAAAATTACATAGCTAATGCCAATTTACATATCTTCAAGTGCTTT
This sequence comes from Laticauda colubrina, assembly GCA_015471245.1. Lineage (NCBI taxonomy): Eukaryota > Metazoa > Chordata > Lepidosauria > Squamata > Elapidae > Laticauda > Laticauda colubrina. The sequence continues at coordinate 39,419,871 of BLBF01000022.1, read as the reverse complement.
ATAGCTAATCCTCAACTTAATGACTATAATTAAGCCCACTATTTCAGCTTAAGTCAAATGATGATTATAAAGCAGGTCACCATGAAACTGCCTGATTTTATGACCTTCACTGTGGTGATAATTAAGCAAATATGGCAGCCACAAAGCAAATGTGGAGGACATTAAGTGAACACCACAGACATTAAGTGAAGCCATTGTTTGCTATGGGGCAGTTTTGCCCCATAAATGCCAGTTTCCAGCAAAAAGTTGTATGTCATGTGACCATGGGGCACTGCAGAAAGCTGTAAATGAAGGCCAGTTGCAAAGTGCCCAAAATGTGTTTGCCTGACTGCAAAAGGAGGCAGATGTCATAACTTGAAATTTGGTTGTAAGTCCCTTTTGCCTGAGGGGGGTGGGCCACCATTATTGTAACAGAGGCAGACCCAATACCATTACAGTCAGAAGCTCTGCCCTCTTTCATATACATAGAAGAAATAAGGTCCTGTTCCTTACTATCAGTTTGGTATAGACTATTTTGTATCTTTCCTTAAAGCTTTCTTTTTTCATGAAGTTTTCCCTGCTTTTTTTTCTCTATTTACACAAAGCAAAAAGGTAATATTATACATGTAACCCTTACATTTGAAGAATGCTCAGAAGAAAATATTACTGAAATTCCTGCTGCATCTGGTGTCAAAAATAGGCCATTTTGCAAGGTACAGTTACATATCATTTAGAAAAAGTAGGACAATTGTCTTTTAATACAAAACTGATGTAGCAGTAGAACATAATATTCTGTAACTATAACAGAAATATTACATGTATTAACCAGTAGACTGTACACATATAGACTGGGTGAAACCAGGCTCAATAGCAGTAACTGTGAGAGGGATATTGGAGTCTTAGTGGACAACTAGCTAAATATGAGCCAGCAGTGTGCAGCAGCAGCCAAAAAAGCTAATGCAATCCTAAATTGTATTAACAGAGGGATGCAGTCAAGATCAAGAGAAGTACTTATACCACTCTATAAAGCCTTAGTAAGACCACATCTAGAGTACTGCATCCAGTTTTGGTCACCAAATTATAAAAAAAAATGTTGAGACTCTAGAAAAAGTACAGAGAAGAGCAACCAGGATGATTAGGAGACTGGAGGCGAAAACATACAATGAACGGTTGCAGGAACTGGGCTTGGCTAGTCTAGTTAAGAGGACCAGGGAAACCATGATTGCAGTCTTCAATATTTGAGGGGCTGCCACAGGGAGGAAGGGGTCAAGCTATTTTCTAAAGCACCTATAGGCCAGACAAGGAATAATGGATGGAAACTGTTAGGAATATGAGTCTCCTTACAGGTATTTGGGTTAGAAATATATAAACCAGGATAAACATTTTAGTACTATCTCTTTAAGGGAATGCAAGAGCATGCAATTGGGTGTGGTTTCTCAAACCGCCATAAGATGGAGCCAGAAACCTGGTTTGTCTTAGTCTGAGTCTCAGAAGAGAGTGTATCTTTATTTCCTTCTGTTGGAAAGTATTTCTGTTGCTCCATTTTTCCTAATTGACTGATATTACTGGATTTAATGTAAGTCTGATACTTAACTGTTTTTGACACTGGACTTTGTTACTGGAATATCCCTGGATTGAAAAACTGACTGATTAACCTGTGAATGACTTTTGGACTGCCTATTTTGAACTTTGCTTGAACCTTTCTGGAAGTAAAAACCTTCATTAACTGTACAGTGTATCTGTGTGCTGTGTGTGTATTATTCCAACACTACTCTCTATACGTCTCCCTGTATGCGCTCATTCTCCTAACGGGGAATTACCTCAACAGAAACTGAACAAGGAGAGATTTAACCTGAAAACAAGGAGAAACTTTCTGACAGTGAGAACAATCAACCAATGGAACAGCTTGCCCTCGGAAATTGTGGGAGCACCATCACTTGAGACTTTCAAGAAGAGTTTGGACTGCCATTTGTCAGAAATGGTGTAGGGTCTCCCGTTTGGGTGGGGGTGGGGGTTGGACTAGATGACCTACAAGGTCCCTTCCAACTCTGATTATCTGTATCTGTAATAATACTAAACAGCAAAATATCAAAGCAATTTAATCGGGAACAACTCATGACTTTAAAAAATATATTTTTGCTTACTAATATTAAATATTAATATTTGATTAATTTAAAAATAATCAAATATCTACTCAGTTAAAATCCAACATGTACCATGTACTTCTTTCTGTATGTGGAATTTAACTTAGGCAGTATACTAGTATGATTTGATGCAGGATTTGAAATGTGTTTATAATACCCAGCCATAGTTATCTGATCTAAAAGCAAAGTAAAGAAATAGTTAAAACATTTACATAATATTTCTGGAAACTTCATCATAGATTCATGATAATTAATAAAACAATGCATTGACTGAAGCAGTAGTTAATTAATATTTTAAAATATCCCTGTGGATCAACCATTTCTTGTTTCTGTGATAGGTTTTGGCCTATGACCTACAGGTTGATCCACTCATCACCTACCTAAAAGTACACAAATTTCTTATAAAAAACAACTTTACTAATATAGTAATATTTGCTTTCTCTTAAGAGAGAATTTCAATCCATTTATATCATGTGAAATTAATAAAAACTCTATATTAAACTAAAACTCCAAAGATGGCAAATGAATAAGAATCAGTAGCGTGTGCTAACATATACATGCATTCATACTCGGTCAGCTAGCCAGTGACTGTCAGTCTTCAAGATCTTCTGCTATTGCTTTGCATCTTTTCGACTGCCATAAGTAACGGGGGGGGGGGGAAGGGAGGTAGGAATAAGTTGGGAAGTGAGCTGGAGGTGTTACATTCGTCTGTTGTATAAATGAGAGGGGGGAGCATAAAATAGAATTAGGTTTCTATTTCTCGCTTAGCTTTCTCTCTCTGCGCAACTGCAACCCGTTATCAAAATATGCCAAGGTCAACGGACAGAGGCCTCATCATCACCTGAAGATGCCACATGATCATATCCACAACTTCTAATTGGAAGTGTCATTTGAACTATTGGGGGTGGGAACATTTCCATCACTTTCTATATGTGAATTGCGCGCCTAAATTCTCAGATTCAGAATTCTTTAGTTGCTACCACTTCACTTTCAGTAAAAGATATCTTTTCTCTAAACTAAAGAGTCTAAGTATTTCTTTCCTGGATTTTGAATGGAGCTCCGCCTGACAGTGACACTTCCTAGTACATATACAAACTTTATTTTTCTCAAGAACAGAGCAAAAAAATGCTTGTTGTATTATTGTTAAAAAGATAACAATCAAAAGGAAAGAAAAAAATGAAAACAATACATATACATGCAACACATATACATTCAAAACAATACATGCTTTCAATACATATACATAAAACACACACACAAATCCAAAGCAAGTTGCAAGGCAAAAAACCTACAACGTAGAAAATTAAAGAAAAGGAAAAATCAAAGAAAAACAAAAAAATATATAACTGGGACTTGCAACAGAGAGTGTTGATGTTCCGATACACTACAACAATCTCAAAATGACTTTCTTTTCCAAAGGATGGAAAATTTCCACATGTAATGTTTTAGTGATGACTTGTTTAGTTTGACCATATAAGAACTCACTCTCCTATCCCAAGCTAACAAAAATAAAATAATCCTTTGACATATTAATTCCTCAATTGTAGGTGAAATAAATTCCTCAACTGTAGATGGATTATAAATTTTCACACCTTATTTCTTGCCTGAATAGGAAGAAAATTACGGGGAGGTGGGGATGTTTTAGTTGCCCCTGTTTGTTATCTGACAGGCCTTAATAGAAAACTTGCAGTTGTCATTTGTCTTCTTCTTTTTTCCATTCAAGACTTCCTACTCATTGTGATAAATGTAAAACCTGATCCTATTTGAAAAACTAAAAAACCTCACAGCAGTGGTGCTGGGCTTTTAGCCAAACATGTTTTAGATGCTATTTTAAATGAAAACTGAAATACTGATCTTCCAATGGCTTCTTTCATGAAAATGTTATTACTGGCTGATATGGAATGATTAGATTATTTTGACATTGTAAATTATTTCTACAAAGTAAACTCTGCAAATTAATCAATTAAAGTAGGAATAAAAAAAACTTTTAAAATATTGACTATACCAGAAGAGATTTTTAACTACAGATTCTAAATTGAATAACTCTTGGTTCATCCCTATTTTCAAAAAAGGTGACTGGTTGAAAACTACAGACCAATCTCACTGTGTTGCATCATGTGCAAAGTGATGGAATCAATCATTAAAAAATTCATCACCTTCCACTTAGAGTCAAACAACCTATTCTCGAAAAAACAATTTGGTTTCCGGAAAAAAATTGTCCTGCAATCTACAACTCCTACACAGCAAAAACATATGGACTACTCTACTCGGGTAAAGCAGTAGATGCAATGTATATAAACTTCTGCAAAGCCTTTGATTCAGTGGTACATGGCAAACTACTCTTAAAATTAAACTCTTATGGTATTTCCGGATCCCTTCATAAGTGAATTACTGCATTCCTGTCAAACAGACAATAAATAGTAAAAATAGGGAGCACTATATCAAACCCTGCTCCAATTAACAGTGGTGTACCCCAGGGCAGCGTTCTGGGACCCACTCTCTTTATACTCTATATAAATTACCTTTGTGATCACCACATAAGCAACTGCATCCTCTTCGCGTATGACATAAAACTATTCAACACCACCGACAATACTACTGTCCTTCAAAGTGACTTTGATTATGTGTCTGAATGGTCAATCAATTGGCAACTCCAAATCTCAACCAACAAATGCTCTGTCCTACACATTGGTAAAAAAATCAGTACACCAAATACAAACTAGGTGGATATGACCTCGTTGATGACCCTTACTCTGTCAAGGATTTGGAATACTCATATCATGATCTAAATGATCTAAGCACCAGAGTTCATTGTGACAGCATTGCCAAAAAGGCATTAAGAGTTGTAAATCTAATCTTATGAAGCTTCTCCTCTGGAAATATCAAATTGCTAACTAGGGCATACAGAATTTTTGCCAGACCAATACTCGAATACAGCTAATCTGTCTGGAATCCGCACTGTATATCAGACATTAATACAATTGAATGAGTCCAAAAGTATTTCACGAGAAGAGTATTATACTCCTCTGCTCGCAGCAGAATACCCTATATCACCAGGCTTGAAATTTTGGGCTTGGACAACACCACCTATAGTTGGACTTCAGCGTAGTACACAAAATTATTTGCTACAGTGTCCTACCAATCAATGACTACTTCAGCTTCAACTGCAACAATACAAGAGCAACACAACAGATATAAACTCAATGTAAACTGCTCCAAACTTGATTGCAGAAAGTACGACTTCAGCAACAGAGTGGTCAGTGCCTGGAATGCACTTCCTAACTCTGTTGTTACATTCTCTAACCCCCACTCCTTTAACCTCAAACTATCCACTATTGACCTTTCCCTATTCCTAAGAGTCTGTAAGGGGCATGCATAAGTGCACTATCATGCCTACTGTCCCTGTCCTATTGTCCCCACTTACTCATACCTATTTCTTGTATTCTTACCCATGTTTATACTTATATCTATTATCTTGTAAGTGATTGACAAATAAAATAAATAAATAAAATAAATAAACTCAGTTTATTTATCCTCAGTTGTGATGGTGGGTTATCAGCTGAGTGAGTCGTTTTCATCATCAGCCCTTTCAGTAGTCGTATCAGTAAAGGAAGGGTTGTTTTAAGCTTTTTACACTACAGTTGCTCACACTGTCCTTTTGGAGTGTACTTCCAAGAGGCAGGATGCAAGCTTGGCACTCTGTATGTTTTTTGTACTGCCTTTCTGGGGGCATGTGATCTTTCCTTAAATCTGGATGATTTCCTTAGGTTATCTTGTGAGGGAAGTGAGACCAGGTGGTATATTTAAGTAGTGCAAATGGATCTAAAGGCTAGGTCACATCGCCCGACGGATGCAAAACGTATGTAAAAGGACACAGCGGACGGCCAAATGGGGGGTGGCTCCATCTGTTCTTATCCACTCTCAAAAGGGACAAAAATTTGCATAAAGAGAACGGAAAAGAACGGACGGGGAGAGGACGTAGCGCGGATGCAAAATGGATGCTCAACGGAAGCCTAGCAGATGAAAACGGATGGATCCTCCAGACATCCTCCAGACATCCTAAATATCTGAGATACATCCCCTATACGAACGTTTTTCTGTTTTAATGCTTTATATCCGAGCTGCATCCGCTTTCATCCTTTCTACGTCCGTGCTACTAACGCTGTGTGTCCGTTCCGCGTCCGTTTCGCTTCCTCCCTGTGTCCGTTTTCTGCTGGAGCGGATTTGAGTTGCGCGGACCGGATGCCTAGCGGATATAGCGGATGCGTAACGGATGACGACAGACGTATAACGGATGTTCCCCGTATGCGTAGCGGATGTATAATGGATGTGTTGGATACTTCATCCGCTCAAAAAGTTTTGTGCAGCTCAAAACTTTTTGAGTGGATGAAATCACAGTAGACGGATGCTGGACAGATAGAGAGTATGAATCACGGACGCAGTGAGTACACAACGGATGCATCGCATTTTCCAATGGATGGCAAGCGTTTCTCTCCATTTTACATCCTCTTTGCATCCGTTGGTGCAGCGTGACATGGGCTTAAGGATTGCTTCTCCTGGGTGGGAAAAGGTGCTTTGTCAGTTCATTGAGCACAGGAGGTCCTTGTCTTTGGGGATTCTTCAATCATCCAGGTTATGGTTGTTCCAAAGGTGCTTTTTTTCAAGAGGCAATTGGACTTTCTTGCTTTTCAGAAAGTCCAGTTGCCTCTTGAAAATCACCTTTGGGACAGGAGTCTCTTGCATTGCTTTGGAGTGGGCAAGGCACATGATTGCTCACTGATAGTAAGATTAAAAACAAAAAGAAGTTAGAGGTGTGGATCCTCCAATTCATTTTAGTTTTCTCTCATGATAATAAGACTTTGTAACATGGCACCAGGCTTGAAGTTTATTTAGATATCTGTGGCACGTACTAATTTTATTGTGATCCTGACAAGTCTGGAAGGCTTGAACCTTGGTCCCCTATATACTTTGCTAATTTGTCTCTTTAGCTTGGCATTTTGCAGCCAAAGTGTGCCCACCCACTTTCTGGAGAGCTTAAATGACCTCTCTGCTCAAGGGTTTCACTTTATGAGCAAGAGTTGGCTGCTGGTAGTTATCGTTGCATTTTAACTATTTTAATTTCTCAAGGTGCTCTGGCACTCTGTCTGATTTGTAACTCCGGTTTGCAGGTATTGCTGATGAAAAGGAAGATATTCAGACAGAATGGTTTAGGTTTCCATGATGGCTGTGGTTATTATTGATCTTCAATGTATATTCCCCAAATTCTAATCTAATGATTGATTTTATGGCAGCTTTTTGCAAGCAAAGAAGTTTTTTGGATTTTTGTACAGGTAATCCTTGACTTACAACAGTTCATTTAGTTATAATGGCACTGAAAAAAGTAATTTATGACCATTTTTCACACTTACAACTTTGCAGAACTCCCACGGTCATGAGAGGCTGGGTGAGGTGAAGTGCCCCTCGATGTGAGTGGCATCGAGCTGGTCATGATCATATTGTCAGATTTCCAAGTGATGAAATCCATTTAAAAAGAAAAGAGCAAAGTCCATCTTCCAAAACAATTCCTTTTATTTAGAAAAGCATCAAAAAAGTCCATGGTAATTCCGGATCTGACACAGTCCTTAATTACCCCACAATATCAGAAGTTAGAAACAACCCCCAAAAGTCACATTCTCCAATAGAAGTAATTCAACATTGTTCATAAATCTCCACCCCAAGGGACCTGAACATGGTCAGCTCATTTTCCCATGGAAAGAAGAATCACCTAACCTAAACAACTCTCCCTACCTCCACTCCTTCCCCCTTAGGAATGTGGCAAGCCCGAAACCTTTCCCCCATGACCACCAAAGACAAAGTAAGAAAAATAAAATATACTAAGCCTAACTAAAATGGCTACACATATGTCAATTTCAGGCTTGACAGGCTGCCCTCCCTCATTTGAAAAGAAACCCCTGCAATGATGTAAAATACAAAGATTGAAATTAGGTTAAACACAATCATACAATGCACATTTTAACCTCCTCTGTCCCCACAGAATTAGTCTTAGACTTATGTAGATATTTTTCATGGAATTTTCCTACCAATCTATCAGCATTAACTTTCCAGCTATTAACCCAAGTCGGTTGTGAAATTGGATAACCTTTCCAATAAATTAAATATTGTAATTTCCCCCTGAAAATCCTAGAATCCAAAATTTTCTTAACCTCATAATGTTCATGCCCTGCAATGAACAAAGGCTTCAGAACTACATGTTCTGCTGGCCTCTATGAAGAATCACCAACCTAAACAACTCCCCCTATCTCCACTCCTTCCCCCTTAGGAATATGACAAGCCCGAAATCCTTGTCCCATGACCGCCAAAGAGAAAGTAAGAAAAATAATATATACTAAGCTTAACTAAAATGGCTACACATATGTGAATTTCGGGCTTGACAACATGACCACCCAGCCATGCCTACCCAGCTGGCCATTAGGGCTGAAAACCAGTTGTTAAATTATTTGAATCCCACCACTGGATTCTTCCCCCCCCCCAACCCCAATTGTTTAATTAGTATAGCAAACAACATTACTGAAAATGCTATAAAGTATTTTATGTCACATTGTAGTAGTAATTACACTATTTTTATAGTGATTCATTTTGTAACAGTTGTGCCAAATTATAAAAGTAGAGGGGAAAAAAACAAAAACTTAAAAGTGCTTCATCCAAATAAAAATTGCCTATCAGCAACCACCTTCCATTAGCACTCAAAGTTTGCTATTAAATATAAATAAATATATTTTATTTTGCTCAGTTTCTCATTTTTCTAATATTGTTCATTCTATACCCACTTTCATATCTGTTTACATTTTTTTCCAGTCAACATAAAAATCCACATGCAGGTCCATGCACTTTTTAATATGTAAATGTTTGTATTCTCTTTTTATATTAACTCATTTTGGAAATAATTTTATGCCTGTTTTTCCTAAGTTCAAAAATGGTTCTACAACATTTTTATATGTTCTATAATCCAGAAAATGATTTTAAGTGGTTATTGTTATGTACAGTATGAGAGTTAAATTACAACAAAAACTATGAATAACAAAACTCCAAATAAAGAAACCTTCATTCAATGAAAATTGGGGAAAGTTAGGTGCCAACACCCATGGTCATCTTTTTTCTCCTACAATCTTTTGTAGCAGTTGTCTATGAAATATATCTTTATTTGCTTCTTCTGCCTTGGTCATGGCAGATCTTACTGGATCACTCCAATCACAAGGCTTCTTATGGAAGCTGTTTTTCATTTTCATCTTTGCTCACAGTGGCATCACTGCTCTTTAAAGCTCTTTCATACCTGTAATGGAGGACTTTATCAATCATGCTGCTGGGCAGCAATGCTGCCCTCAGACTGGGCTGCAAGCAGGACTAGCATCCAAAAGTGTAACTGAAAGATCCACAGGGACATTTTACATGGTATATAATTTTTAGGACAAAGTTAAGAGGTTCCTTTACTAACATAATGAAAGATGTACAAAAGCCATTATGAATAACATTGTGCAAATATTTAATGAGTCACTCCCCAAAAGCGACTAGGTAATCAGGCTAACTCAGAAGGATGCATCACAATCAGATTTGTACAGGCAACCTAATCCTAGCCTTTAACCTAATCCTAACCCTAGCTCTTATACTTTACCCACACACAAAAGTCTATCTCCCATTTTGAATATTTGTGAAGTAAACAAAGCAAAAACTATTGATAACTATGTATAAACTTTTACATATATATTGCAGTTTGGTCATTATTACTCATAGACACATAAAACAACAGTTAACAAGATCATGAATAATGATCTCTCCATCAACTTTGACTGGAATTGGCCATGGAGCAAGAGAGAGAGAACCTTTGTAAAATGGTGGTTTCCAACCCTCACAGTTCATCCAGAAGGATACTGTGGTGATCGTATTGAAGCCACTGAGAATTCAAGGAATACAAGGAGCAATGTACCCATTCCATCTAAGCCTCAGGTGATCAACAAGGTCATCAGCAAAACTGAATCTCAGCTTGAACCTACCTAAAATGGCTTTAGATAATTTAAGTTGTGCATGAAGAATTGGTTTTTGCTGCTCTTTACCAGTAGAGACATTGAACTAACTTGTGATTCTTGATTGTTGGAGGGATGGGAAGATGATGAGCTGCACAGCACAGCAGCTGTAAGCAAAAAATTTCAACAAATGCAAAATGCTCTGCAAAGTAATACATTTTTCTATTTTTGGAACTTTCTTCATTCTTAAGCCGTATTCCTTTTCAAAAATGCAATGCATATATCATAATATTGTCCAGAAATAAATGTAGTTTGGATTTACAAGAGTACTGTGTTGAAAACTCATAATATAGTCATATTCTACAACTTGACAACTATTTAATGTCAAGTAACTACTTTCCTGCCTAACAGATATGGGAACTTAAGAAACAAAAAGCATGCTTGTGTTTGCCAATAAATTTATCATGCATTTATTCCCAATTTTAGAGCCTTGATCACACAGTCACCATCTTACGAAAAATCTTTCTATATGTTGTATAAACTGCAAATTCAACCAAGTTTTCTAAATATTCTAGTAAAACAAACATAATTTAAATGAGGCTGAACTACCATTGACCAATGCTTAACAATTGTAATATATTACTTTTATACATTTTAATTTGATTCTGCCTCACACATAACAGGGAAATTGGTCAATTGATCACTATTTTACTTGAAACTTCTAGGATGATGATAAAGTCATCTTTTGAAAGTCAGATGTAATACCCAAGGTTGTCTATCAAATGCTATATCAACTAGGAAGGGAAGAAAACAAGATTGTATCCTGTGTCTGCTTTTGTTTCAGATTAACAAAAATAACAACATAATATATTACTTTAATAAATGATACTTTGATATCCCAAGTGGCTTTATATAGATATTATAATAACAGACTGTTGATGTGTTTTATACAATAGTGCAAGGAGATTGGCTTGGAAATAAGTTATAAAAAATAAAATGTTGAGTTGTACCAGAGATGAATTGCTGGCATGCTGGCAAGTTTTCAGATTTCAAACACTTATGGGTGTTTTTTCATATATATGATGGTAGGGAGACCACTCCTTTGTTGCCCAAAATAGTCAGAAGAAGATAACTGTAATCATTTTTTATGACCAGAAGAAGGTCATTATGTACAAGCAGCTTCAAATTATTTTTGGCCCTGAAAGAATTGTTCTTATCTCAAGAGAATTACTGACAACTTGAATAACGTTCAAATAATTTCTGCTATTGCAAATGTAATTTTTCCTGGTTTTTTGCTTCTGAAAATAACTTGCAAACTTCTTGTCATTTCAGTCTATCTTGAGATAATTAATCAGGATTCAATCTATAATTATTTAGCATGGGATTAAATAGCATTGTTAAGGACTATGTAATTTGAAATGTAATATTGTTACTTTTTAAATGCATTAAACATCTCTCAATATTTTTTGTTGTTCATTTTAGGGAAGCAATGTTATGGAGGATCAGGATCTTTTGGAAATTGGAATACTTAATTCTGGACATAGGCAAAGAATTCTACAGGCAATTCAGCTTCTTCCAAAGGTATCCTTGTTGTTGTCACAATATCTGAATTCATTAAAAAAAAATAAAATAAATGACAGTGTACAGTGATGCCTCAATACTCAACTGCTTAAAAACTCATCAAATTTGGTACTCAGCTGATTTTGATGTGAAAATGTTATCTAGATATTTGTTGTTTGTTTGGTACTCAAGACACTACGAAAGGAAAATGGACAGTCAGACATGCCGGGCAGGTTGCTGCAAACGGAAGATAGGGACTGCTGTAGAGGGTGGACAGGAAGTCGGCCATGCTGGGAAGAATTAGTCTTCATTGTAGGTTAATATATTGCAAAGTTCAAAATAAATCTTACTGTGGATTTTGGTGTAACTGTTTCACTGGGCCATTTTGATTTAAATATAGTTGCTGTTTGCTTGAGTTTTGGATTTTTAGACAGCCATATATTCACTTTTCTTCATTAAAATGACTTTTTTAAAATTATCTTTTAAGAGAATCATAATAATTCTGCACAGTTCTAGTAACAATCATTTTATTACTAGGCACATGGTTTAATATTTTTGAGATTCAGTGAAGATGCATTTTCCCAAATATTGTCACTGTGTTTTTACATATTTGCCCAGTGAATTCATCCAATAACTCATTTAGTATCATCATGTCTTGCTTTCTGATGTACAAATATTCTTTATCCAGTCCATTGTTCCAAAAATCTTAATTTTTCTATTGACCAATCTATGTGCAGTCTTAAACAAAGGAAGCATTTTTCATCCTATTCTACATGCTCCTCGGATTTCAGTAATTTTAGACTCCTTAGTTCAAATAAATAATGTTTCATCAGATTTGCTTTAAATATTGTGATCTACTCAATACCTAGATGCATGATTTGCACATGAAGAAAGACGGGACAGAAGTCATTCCTTACTTATGTGCACAAATCTAGCACCATCTGAGGTGTGAAAAGGAGGCATTAGCACACTTGGGAAACCTTTTTAAAAACAAAACAAAACACAAATTTTTAAAAAAGATTTTCAGAAATAGCCTTATAAATAGAATATCCTGTAAATAGACTGACATTGTTTCTAATTATCAGCTCTTGTATTTGTTGTTAACATTCTGAACTAGATGCAGCTTGTTCTGTGTTTCTACTGTCCTGGTTTTGCTGTTTTCCATTCATAATAATGTGTTCTGCTTTTAATAGCCTTTCTGTATTTTTAATATATATTTTAAGTAATTTTGTAATAATTTAAAAACTGCATTGCATTTAATCTAACTATGTACCCAATAGTCTTTGCCACTAGATCTGTCAAACTGGGGATACTCTGAATCCCCAGTCTGAATCCCCAGTAAAGCAATAGTCCCCAGGAAGTCTGCCTTCTCTATTATGTTGCCCATCTTGTAGAACAACCTCTCCACAAGTTGTGGATAACCTTAATCCTCTTGGCTTTCAGGAAGACCTGGCTCTCACCTGAGGCATTGAAGCCAGGATGTTTATGGGGCTGTGGTGAGCAATTGGTTTTGTTTGATATGCTGATGTTGTGACTTTTAGGACCTCAACCCAGATGCTTTCAACTTGATTTCTATAGATTGATGTTTTTAATTTTTGTTCCCTACCATGAGTTCGCTTGGGTAGGAAAAGTAACACAAAGCTCTAAAATATTAATATTAATTAACATAGTCCATATGCTAATTAGTAGTTGTAACTAAATCTACCAAAGGCATAAAATGGCCTAAATAATTCAAATGTAAACACAATAAAAGAATACCAAAGTTTAACATGACAAAAAGAAACAATTTTTCTTTTGCAAAAGACAAGCTACAGTATTCAACATTTTCCCATTCCAAATACCAATTCAAAAGAAAAACCACCCCAAATAGCAATTTATCCTATTCAAATAAGCATTGCATAACTTATGCAATAGACAAAGAAACTTAAATAGACAAAGAAACTTAAATTTAACTAGAAGTTATCATTTCTCCTTTAAAAAGATCACCAAACTTCCTTACTTTGAATATAGACAGTTAATACAAAATCACTTTGCATATTACATAGTTAGGATACATAAAGTAATCATAGAGAAGAGAACTTAAACACCTTATTAAGTATAAGCTGTTTTAGCATGCCACATTTTTAAAGTTCATGATATCTGCAAATCTAAAAAGAGCCAGCCAGAATACTATGTCCTATTTTATTCCTGGTTAAATAAGCTAACTTGTACTTTTTTCTTCTTCTATACAAAATAATCTTTACCTTTAATGCAGTCAGATGGTAATGTAATCTTTGTTGGAAATTTTTTCAGTGCTTTAAACAATATCTCTTGCAAATCCAACAAAAAGAAATTATTCCAATTGACTGCTGGGATTGTCATGCCTATTTTCTTCCTAATTTTTAAAACCCTGTCAGTTTTCTCTTTGTATCTTAAAGCAAGTTCTTATTCAATCATGCTTTCCTTGGGTAAATTTTGTGCATATTTTGTTCTGTAACATCTTATTCTGGGAACATACTGTTTCCAAAAAGTGGCAACGTACTGACATAATTAATTCAAGATCCCGATGCTGGTCCTTGAAGATATCTTTGATCGATATTTTAAGTTACTTGTCTTACTTATTGCGTCCCACAAAGATGTAATTACTCTTTAAGAATACTTTAAAAATCCAACATTCTGATGTTTTCTGAGCCCTTAACTCATTTAAAACTTTTCGTAGTCAAAACATTGTTTCACTTTTCGCTGCTTATTTTAAGTTCTTAAAGATTATAAAATATGTTTTCATATTCCTAAATTAAGAATAGAAAGAACTCATCCAGTTTTGTCTCAATTCTTTGAAGCAGTTAATAGATAATTGAAACGTAGCTAGCAAGGGAAGTGAGAGAACTTTGAAAAAGGTCCATGGCAGCTCAGATCCATTACTCAAGCTCCATGGCAGCTTGAGTAATTTTGGCAAATTCCTTTGTCTCCCAATCCCACCTCCTCCCAGTTCACTTACTTGTGTTTTCTTTGTGAGAAGCAACTCTAAGGAGAAACAGCTTGGGCAATATTGTGTCCTCTCTTGTCCAGAGAGGATTGTAGAATCTGAACTACTCATCAGCTCCCCTTATTTATGGCCACAAGCATCAGCTGTGCTTTGCACAAGTTGTCTTCAACTCCACTAATCACAAGTTTCTTGGTCTTTCCCTATCACTTGACCCACACATTCTTTCTTCAAATAATTGATTGGTTTCTTGACAATTCCTTCATATATTTGATCCACATTTATTCTCTCTGTGTGACACACTACCTTAGTAGACACATGTACAGTCATTTTTGTAGCCAGTCTACATTCCTAGGTGGCCCATTCATTCCTTGACCATGTCTCTTCTTGTTTTACCACATATACTTCTTAATTACTCGGTTTCAATGAATTCAAGTTATACTTCTTCTGACATACTAATTTCCATATAATAGTCTAGGTAAAAACAAATTTCTTGATGGCATCATATTTGTCTGAAGATTAATTTTTAATTAATAACAATTAATTACAATTAGATGTCTATGTAGTTATACCAGTCATTTCAAGAATTGAACTAACAACCCCCTGCCTTTACATGCAGTCCAGAAACTTTAAATAAATTTAGTGGTTGCAGTGATAAGAACTACCTTTTACCACTTTTGGCTGATATACCATCTGTAGTTGTTCCTGAACAGGGACAATACAGCCTCAATATCTTTGTGTCTTTATATATGCCCCTATATATGGCCTTAAATCTTCAGATGCCAAATGGAGCAACTCACCATATCTGTGCTGAATCTAGCCATTGCCACATAACACTGATGCCAAAATGCTTCTTTGGCAGCAGATCTCCCCCTGATAGGATCTAATGGTAAATACTGCAACAACGACACCATTAAAGCCAACATCTTTAACGTTCTTTTGCTCAGTTTGTAAACAGCAATGGATCATGCCCAGTATTTCCTAGCTGAACCACAGAAAACTACAATGATCCAATGCATATCGATTTTACAGAAGACAATGTTGAAAAAGCACTACTCAATCTCAAACCATCTCTATCTATTGGACCGGATGAAATATGTGCTTACTTCTTAAAAAAGCTATCCACTGCCATAGCAGAACCTCTAAGCATAATCTTTGAAAAATCTTTCAGGACCAGCTACTTGCCTAACCTATGGTCACAAGCCACGGTTATCCCCATCTTCAAAAAGGGAGAACCCAGCCTAGTTGAAAATTACAGACAAATCTCTTTATGCTGCGTCACCTGTAAAGTCACCTGTAAAGGAATCAATTACTAACCAATCCATTATCCTCCATTTAGAGACAAACAACCTACTCTCCAATAAACAATTTGGTTTCAGAAAAAAACTATCCTGTAATCTGCAACTCTTACACTGCAAAAACATGTGGACCACACAACTCCATCAGGGCAAAGCAATAGACGCAATCTACATAGACTTCTGTAAAGCCTTAGATTCAGTGGTACATGACAAACTACTCCTAAAACTAAGATCTTATGGTATCTCTAGACAACTGCATAACTGGATAGAAGCATTCCTGTCAAACAAACAACAAATGGTCAAAATTGAGAGCGTCCTATCAAATTCTGTACCTGTCAGTAGTGGTGTCCCCCAAGGCAGTGTTCTAGGACCAACTCTCTTCATACTTCATAAATGACCTCTGTGATCATATTAAGAGCAACTGTGTTCTCTTTGCTGGTGATGTAATGCTGTTCAACACCACAGACAATACTGCTACCCTTCAAAAAGACCTTGACTATGTATCAGAATGGTCAAACAAATGGCAACTTCTAACCTTAACAAATAAATGCTCTGTCTTACATATTGGCAGAAAAAATCAAAAAATAAAATACAAGCTGAATAGTCAAGACCTTGTTGATGATCCAAGCTCTGTAAAGGACCTTGGAATACTCATCTCTAATGATCTAAGTGCTGGAGCCCACTGTAACTACATAGCCAAAAAGGCATTAAGAGTTGTTAACCTAATCCTACGTAGCTTTTTCCCTGGTAATATCACACTACTAACTAGAACATATTCCCTGGTAAT